>WAAE01018007.1:0-98949 GCA_013400495.1 Nicator chloris | reverse complement strand
TTAATGTATTTCTTTCTGCTTATGTAAGGCATCTATTTTGCAACTGCTAGGAGACATTTCCACGAGCTTTATTGCAGCATCAGTCTCAAAACAAGGTGAGACAATTGAAAGATAGCAACATCTTCCCATTGCAAAGTCAGGCTGTCAGGGACAACTTCCTGGCACAGAGGTATCATCAGCCATCATCAGCATCCATTTGGCAAGTGGACAAGCTTAGCTACTCTTCAAAGCTTTACCGCACCAGCTGCTTCTGAAGAAAGTCTACAAGGAACTGTTGTGTAAGGCAGATCTTCCCAACAGTTAGGTTTTACACTTAAGAGAGACAGTGTTACAGCCTGTAAACTTACCCTACACAGGTAGGAAAAAACAGATTACGTAAAACAAACACACATATAAACAAAAAAACACCCATGGCAAGAGAAAACACCTTGTTCCAACCAACATGACGTGTGCAGGCAAGGAGACATTCACAGCACCGGGGCACAGCTGTAGTTATTGGAGAAGTTAATTCCTACATTTGGTTCATAAGCAATGCTGTGTAGCATGCAAAATACAAGTTCAGAAAGCAGAAAGGCAAAGACTGCTATTAACCCTCTGCTAATTAACTGTGTCTGTATTTCCAGCTGCTGCAGATCCTGTCAGTATGGTACCTGGAAGTTTGGAAAGAGGAAGCTGGTGTAATGAACATATGCTCCACGAACGCTTAGATATTATTGAAGAGGTAAGAGGGATTGTGCTGGCTCCTGAACCTTACCAGACCTCGGCCCTATCCTTTTGACCAAAGAAGAAACATGTTTCTAGACTGTGTCCCTTCTTGACTTTATTCCAGTCAAGGCTAGACTACTTTTTTCAGATACCATAGTTCATAACTGTCCATAAAGCCATTATCACCAGAAATATATCATCTTGATGAATTAAAAAATGATTAACAATTTATTATATATCAGCCTTTTCTAGAATGTTTCTAACTGTGCCTTTAAGCTAAAAATCTCAGAATCGTTATTTGTAAAGTTTCACATTGGCTTATGGGTAGGTGTGAGTCCTGCAGGTGACTCCAAGACTGATAGAGGAGTTTCTGCTCAGCCCTGCTGATACTGAAGAGCTAAATGAGCTCTATGACTGGGATTCTAGGAAAGCTGCAAAGTTTGATTTTTCCCCCCTGGTGTCCTAAGAACTCACAGGACACCTGCTAACTATTCTCAGCTGGGTAGTTCCCAAACTCCATGCTGTGGGTCTCAAATGGCAACATTACCTCTCTTCTGCTCGAGTCCCAGCCCTCTTCTTTCCACCTCATCAGCTCCTCTCATCGTCCATGTAGATTCTTTTATGCATATAATAAATTGCATTTCTCTCAGAAATGAGAAAGAATTAAAAACAAACTAATGCAAAGCTCCAAGAAGTCAAATTCTTTGTATAGGGGTGCTGTAACGTAACTCTTGCAAAACCAAGTGCTAATACTTGCTGCCACTAGAGGCCAGCAGAACACAAGGAATGTTTAAACCTGCAATGCGCAATATAGACTAAATTAGCTGTTGGCATTATAGGACAGGAGGTTTGCATTTCTGCCAACACATCTGGTGCTATTCCTTCCACTTGAACCTTTGACTGCCTCCTTTCTCCATTTGTCTCCCTTGTTTCCATTAGAAGGTAATAAAAACAGTGGAGCACCTAGAATCAGAAGTCAAATCGCTCCTCAACATCATCAGTGAGACAACACTGAACATCCCCACCGTTCCAGCAACTCCACTTATAGACATTTTTGATGGTCAGTATCTGGTCACGTATAACCTAAGTTGAAAAAAAGGGTTACATATGCTATTATTAAATATGCCATATTTTCTCTTTCAAGATGTGAAGTAATTCCTTCATGCAGCTCAGGGTAGCTAAGGCCTCAGAACTGGGGGCCTCAGGACTCCTATTCTGGGTGCAGTTTGGAAAATCAGATTTCAACAACCACTAGAGGGCTGGGAGAAAAGGAAGCAACTCAACTTAGAACAGCAGGACAGACGAAATTACCTCAAGGTCGCTTTCAGATTTAAGATTCTTTAGCTTCATGTGTGACAAAATGAGGGAGGGGAACAGAATTTTTTTAAAAACTGGAGGTATTGCCACTTTGGTATCCTAAATCCAACTTTGGCATGTAAGCCCCTCACACAAAACATGCTCCTAGATAAACATTTTTGGAATAAATTAAACCACAACAGAAATTAGTTGGATGAGACTACCTATTCTACTCACTGTCTTGTAATGCTCTATGCTCTTCATCCTCTGCCTAAATATCAATAGTGAGTGCATTTAACAACGTGAGACACCCTTGGTGGAAAATAAACCACTTATGGACAGATATAAGCATCCACAGACATGTTGACGAAGTCAGTTTTGTCAATGCTGGGCTGTTTGTCCATTTAAGGTAGCTGTACCTGGGCACACAGTGCACTTACATGATGGAAGTGAGCTTGAAGCAGACAGCAGTAGAGTTTATGCTGGTTTTTGGTTCTTGCAGTTGGCTGTATGGATCTGGTCACCATGACTGATAATGTCCTCACCAACTTTGTTACCCACTGAAGTTCACAGCTTTCTGTGAGAGGCAGTTAACAGGTTAACAATTAAGTTACTTCCCTGCAATAGAATGGGGTATTCCAGTAAAAGTGAAAAGTATTCCAGTAAAGCATTGCAGTGGATTTAAAACGGGAATCAGCACATTTGCAACAAATCTTTAGCAATTACTACTCAGATGGGTCTTGCGACAACTGCCAAATTGCCCAAGAATTACAGATTGGACCCTTCTTCTATGATTTTGTGAATCAAAGTGTTTTTCCCCACTTCAGAGCAGCAAGATTCATGTTTTAAATGAGATTTATCCATAAAAATTGATCCTGATCTCATAACCAAAAATAATTACATCAACTCTTCTCTATACAGATACCAGCTGAGCACTGTGAAGACAGAAGACAGCTGAATGTAACAGTGTGGTCGTCATAAACAGTTGCCCTTCTGATCATTTAATAAGCTTGTGTTTTCAGAATTTGTGCAGGGTGAACAATCCTCAGCTGTAGTTTGTCTTCTGTGTTGCTGTGCTTTATAATAAAAACATATTTGCTTTCAGAAACTATTTCAAACTTTGCATTCTAAATCTTTCAGGAGCCCTACTTTATCAAAACTGTCTTTCAAATACAGCATTGTCAGTAAGAAAACAAGATCAGGTGCTGTTCAGGACTAAAGCACAGCTAACAAACTTCCCCTAATTCAAAAGCTTCCTCCTACCCTTGCAAAGAACTGAACTCTTGCTATTGGTTTCAGCCAACAAAGACAGACTTCCAGCTGCAAATTCCTCTCAAGACAAGCTCAGATTGTCTGACAGAACTGAGTGTATGGGCTCCCTTTGGACACAGGACACACTGCTGCCACTGACCAAAACGGGAGTCCTGTCAGCACGTCCCAGTCAGAAACATCTGGACACACAGCTACCATATTCTGTAATCTTTACATTCCCCTCCTTTGCCATGGTGACAAACGCAATCCAGAATTAAATCCAGGACACTGCCTTTTTCTTTCAAGACAAAGGGCAATACAACTTCTACAAAAAAGAACCCTTACACAACAGAGGGAGCACACTTACATGTGTGTGAAGTAAGGGCAGTTTGCACATTCTTGATTAACAAGCAGTCTGTTTTCACTGACCTATTTAGAAAACCTTTCCCCCAGTTTATACTTTCTACCTTTACATGTTTTTATTTTGGGAACAACAAGCTGAACATCCATGCCAGCAGGGAATAAAAATTCAGAGTTCTAAGAGTTAGAGAAATTACAACATGCAAAATGAAAATACTGAGCAATAGCTACAGATTACATGTATCATGTACAATTGCTCATGAACACCACACATCTCCCAAACTCTTATCCAAACAACAATTTCTGAATAATCCCTGGAAGAGAACTTCTATGGAAAAACTAAGTTACATTAACTGAGTCACTCACATACATCAATATGAACACCAAAAGGCAGAGTCTGCAAAGACTTAGCTTTAATTTCATAATCTCTTCTTACATATATATATTTAAGGCACAATCCAAAACCTTTAAACAGTAATGACAGAATCTTTACTACTGTCAACATTACTACTTCCTTGGGACAGTCTGCCTTAACAAGAGTGAAATGTGGAACACATCTTCCTTGAATCAAGGTAAAAAACAGAACTGGACAAAACTTATTTAAAACAGTCTTAACTAGACAAAAAAACCTTGAGGCTGCTATCTCCACTTACCAGGAAGTGGGCTAGCCCAAAACCAACCCTGCATACAATAGATACAAAACTTGCATTAAAATGGCACTCAATGTTTATACAAAAGAACACTTTCAATCATACAACTGTGATTTTTGTTTCATAAAACAAACATTATTTCAGCATGATATAGGCAGAAAAGAAATAATGACCTGTCATTCATGGATTGCTGAGGATGCTACACAGAATCCTGAGTAGATGGCACATAAGCTTGGTGTTTTGGGGGGCTTTGGCATTTATTACCTACTACTTTTGAACTGAAGATATATGCAGTATTATCATTTAAAATGCAATTGCTTTAGAAGAAACTGGTCATTACACATTTACTCATGGAGAAGAAAAGATGCTTTGCAGCAAGCACATGAAAATAACAGCATTTTTAAGAAAAGCTCAATGCTCCATTTAGTCATTTCCACCACACAACTTGAGTAGGATTTTCCGGTAGTCTCCCGAAGTATCACCCTGAAAAGGAACCAAGAAAAAGAAAAGTTGAAGAACAACCAAAAGAGATGAAGCCACAGCTGAAAAACTAAGAACTTTCTTTCCAGAGACATTTTTAGCTCTACTTTTACAGAACTGAGCAGCAGAGTTTACATACACCTAACTGTGGACATGCACACCCCATATTTACTGAAGCAGAGTTCTGACCAAGTTCAGTCCATTAAATAGATATGGCCTGTTCTGCTTCTGAATGGTAAATTATAATGCCAGATCAAAAGAGGAACAAGGGGGAAGAAGCAATACAGAGCTTCTCCACCAATGTCTCACTGCTTTTTACACATACATTGGTGGTTACAGGGCATGCAACTACTGTGGAAGAAATATTTGGCACATGCTAATCTCCAGAATGTCTACAGGATTCTTTCCAAAAAACACCAACTTACAGCCCCTCAGTGTCCACAGAACAAACAGGAGCTTAACAGGTTTGGTACCCTCATAAAAAGGTAAATAAAAGTGACACCATTCACTCTCCTCCAGCTCTTATTACCCTACCATTGGCCAGGCATCCTCTTGGCTGTTGCTAGGGCTGTTATAGCAGTAGGAGGGTGGATCAACTCCTAAAGAATCTGAAGTTTAGTCTATTTGCAAAATCTTGTACTTTCAAGAGAAAGAGAAGGCAATCCTTCAGAAGATTTTTAGAAGCTTTATATTCTTCCAACACACAAATGAAGTAGAGCACCACTGTTACTCAACTGGAGGACTGAGTGGTTCCCACAAGATCATATAAGGAGATTGGGATAGAGGGGTCTCAGAAACTCCTCTGGACCAGTTTTCTTTTCCATCCTTGCCTGTTAGCTTCCTCCCCATCTCTAGTTCATCTAGCCCCCATGCAAACCTAAGTGCTGTCAATCATCTGGCCTTCATGCTCTTGGCAAATGCAGCAAT
The DNA here is from genome assembly GCA_013400495.1 of Nicator chloris. Taxonomy (NCBI): domain Eukaryota; kingdom Metazoa; phylum Chordata; class Aves; order Passeriformes; family Pycnonotidae; genus Nicator; species Nicator chloris. The sequence goes on along the minus strand of WAAE01018007.1, from coordinate 93,280 downwards.
CCAACACAACCAGCCACACTCAGTGCAGGTAACAGCTGCTGAGCACAAGGAGCAGTGCTTTGCCAGCCCAAGGGTATCATGGCAGGGAAGGTAAGGGCTCCAAGTCTTACAGTGATGTCTGCGTAGAGAGATCTGCCGTACATCCGCTTGTACTCTGCACGTATGTCCAGCAGGTCGACCTCGCTGCGCGATACCATGATCCGGATCAGCGTCCTGTCCTTTGTTCCTGCTCCCTGAAACAAACAAAGCAGCACTTAATGAATTGAAAAGTTATGATACAGCACTGGTAAAAAAATAAAATGTCTGTTTACTAGCAAAACCCCACTGACTTAATAAGCTTGAATGGAATTCGGCCTGTCATGCTTTAATAAATTAAATTTAGTGGCAGGACACTAATTTCTCTGCACAAGACCAGCTTGAAAAAAGAGGGGGATTGACAGAGGTAGAGAGGGTCAGGAAAATTTGGTGAGTTAAATGGCCTACTTATTTATTTCTGCTAGAATTCCCTACTTAAAATGTATCGATTTCAGTGAGTTTTAAGTATATTTCTGTTTCATCAAGTGAAGATTTTTGTTTTATGTATGGTTGTATTCATTGTTCTGTTAAGTTGGATCAAATTAGCTAGATTTTTCCAGTCTTTCATAATAATGACTGCATCCTGTTAGTCATCTGCCCACTGAAAAATGTAATCCCTTCAGCTGCACAGTTCCTTCCCAAGAGCTGTACAAGCATTTAAAAAACCCCACAGTGTAAGTTTATGTAACTTGCCATAGACACCTACCTTCATTGCTTTATATAATCTCTCTGCAAAAAAAGCTGGTGTGTTCTTGAGACACTTAACTGCAAAAAGGAACAGTATTACAGAAATCAGACATTCCTCCTCACTCAGAACTCAGTAATGTTTTGAGTTTATCCAACATCATCACATGCTTGAATTTTACATAAACATACATTTGATACAATGCAGCTTCCACTCCTTCCATTAGTCACTGGAATTATTTTTAATCCAAACAGTAGCTGCAATATAGTTAAATAACCTACACTACATGGCTCAAAGCAACCCTTATAAGTCTTATTTTAGCCATAAAGTTCATCAAGACTCCTGAAAAAATTTTAACATGCTCATTTAGTAATTACTGGATGTTATATTTAATTAGCACAGTTCATTAGAAATCTGAAAGAGTAAAATCTAAGTCAAATTACTGTCATGTTAATCAGGATAATGAAAGAATCCTCCATCACTGATCAGAATTAAAATCTATATATTGATGCAATGTTGGTTACAAGTAAACAATCATGCAAACTGTGGCAAACTACAGAGGAAACAGACCACACTTGACATTTAAAAGCACAGTAAGTTATCAAAATAAATCACACAGAATCAACACAGAACTAAAGATGTAAACCTAGATATGTTTTCATAGCAACACACATTCTGTATAGGAAGAAGTACTTTTCTCATTAGGAAAATGTAGATGAGAGATAGCAGTTCATCACACAATTGTCAATGAGATGTATAGTACTATTCAAAAACGAATGACAAAATGAAATACATGTTTCTGTATCGCTGTATTTAGCTAACACAACACACTCGCATTCTAAGATGTTTAAAGATGTTGTTTTAAGTTACCAGTTGTACAATCCAGAAAGCTTTAAAGAAAGCAAAATTACATATTTTCAATTAGAAATCCCTTTTTTCCTGCAAATAAGATCCACAGAACAAATTATATTAATATCATTTACTGATATAGATATATGTGTATATACATAGAAATAAAAAACCCACAATCTATTTAATAAAGGGAGTTATTCAGTGAATATTAATGACAAGCCTTGCTCAAAAGGTTATTGACTTGTTTGCCAGCTACAGTCTCAGTTTTGAATCTGGATCTACATGGAGACCTGTTAAATCACTATGAAGCTCCATGAAGTCAAATGGCTTCTAAACTCTGAGCAGTTTCTTCAGTTGCTTTACCAAGGCAATCTTTCTCTACAAACAGAAATCTCTTTTCCCTAAGCTTGGTTTTCTAACAATAGCTTCTGAGGTGACAAAGTTTGAATCCTGGAAAAGGTCAGCAAATGAATCAGACACAAAAAGCTAAATCCAGTTTGGGTCATTCAAAGATTAGTACAATGACAGTGTGGCCAGGTAGAATAAGAACAGTAGTTACATAGTTCAGACAAGCACAAGACAGGAGTGAAAAAACTAGGCTTTTAAAACTGATTTTCATTTTGTCAGGATTTTGTTACAAACTTCAGTGAAAAAAATCTGTTGTGGTTGAACCAAATATCCTCTCCTACATCATTTCCAAGTGATGCAAATTTCATTTTTCCTATTTTGGTAGGAGTCTTTGGGTTTTGTCTCTGTGGTTGTTTGAGGAGGGTTTTTTTCTTACATCACTACCATATTCAAAAGCAAACAACAACACTTTTGAAGCATGAGCTCTAGATACCACAGTGTATTTGCAGTAATAAACAGAAAAAGAAACTGAGATGTAAAGACAAAAGACAGGAAAGTGGTTCACAGTTATATCTATAAAAAAGCATTTTAAATAAAACTACTGCACAGTAACTTGAGGCCTTGTCCCAATCTCACGGAAACAAATGACTGCTTCTGAAGACACAACAGTAGACCTGAGGTAAGAGTTTTCACTCCTCAGAAGTATGGGGGGCAATTAAAAACAAAGATTTAATGAAACTGTAGCCACAGGAAGTGTGGAAAAAATAATCCCTTTGGAATCAAATTTAAGTTTACTTTCTACTAAACAGAGGTAGAGGTAACTAATTTGAGGGTTAATGCCTGTATTTTGCTCGATTTCCAAAATTGTCCCAAATACTCCATTCTCCCTGACTCAGCAGTTGGTACAAGTTCAGCTCCTAAAACAGTGTCAATTATAGTTTATTATAGTTAACAATTTTCTCCCCATTTTAACATGTGAAATTGAAATTCTGCAGTTGCATGAAATAAAAAAGCTTCATCTGTCATTTTGAGGTGAATTAAATGCCCTACTTTACTAATCACAAGTGACTTCACAGAAAGCTCAACATAAAAAGCAGAAAACTGCAATTACTACTACTAAGAACATCCTTAGCTGAAGCCACAGGCACCACCTGAGCCAGCTGTGGCAGAACAGCAGGAATGAACTTGCTAAGGTGGCACATACCTACTGCCAGCATGCCTTTCTCCAGGTCTCCAGACATTTCACGACATATGCTGCTTTCAATGTCCCGGTTACACATCCTCTGGTACTCACTGAACACTGTTAATGGAACAGAAAGATTTCAGCTCTGCAACAAGAGGTGGCACTGCAATGTGTTGGATGGCTTCATTTCAATGGCACTTCTCAGCTGGATACTGCAGTGTACTCACACTAGTTTGAACATCTCAAGGATTAATACTGTGTTATCAACCATTTACAAGTTATCATACTCCTTCTAGCTAGCCTAGATCTGTCCTTTTCTTAAAAGGGCTAGACCAAGAAAGCACTATAAGAGAGAGAGTGGCAATGTTTTTAGGAAAGCTTCAGGTCTCAATAAAGTTAAGAAGAAAACATTCAGGTTCTCATACACATCCCTTTCCTCTGTGTAAGTACCTCGCATGCCAGCAGCACAATATAAAAGTTCTGTGCAGTTACTAAAACATTTCCACCACAACAGACTGATGTAGCACCTTCTGTTAGCAAGTAAAAAGGGAAGTAAGACGAGTGTCTTGCACACACAAGTATGCAAGACTGAAACAATTCTAGTTTTTCAACTCTTTAATCAGAGGATCATTTGAACAAGTATGATCTCTACCTGCTCTGATATTTAAGAAAGGTCACTCTTCCTTTTCCTCAGCAGAATTCACCCTGCTTTTCACTGATCTCTCACTGGGCTCATTTTACAGACAGAGGAAATTCAGGCACAGAGCAGTGCTGTACACTTTCATCCTTACACACAACAGAATCAAGTTACTGTTTACGTAGGACATGGTTACCTGCTCTAAGGTGGGCCCTGCTTCTTGCACACAGAATGGCATTGAATTTGGATTCATCAGTTCCCAGACGGTTCTCTCCAGCTGCATACAACTCCTGAACACAGAAGGGAATTCACACTTCAATACTCACAATAGTAGTGAGGCTGAACAGCTGAGTTACAGATCTGCTTCCTTGCAGCCTCTCCTCCTTTTATACTTATTTCTTAGCCTATGTACTACTGCAAAACAGGAGCAAGCAATAAACAGCAACTAGTTCTAACCCTCCTGTAATATGCTATGCTTGCAGTCTTCCTAGCTTGCTGATGCATAAGTGCTCAAACACAACAGCTCCAGATTACTAAAGGAGGGAACATTGTTCAAAAAGTACCTGAAAATTTTTCTTCTTAACAGTTCTTACATCTAACTTTTCTTCTACAATTCTAGGGGTGTTATGGGACGGTCTTGTGTTTTGGCTAAGGCACACTATGTAGAAAGCTAATGACATTACTGTTTAAGTAACACTAATATAGCTAAAACAATCCAGGGTTTTCCCTTTGCTATGTAGTGAAATGGAACATACGGAAAAAGAAATGGGGCAAGCATTACTAAGTCCAAGTGCCTCATTAGCTGCAAAACTCCAGACTTCCTTAAACAACACGCAAAGGCTAATGCAGGTGTTGAATAGCTCAAAATTTAATCCACACACATATCACCTCAAATATCTTCAGACAATTTCCTTAGTAAGCAGCACAATCCAACACTTGGAAAAGCCAAAGACCTGAATGAGAGGTAAAATATCCTATGGACTGTACTCCCAAGAGCTTCATCTCTGTATTGCACCTACACGGCTCCAATGCTCTCTCACAGCTTTTCGTATCTCTTCCAACCTCTCAAACATAAGCACTGCATCAGAAGAAGGAAGGTATCCAAAACTTACAGTAACAGAAGCCACACTGTCAAACCTCAGCATATTGAGTTGACTACAGTTAGAAATTATGAAGCATTTCTACTGACCTGTACATCTCTTTGGACAACAGACATGTCAACATTTGTACTTTCATCTCTGTTTCCCTGAAAGAATTAGTAGATCCAGAAGTGTTACTGATGCATTCTGATGGGCTGCTTTTTTTTAATATTAAAAAAAAAACAAAAATGAAACCAAACAAAACCCACACCCCCTACAAACACACAACAAACAAATTCCAAAATCCCAGCAAGCAAGTACCTGAGCAAGTGAAATCAAAAGCCTCTGAAAGTGTCCAGACGTGTCACTTTTTATTGCTTCCTCCAGAGTTTTCTTATATTCTGGAAAAGAGATAGTCATGAATCCTCATACAACCCTGCTCATTTCCTAAATTCATACTGCCAGCGATTAAGTAAGAAAAGGAAGAAAATTTTGATGCAACAGATCTAACCTGCTTTATAGACCCTGCTGAGTTCCTGAATATGCTCATTACTGCGGGATGCTAAGATTTCAATGAGACAATTTTCATCTGTGCCGACACCCTAAAACAAGCAAAGGAGAAACACTTCAGATTCCTGATTTCTACAACCTAGTATAACAGAAATGTAATAAAATTATATAGGAAAAATTTCAGAATATAACCTTGTATAGGAAGTCAAAGCAAGAAATCCCAAGTAAGTCCAAACTTTTAAATGGCAACCAAATATTTTATCAGCTCAACTACTTCCTCTATCTTATAAACTTGTATCGCCTACACAAACCTTTATAGCTTCCTTGATTTCATAAGCATCAAACATGACAGGTGTCTTCATCATTGCCAAGATTGTCTTCTCAAAGTTACCTGATAACTCAGACTTGAGATCTTTGATCAAATCCTAATGAGAAGGAAAAACAAGGAAAAAATGTGTAAAGACAAAACTTGACAAAAGCAAGCACCAAAAAGACGCATTTTACTAAGAATTCTTTATGTAGAAACACCAGTAATGTATGTTCAAAGTAAAGTTATTCCACTTAACACTAAAAGCAGCATAATGGAATGTGCACACTGAGGTCATTAAGGTCCAATTAAATAGACGGCACTGATCAAAGACTCAAAGTAACCATTTAGCATAGAAACTGCTTTACATGTTTCATCTGCAACACTGCCTGAAGAAGTCAAGTGTGGGTAAAAGTGGAACCCTGGACTGGCTATGGCTTAAGAACCATCTTCCCCTAATGCACCTTCTAGTCTTTTTTTCTCACCATTAAGTCTTCTGACTTCCACTGAAGGGATGTAGGCTCTTCCTAGTTCTTCCTTGTGTTCTCACAAAGTACTTACCTTTCCATAAGCTGTTTTGAAGGACAGGATTATCTGCTGCCGTTGCTTGTTTGAACGACTTCCAAGACAATCGATGATTGCCTGCTCATCGGTCCCTGTACACACATACAGACACCACAGAATGAGCATCACCTCACGTGAAGATTCAGCTTTCTGTCTCTATTTCATCCTGTTCTAAACCCAGCAGAAGGACATGAATGCCTTGAATTCATCTCCAGTATCTACTCTTGTGTACAACCACGGAACTTCGAGCTCTACTCCCAAACACAAACACATATTTGTAAGAATACAAAGAAAACCTAAACCAAACTCATGATGTTGTTTATGCCTACATGAACTTCCAGTAATACTTCGGATAACCAAGGACAATCACATGTGAACTATCCCGCTCAGTACACACATAGCAACAGAAAAACATCAGTGCTGAATTGAGATGCAATTCTGCTTTTAACTGAAATGTAAATGCTCAGACTGCTCACCAAATCCCTTCATGGCCTTCCTTAAGACTTCTGCATCCTTCAGAGGGTCAAAACCTGGTGCGTCAGTGATCGTACCTCGGTTTCCATGCTAAAATGAGATCAATAGTGTTAAACAACAGTAGTGTTAAATGGTGAAACACTGTGGCTTACTACTTAGGAAAGATGATCACTGTTACCATTTTCTTTTTCTGAGAAAAGTAATAGAGAAAACTCAAACCAACACTGCCTTGAGCAATTTGTTAACTTCTAGACACAAATTACAAGAAAATGCAAGATCAAGGTTTGCTGACATTAAATCTGCTTTCCAAATAATGAAGGTTTGATGATACTCTATATATACGACTGGCAATACTTACTAAAGTTAGGAAAGGCAAGATTATTTAATTTCAATTCATGTCAAATCTTTTTTCTTGGATACAATGGTAAAACATAATTTGTTTCAAGACATACGAGCCTATACTGCTTGCATTTGAGAGGTTCCATCTCTCTCTTCACTCAAACTTCTTTTCATAACTTTCTTTTCAATTTTATAATTGGTTTACATTAATACACACAACGAAAATCTAGAGGAACATATATATGGTCACACCTCAAAAGACAAGCAGTGAACGCTCTTACTGTTACAGGAGTGACTGCAGGCCCTGTAGTTCCTGAGTAAGAGGGCATAGATGGGTTCACAGCTGGACCTGCTGGATAATTTGGCATGGGCTGCTGCCCTGGGTGAGTTGCTGGAAGTCCTGGATAGGTCATAGGCTGCTGACCAGGCGGTGGCGTGGGCTGGCCTGGCACAGGGCCGCCCGCGTATCCTGGGTAGGACGGCATTCCAGATGGTGGATTTCCTCCAGGTGGAGGGTACCCTCCATAGGAGGGCTGTTGGCCTGGTGGGGGTTGCCCAAAGCCACCTGGAGGAACTGGTGGATAACCCCCAGGTGTGGAAGGATACATGCTTTGTGGTACATTTGCCCCTCCAAAGGTCCCTGCCAGGTTGGATGCCTGCAATGACAGCAATAAAGCAAGAGACAGGAAGGAGTACAAACAGCTGAGTTTCAGTAACATGCTTAACACAATACAACCTCCCTCCACACCAACACAGACAGATAGCTCTTTATCTGCAAAAGACAGCAAGCAGGATGGAAAAATCTGCCTAAAACTTTACACCAAATAAATCCCTTCTTTGCCCATGGCTGCTTTGTGTGATCACAAGGGTGAACCTGGGTGCAAGGACTTTAAGCAACCTTTGGCTATTTTATGATGTGTTAGTAGTTTACAACTAGCAGGAGTTCCTGGACTACATTTGAAAAGACTACTGCAGAAGCTGAAATGAAGATATTCCACTCCACTTCAAAATCTTACCACTGAAACCCCTCTTCTAGAGAGAAACCAGAAGGGACATTTGATGATTGCAAAATTATCAGAAACTAGTTGCTGTGGATATTGCCTTGTGCACCCTAGATAGTTTGTTGCTCAATTTGCCTGCTGGCTGCCAAATCATTTCATTTAATCCCTGCTTCAGAAAGGCATCTATAATGCAAATATCTTCCTACAAACTGCATTCGTTCTGCAGCATAACAGATTTCTGAAGACTAAAGTTGTCAGAAATGTCATTCACTTCTACTCTACAAAAAAAAATCACATTGGAAACGTCTACATTTTCTTCAGTCAATGTAAAAGGTTTTTACTTCCATCTGTTAAACATCCGTGTTTGTAAGAGACTGCTGATCTCATATTCTTTTCAAGGATGAATCATTGATACCTTTAATTACACAGCCTTTTTTCTTACTCTCACTGGTCAAAATCCAGGTAATAGGCAAAATCCAGACTGTGTTTGCCCATGTGAATGTATTAACAGTGGATACTCCGTGTTAATAGTTTCCTATTCCCCTACACAGCAAATGCCAAGTTATATTAGATTTACGTCCACAACTTTTGAAGTTAGACTGTTAACAACATTTAACTAGTGCTCTGTTTTCCTAAAATAAGAAATAGCTTGCAGTAACCATTTTCTTCAATAGGCAATATTGAATGCTCAAAAACTAAACAGATTAGACACAAAGGCACAGAATTCAAGTGATGAAGCTCTCAGTGACAATGCCAGAAACACAACTTTGCCCTTAAGAACATCAAAATGAAACACATTAAATGAAAGTAAACTCACCATTCCAGCCATGTGGCTGGGATTGAACTGGCTGGCATAGCCAGCCACATTTTCCAGACCAATTGGAGGTGGATTTGAAGGTGGATAGGCAGCACCACCCCAAGGACTGCTACCTGAAATCAAACACAGATGTGATGAAAAAAGAAACTAAGTTCTTACTACTTAAATTTCTAATGTAATGCATTTTCAACACTACCAGGAAAATCGACGGAAGAGGTGCAGGGTAGCAGCGCAATTATTATAAAAAGAGAAGTCTCACTGGGTATTTCTAATCATATTAACTATCACTGAATCTATAAGTTCTCACTGAAAACAACCCAAAACCTATTTGAAGATTAGCACTCCAGGCTGTTAACACCATATTTTGACTTGAGACCACACAAAGTACAAAGTTTTCTGGGTATTCCAGTAGGATGATATTATTAATTCCATTTACTTTACTAATTTGAGAGGTGTCCACAAAGCACAACAGTACTTTTACAGACACCAAAGTCATAAAACTTGTCTGCACACAGCAGTATGGTCTAACATAAGACAGAATACTCTGCTGAGAAACAGGCTTGATCCTCCTAGCTAGTTGGGCTTCTCACTGTACATGGCTTCCCCTCCCTGAGCAAGCCTGCCTAACTCCACACTTCACCACACCTGCATGACTCCAGTCCTTTCTTTCTACCTTTCAACAATACTAACAACTGTGAAGTTCAGCTTGACAACCAAGCAGTGGTTGAGTATTCCATCAGCTTTATGTTGTTATAAGTGCTACCCTTTTTAAGAGCCCTCTCCCTTCTGTATGCAACCATCTGCCTAAGAATAGTGAATTAAGGATAATTTCCTATTTCTTTGGGGGATATGTTTTTAAGCTGTATGAATGATTTCTCCCCATACTCATTTGTCTCACCACCCACCTTGAAGACTCAGTATTGACCGGACACTGATGCTTGTCATTTATTGGATTTGATCAAGTTAAGACCATCTCCCAATGCTCTGTGCTTTACTTGAAACAAATTAAACCAGACCTTACTATATCATCACATGGCAGAACACACATCAGACAAATCAGATAAAACAGGACTTAACAAGAGAGTACAGAAAACTTTGGTGAGTCAAGGAAACCCTCTTCAGTCTTGTTATTCATCCAGGCCACCTGTCCACTCCAGACAGGACAACCACTGCATCCAACATTTACTTCACCTGAACAACTTACCTGGGGCAGCTGGTGGATATCCACCCGCTGGGGGATAGCCCGGGTAACTCATTGCAAAGATCTGGAAAGTATGTGTGATACAGTTATTTTCTCATTATATCACATAACACTAAGAAGCAACATCCATGCAGAAGCCAGTTACCAAAATTTAGGCATAACCTGCACACTCTTTCCCAGCTTTTCCCTTGGAAACTCTTCCCATTTCCTGACTAATAAACACATAGCTAAGCAGCTGGAGAGTCACTACCCACACTATTTTTCTTATTTGTTGCAGTTGCTACTTACTGCTTGCTTTGTCTATTATGTTGTTAGAGATGTATTACTTGAACATGCTTCCTTTACTGTGCTATTAAAATCTCCAAAAGTTTCCAGCCTATACAGAGCTGTCTTATCAATGAAGAGTAGAAAATCATCTGACGAAGAAGCTACATCTTCAAGTGAATAACTATAAGAAGTTGTTAGAAGGCACCTAAATGCAAATGTCTGCAGAAGTGCAAGGTCAGAGTAAGAAGCAGCAGGGATACACCTTCATGCTTACAGCATTCCATAAAATATGAAGGGTTTACTGATAGGATAAGATCACTAGAACAAACTGGGTCTCTCAAAATGGATAGTGCCTCTGTCAGCACAGAAGTGCACTAAGTCATTAGCTGTCCAAAATAGAAGCAGAGGTCAAAAAGGAAGAACAGCTAAATGAAGGACAAAATGAAAATGGGCTTCCAGAATACAAAGGCCTTCTTTTAAACAGAATAACTACCAGGAAGAACATTAACTATGAAGAAAATATCCATAATGAGTGTTAACTTTTTGAAGGTTATTTTTAATGACAATTCACAGTCTATTTTTAGAATTGCTGTGTAAATTATCATCTTTTTTTTTCTCCTCTCTTTCCCCTAAAGCACTACCTTTAGATGCCAAACTACATCTGGCATGTTTTGCTGTGTTTTGGGTTTCAGCCATGGAATTTGTTTTGGATTTGGTTTGAGTTGGCGGGGGTGCTGTTCTTGTGAAATTGTTTTCATTTTGCATGATCACATTAACTTCCCTTTCTGGTTTGCATAGCTCTATCACATAGCAACACTGAAATGGAGAAACACCTTTTTTGTGGTTTTCTTTTTTAATAAGGAAACACAATTAGGAAATCTGCAATTTACTGAAAACTGTTTGGATTTCATGCTGCACACATACTCATTTAAATTTAAAGAGAGAGAAATGAACTCATAGAAACTGCAATGAATGGAGCACACCAAAAGTTATAACCCTACCTTACTTCTGCTCCGGTATGTAGCGTCCAACAGAATCAATAAATAAGTGAATGCAGCTTCTCCGCATCAGAAAAGCAACACTTGCTGTTACCCATGCAAAGACTGACCCCAAACTCACGAGGCAGAGAAACAAAAAGCAAAACATGTATTCTCCCTGTGCCGCTGGAAAACCGAGCAGGCAGCTTCCTCCCTCCTGGCACTGGGCCACACAACTGCCAGAGGGAGCTGCCAGGCCCCAGGCCCACACTGCCACCTCTGGGCAGGTACCCGAGCATGGAAGCACAGAGAGGCCAGCAGAAAAAAAAATAACATTAAAAAAACTCAACAGAAGGCAGCCTGGCACACTTCAGAGCCTCTCTAATTCAGAAATGGGCTTTATGCAATAAAGCACAAAAAAATGAAAAAGAACAACTATTACCATGCCACTTGAACACTAAGCAAAGAACCCCCACAATCTAGATTCTTAGCATGCATAATTGTCAATGTGTACATTTGTATATACAAATTTTTACAACACTGAAATTAGTGTTATTTCTTCAGGTACAGCCATAATTATATTTTTAGTTATTTTTTAGCTTTACATGTAAATACAATAAAGACAGGGTACTCAAACAATTTGTAAGATGCCTTTTCAATAAAGCTTTAGGTACAAATTTAAGGCAAAAAACTTTTTTTTTTTTTGGGGTAGAGGGTAAGAAGCAATGGGGTAGGTTTTGTTTTACTTAGCAAGGCTGTTTCCTTGCTTTTAATTCCATATAGAACACTCATTTCAAACTGGAAAAATCCCCAAGATTAGAAGAGCTTTTTGGCAATGAAAGCTGAGGTTGAGAAAAAGCAGCCAACTTCAGCAATCTGAAAAAAATGCTAGTTTCTATATAAAAATGTTCCACTTGCTTCTTTTGAACACTGTATTTATCCAGGGCTTTTCCAAGGGGAAATTTTCCCATTCTGGTTTGATTCCAGGCAAACTAGATCTGCAAGCACACCGACTTCTCATGTTTAGAAACCGTCCTGATCACCACCTTTTCCGCAGCTTATTCGAGCCTCTGTTGGCCAGTATTCTAACTTCAGAATATTAACATAGAAAGTTACCTTTCTGAACCATTCCCTCAACCCAGCCTCAATTTCATCTTCTAATCTCATCTTTCACACTTTCTCCTGCTACATCCACAACATTTTACCAAAATTGTCTGTGATGAGCAGCACTTGCCTGCTGATAACAAAGGGGTGACACAGGTGAGGCAACAGAAGATATGGAAACCCACCCTGCTATACAAATATTGCGTGGGAGGACACAGGAACAGCAAGACCTCTGTTTGCTCAGTCATAAAAAATGTACTGCCTAAGACAAGGGAAAAATCCAAACAACCAAACCACACACGGAAAGAGGGAGAGCCTTGAAGAAAATAAAGAACAACTACTGTCAAGGTCCTCTCCCCATTCCCAGTATTCAATCCCAGAGGTCCACCTCAGAACTTTAAATACAGACCTGAGGTTTTCCTCCCACAGTGAACATCACTATCATGCTTCACACTGCAAGCTATAAACCATTCAGGTTCTTGTGCATTTTCCTGCTGCTTGGCAAAGCTAAGAGGGAACAGACCTATTCATAAAGCATTAAATCTGTGACAGACTTTCAACAGGAATCTTGAAAACATGCTTCTCTAAGATACAGCACAGAAGGAAAGGACTACAAATCTAGAAATCTATAACAAAAATACAAATTCCATAATGATGGCAGAAATAAAGAAGAAAACTTCAAGGCTGCCAGAAAACTTCTGTTTCAAGATGCAATAGCAATAAGCTCAGCCACTGCATTCACACCCATTCCTGGAATTTATTTAGTGGCTGCTGTCCAGGCTCCAGCTATGCCATGGTACAGTAATTTGAGGACAAAAATGGATGAAAAACCATAACCTCTGTTTGTTCAAAATTATTTGTTTAATTATGCCCATTTCACAGGGAACACTGAGTAAAGTTAAACCCTTGGCTTTGACTCCTCAAGGTTAATTACCAGGATATAGTAGGCAAAGCAGCCTGAAGCTATAAATTACAGTACCTGCTCCGAGACTGATCCCTGATTGTGAAACCAGCAGAACAGAATTTATCACCTTACAACATGCTGCCGTTTTTCATCAGATATGAGCTGAGGCATCCAACACTTTGCCTTTCCAAGACAAGGACAAACCACAGTCAGCACTGAACCAGCAAACTGCTATTTTACCAGCGTGAGCAAGATTTATTTTTGACTCATGCAAAGCAACATACAAGTTGTTCTCTCCTGTATCAGTTGTAATATTTTTCACCCTGACAGACAAAAAGTCCTACAATTTTGGTTTTTTCATTAAGTCTTCTGTATATGTACGTGACTCCTGTCTAGCCTTCCTTTTACTACAAAAAAACCCTAATTTAGTAGAATGGGTTTATCTTTCAACAGGGCTGAGTTCATGCCACCCAAAACTCAGGAAACCTCTTTTACACAAACCTTATCACTCATTGTTCACCTTTACAAACCTTTACTGGACTTCATCCAACAATGAATATTTAAAGAGTACTAACACATGATCCACTTCCTACAAAAAAAAAGCTCCCTTAACAAAAAACCCAAAGCAACTCACAGCTCTGAATAGATAGTGAAACAGAAACAAACTCAAATAGGAGTTTTTTTTTAAAAACTATCCCTTTGAATTGCTTGCTAGTACTACGACTCAGGAGCTCTGCCAGTTTTGATGATCCTTCTAATTCAGTATAATAATCTTTTTTACTACAGAAAATAATCTAGCACTTTTTGACCTGCTGGGCGCCAAGGGGGGGTGAGAGGAGAAGAGCATCAGAAAGGTAGCACTTGCAAGCTTTAGTCAAAATAAAATAGAACTGAAAAGAGATGCCATGTCCAACAAAGAACAGCTGAATGAGAAGACACACCCATAAGCCACAACCAAGCTGTAAAAGTACTACTAAGAACATTCCTGTAACCTTTCCAGTGACAGAAGCCCTACATATATACTCAAGCCTTCAAAATCCAAAGAACTTAGTTGAGCTGCATGGACTTTCAAGATCTATGTGCAGCAAAAACCTGAATTAATTCCAAGAGGCCAGTTTCATTTTGGATCCCTACTCTGCCCTGATGCAAGTGCTTCCTTTTGTAGCACACTTCTTCAATAGTCTCTTTCAAATACATAAAATACACAGTCAAAACATTTATGACAATACAGATAGACACCTTCCAAACAACAAAACAAGAACAAAGGCAAATTAAGGTTATGAGACGTTTGAAGAAGTAATGGAATGAAGTTGTTCTATTTCAAACTCATAACTTGTCACAGAAAATAATTTGCTGCAAAAAAATTAATACTATAAATACTCTGAACTATGTTCTCAACTGACTAATGCCTCAGGGATTTATACTCCTCTATTTTAAGTTCTACCATGAAAGAATAAATTTTTACACCATTAGTGCAAGTCAGAATATGTAAATACCAATTACTCCATGAACTACAGCAATAGTGCAGTATTCAGTACTCTAAAATAGTTACTAAAAAATACCTGATTGTGCATTTCACACCAGCAGTTTTTAATTAGTTGCTGTGCCAAGCCTGAAGCACAGGGCCAGGGAGTGGCCCCACTGCAAAGGCAGAGGAACAAAAGGAACAAAAAGGATGACAAAAGGTTTCCATCAGCCTGCAGCTGTTTGGGCTGCAGAAGTGGCCAGACTGCCACCAAGCTGTCCAAGTGACAGCTCCCAAAGTCAGTCACAGGCAGGAGCTGCATGGGATCTTAGCTAAATTCCTTATGGACATACCCTACACTGCGACAAACCTCTCTGCTGACAGTCTTTGACTCCCCAAATGAACAAGAGGTATAAAAACATCAACTTTTTCTTAACAGTGATGGCTTTCACACTTTCAGAACATGGAAGGCTTACACATTCAGCTGTCCAGTAACACTGGGATGGTTACTACCCCTCAGTGTGCAAATGGACAAACCTTCATTCATTCCAGGCTATAAGGAATTACTCATTTTCAGCTGATTAATTCTTCCTAGGAACAGAATTATTCAAGAACCAATTTAGAGTAGTAAAATAGAGACAGGTATTTCAAAGGAACCATAAACAAGGAATGTGAAAAGAAAACAAGACTATAGCCTTCAAATCTAGTCTGCACTTGAGATCAGCAAGCTTTAGTCCTTAAAGCTTACTACTGATAAGTATTTTTCCCCCTAAATCCTAACACTTGTAAGATGTATTTATTCTCCTAGCTAATAGAAAACTAAGTACTATTAAAACACTGCTAAACATACCCAACAACCAGTTATTTAGACTATAGATAAGTACACTGTTTACTGAAAAGTGCAAATTCCCAAGTTTAAAGTTGTTATCTCTAGCAATAATAAAAGGGATATTCACCTTTGTCTGCTTCAGGCAACTTAAGCACCTAATTCAGAGCAACTCACTAAGCCGAAGTTCAAAATCAGACATGCTTTTCCAGCCAAGCCAAAGGTCTTTGGTGTGCAGGAATTAATTACAGCAAGTATCACTTCACATATATGTTGACTACATGGCTATAGTAAAGTTTAGCACAAACAAGAGACCTTCAGAAGCATTAAAACTCATCTGGATCTTTAATATAGGACTGATACATCTGACAGTGCTTATGCCCACCAGAAGTTAAGATCCAAAAGCCTTAATTGGAAGCCCACCTCTCCTGCTGATGAACACTTTCCCAATGCCCTCAAAAAAACCCCTCACCATCCACACTTGGCAGTAAAAGAAAAAAACCAAAAACAACCCAAACAAGAATTCCAAAAGACTTCTAACCTTCCCTTACCAAGTAAGATAGTATATTCTGTCTCAAACAGACAACAAATAAGGGAAAAAGGAGGCAACATCTGGGAACCTGTTTCCCTTTCTTTGGAGATCTTAGACAAGAACATTGCTACTGACCAGATGGCATAGTGACAGGGCACTGTACAGAGAACAGGTAGTGGAACTGTGTGTGCCCGTGTTTGTTTTATTCAGCTGCCACAATCTAACAACTGGCAGAGGTCCACACGCAGCATCTGTGACAGCTGAATAGTAAGGATACAATTGCACACATACAAATAAAAAACCAGCTGCCAAGCAAGAATCACACAAGAATGTCATCAAATTGTCTCTTAGAAGGAATCACTGACTCCCAACCCTGACCCATAACTGATTCCTGGTTAATCCCATTCAGGATCTAACTTCTTATAAAGATTCTCTAGGGAGTGCTGATAAAAACTGGAAGAAAGACAAAGCAACAATAGAAGCACTACACAGTAAATACCTATTGTTGTCTTAGGTTTGCTTATCTACTTTACATTCTTCCCAGCTTGGGGAACTGCCTGAAGGAAATTCAGCATTTATATCAACCACTTCCGCTTTCAAATAAACTGGCAAAAGAAAAGGGACAGCTCAAGTTTCAAATAGGTGAAAGTGCTGCTCGCTGAGGCGTAAACATGCAGCCTTTTCCCTTCCTTTCTTTTAAAAAGTCTTTTGCCACCTTAAAGTGAAGCTCAAAACAAAACACACTGCATACAGCTGGCAAGTCCCTGCCCTTATTTCTAACAGTTTACATAAAACATTTTAAAAATATATCCAATAAGAAGCACGGTTCAAGGCAGTAAACATAAATGTATGAAATAAACAGAAGAAATTACATTGTTGCCATTATTCAGCTGAATATTGAATATAACAGAATCCTCCAACTACAATTTGAAGCTGACAGAGAAGTTTCTACAAGTGATTATATAGAGGCTTGGCTAAAAAGAAATGAAACTTTCAGTTTGTTCAAGAACCCTACTATTTCTGTAGTCACAATTAAACCATCCACTGTTTTCAATTATATCGCTGCTTTAACTAGAGCTTCTTTTTTTTAATACCTACATTGCTATCACAGAACTAAAATTAGGTCAGCTCTATCTTGGCTCTGATTAATGCAGTGCTATTGAACAGATCCTATGGAAGCTCCATCTTCCACAACTTGCTAGAGGTCTAGGAAGCAGCATCTCCTGTAAGCTTCACATCAGACAGACTTCCTGGCTTGATTTTTTTATAGCAGATCAGGTTATGCATTTTAAGTTGTTATGTAACACTGTGTCTTTACAATTCTGACTATGTAAATACCCCCATGAAATAGCTCCATCCCACAGCTGGTTTTGTTAATCTTTTAGTGACTTTTGACATTAAACAGTGTTCAGTCTAACAAGTCAAAACTTCTGGGGATTACAAATAATAAGCTAAAGAAGTGACAACTCGTATGAATGAATGTGATGGCTACTTCAGAAATTTTAAGTACAGACATTTTGGCCTCTGACCTTATACTAAGGTCAGGCAAGAGAAAGGAACATAATTATCATAAATATTGTTGACATAAAATCATTAGGCACTCAGCAGAAATGCATTGGGGACAGGGCTAAAGGAAAACATGTAAGCAATGCTCAGTTCTAATTATCTGCTGCATCAGTGGGAGGAGAGTAGTCCACATGACCCTTCGAGCAACTCAAAATACAGGAAATTATAGAAAGAGCCAAGCTATGGCGAAAGCGTTCATACACTCAGGCTCTACAGCAACCATACACTTGTACTGGTTTTGTATTGTTCCTGACGTTACCATGGGTGTTCCAGTAAAGCACTGACTCACTCCACAGAAAATAGCTGTATGCTGGGGGAGGTACCAGGGAAGGAACCTCCCACCTCCGATAACAGCTGGGCTCTCAGGTGCATAACCCTCATAATCAGCTCCTTCATCAAAACACACTACACCAGCACTTCTCCTCTATCTCACCAGTCTGTTTTCCCTCCTCACCTTTCTGCCCCAGAGCCATCTGTCCCCGCTCTAGGCTGAGGTGCTTGCCATGCTTCTGCCACTCCCTTCAGAATGTTATCTCTCAACAGTTCCTCCTTAACAGGAAGAAGCTTTGAGGAACTACTATAAATATATTTAAAAATAAAAATACCTTCCACAGAAGTACTCCCTTACTGCCCAGAAACAGGACGGGGACAAGAAGGAACTGCTTTTCTGAATATGGAGATGTTTGTGCTTTTTTCTGTCACACATACAGCTCCAGCATAGCAAGAGTTTGAAGAGTTTTGGTTTTAAGACAGCTAAAGTGACTTGACGACACTTAAAGACACTTAAGTGTCTTAAAGACATTCGAAGTACATGTGGTATAAGAAAAGGTAAGTTTACTACGAGCACTTTAGAGAAAGGGGCCTTCGGGGAGAAAAAAAAATTCTGTGTAATGGCTAGCCTACCATCTTAGGTTGCTTTCTCTTGACAACTGTACACGTCAAAATTATAAACTCAAACTACGGGCACAGGAAAGGACCGAACGGCAACTACAACAGCAAAACATGTCCTCTCCTCCGAGAGGATTTTCATTTTCCCCATTTTCCCAAGAAATAGGCGTTGCTTCCTCCCAGCGCGGAGCTGCCGCAGGCCCTGACCTCCCCTCCGCCAGCCCTCGAGCCGCTGCCCGTCACCCCGCGGGCGTCTCAGGCTCCTGCCGCCCCAGGACCCCGTCCCCGCGGGGCCACGGGTCCGCCCCACAGCCCCGCCCGGCCCCGCCACACCGGGTGGCCCTGGCCCCTCGCCCCCGTCCCGTCCAGCCGTGGGGTCGCGCCTACCGCGGGTCCTGTGGAGGCGCTGCTACCCCCGCCCGTCCCAGGTGCTTGCTGGCGCTGCAGGGCGGCGCCGGGGAGCGGCAGGAGGAGGAGCCGCTGTGGCCCCGGCTCACTCCCCCCGCCCCGCCGCGGCCTCGGTGCGAGGGAAGGCCGGGGCCGGGCGGTGCGAACCTGCCGGGGGCGGCGGGCTCGGGGCGCGGCGGTCCCGGCCGGCGGAGCGCGGGGAGCCCGGGGCAGAGCCGGCAGCGGGTGGAAACAGGTTTGGCCAAGAGGCGGCTTTCAGCGAGAGGCATTTTATAAAAAACAAAATACACAGTAAAAAAAAGGTAGCTCCACCCGTCACGTGGGCAGGCTGGGCATTCCCCAAGTGCACAGCGTCGCCTGAGGGAGCAGGTGACACGGGCACGGCACAACCAGAGCCAGGAAGCGACGGTTGAAGTCAAGGTTGTAAGCGTTCAGCTCAACATCGGATTTAAACCCGAACCTACCCTTGACTGTTCTTAACAGGAAATTTAAGAAAACATGCAGAAGCCCCCCATTTTGTATATAACATACTGTTCCTTAAGTAAAATTCCCCCAAAAAATCAAGAGGAAGGAGATGGTTCGTGTCGACCTTTTGTAGTACAAGCAGTAATGTCTTCAATAAACATTCTTTTTTTTTTTCCTACATGCATTCTTTAAAGATGAGTGAAGTTGCTCACATGGAAGCATTTAGAGAGACAAACCAAGATAATAAAAACAAAAAAAAAAGGGTAGCATTTTCCAATTTCTTTTGCCAAGACACTAATCAAAATAGCAAACACAGCATTATCTAACTGAATCACAGCATTATACAACTTGGGTGGGGAATGAACTTGAATTTGCAGCTGAGAATTTTGTGAACAGGGTCCAGAATTTCCTTTCCAACACTTGCTTTTTTAATATGTATGCTTTGTAACATCCTGTTCAACCACCAACAGCTTTCAGTGGAGGGCCTGGGCTTTTTCTCCTCCTCCATAACAACTTTCACGTACCACAATGGCCAATCATTGAAATACAACAGCTGTCACTGAACTAAAGAAAAGAAATTGCCATTTTTTCCCCTCTCCCTCAAGATTTTACTTGGCACCGCAGAGGCCAAGGCTGCACTCATAGGAAACAGCTACATTTAAAGTAGTCTAAAGCAGGTGAATAGGTATATTTGAATATAAGAACAGCTGTGGTGGTTTAACCCCAGTCAGCAGCCAAGCCCCACACAGCCCCTCTTACTCCCTGGCCGGCAAGATCAGGGGCAGAATGAGAAAGATAAAAGCCAGAAAACTTGTGGGTTGAAATAAAGACAGTCTAATAGGAAAAGCAAAACTCATGCACACAGGCAAATAAATACAAGGAATTAATTCTCCTCTTCCCATGGGCAGGCAGGCGTTCAGTCATCTCCAGGAGGACAAGACTCCATCACACATAACAGTTACTTGGAAAGATAAATGGCATCACTCCAAATGTCTCCCCTGCTTTCATATACTGAGCACAATGTCATATGGTCTGGAATATCCCTTGAGGTCAGCTGAGGTCAGCTGTGTCCCTGCCCAACTTTTTGTGCATCCCCAGTCTCCTCACTGGTGGGGTGAGAAGCAGAAAGGCCTCGGCTCTGTGCAAGCCCTGCTCAGCAATAACAGAAACATCTCTGTATTATCACCACTGTCTTCAGCACAAATCCAAAACATAGCCCCCCACTAGCCACTGTGAAGAAGATATACTGCATCTCAGTCAAAACCAGCACATTATCTTATGGTGGTTTAGCACAAATTATAAATTTATACCCAGATTATCTTAAGCCTCACTGATAAAGATATTTCTCATTAATAGGCAAAGCTAAACATCAACACAGGTTCTGATGAGGAATGTAGCCTGATGTTCACTATGCAGGCAGATGGAGAAACGAAGATGTGCCCAGAGTAGCTCAGGTGGAAAGAAGGCCAGGGATCTTTGTCCTCTGAGTCTGCTGGTATTTCTTCTCTTGAGAGTTAAACTCCTCTCACCTGTGTCAGCCAAAAGTGGCCACATTAGCTCTAACACAAGAGTTGTGTTAACTAGAGTAACTTTGACTGAAACAGGTTAGGAGCCATTCAGAGGAGCTGCTAGTCCCATCAGATGAGGACACAGCAACTTCTACAAAGCATTTTCTTCTTCCAGCAGGATTTGAAGAAAAATCAAACTCATATTTCTATAACTTTAGTACTGTTATTTTTTCATGTAGAAAAGCCCTTGAGTAGCAATGACTAGGCTGGAAGGAGTGTATGAGGAAGCTTGTACTGCTGCAACCAGCCTGGCATTCATTCCAGACCAGGCTGTGCTCACTTTGAAGTCAGTTGCAATCTTCCATGGGTTTAACCAAGGTCTAGATTTGGCTTACTTCTATGAATCCCTCTATTTATCCAGGCTCAGTGACTAGAAGTCTCACACCTTTGATGCTGCATTCATAAACAGAAAACTGGACTAGCTATGGCAGCATATGGAATATTCTTCTGACAAAGAAATCATTGTATGGAAACCTCACTACCTGCCATTTTCAAACAGTCAGGGACTGAGACATTTGCTTAATATATTTTATTTCTGGAAATTTTTCCACAGGAATGATAACCTCTGAGCCCATGCTTTTGGGACCTCTGGCTAGAGTAAAACCCTTTTCCCACAAAAACTGCTACGGGCAGCACGTGTACTTGTCAGCATCCACTTAAAGTTCCAGGGAGCCTATCAGCAAGTTTTAATATCTTTTTTTTCCCATCCTCTTGGGTTTAAATATTTAAGCTGGTATTTAACCAGGACAGAACCCCAAAGCACCATGTGCTGTGCAATTGAACAGAGGTTTACTTTTACTCAGATAAAAAATCGTCACTCTATATTGGCATTTCAAATCAAATTCATACAGCCAGTGATGCCACAGTCAGAAATTAAGCAGAAATGAGGCTTGGTATTGGCACAGGTGAGAGTTTGCCTGTCATCTCAAGCATAGTCATACTGCTTTCTGGCATTGTGCTGATACTGACCCAGTACCAAATGAAACAGAGAGGCCTTTGTGGGAGAACCCACAAAAATCACAACAGCATTTCCTGCAAGCACTGCATTTCCCTAGTGACCCTTCTAAGTTTATGAGTCCAGCCTTTAGTTTTCCAAGTGGATTTGTGCCATTGTAACACACAGACCAGAACTGAGTGGTGGAATCTAGCACAAAAAAACATCTGCACTCCTGATATCACAGGTATTATCTTCTTCATTTTTCCATATTCATTTTACAGAATTTCATTCCTATGACTAAAATATTCCATTGTTGAAAACACCAAAAGAAAAATCTTGAGCATTTACACAGTAAAAGCAAACAGAAGATACTAAAGAAAACATAAAATCTGCAAGTATTATAATGCAGTCTTTCAGACAGTCTAAGAACCTCAAGTACCAGTCAATGTGAGGTACATTTTTGGGAGTTCTAGTCTGAAACCCAAATGGTCCAGGTTACCCCAGAGGTTTCCTGCATGAACTTGATTAGGTTCAGATCTCTGAAGATACACATACATACAGCCTACATTCATTTTGAGCCCTAAGGAACCGATACACATCATTTGTCAGCTCACTCTCTTATGAGAAAGGTGTTCTCTCACAGTCATGCTGGCTTGTAGTTCACTTTTTTACAGTCCTATTAGTTGATGGAGGTTTTAGAAAGGCATTTGACCAAATCCTTTCACTCTGCTTTAGCCACAAAAGACATTTATCTTCCCTCCTTGCTTTTTTATTGCTCCTGAGCATTCTGCAGATTTGATACTTACCTTTTTTTTTTGAACATGGTTTCTAACTCCATCAGCTTGCAACTCTTCAATGAACCTGTTTTCCTTCCTCATAACCAGGCCTTCAGTTAAACCAGATCCCTGCAAGACAACATCATGTATTTGGATTTGCCTCCCCTGCTTGTTTCTCCACAGGTTCTTTGTATATACCAGCGTATTGGACTTGCAGACAACAAGCATTTGATGATAACAGCATTATCCTCAACCTGTGTTACACTCCTGAGAAAATTTTATTGCTTAAAATCCATTGCTGGAGGCAGGCTTAGTTGAAATGGCTTCTGCATTCTGGCTTCATTTCCCCAGTGCATTTGTGTTGCAATAGGAGACTGCAATGTTTAATGTCTGCACTGCCACTGGTCTGGAATAAAGGTAGTACAGCCTAAGGCTCGACTTGCTGTATGCTAAGGAATGCAACACTGCAGCCATTTCATAGCTGGGCCAGGACTTGTGATGGACTCTGTTATCAAAGGCTATCTGCCTTAGACCTGGGTAGGTCTCTAGCATAAAAGATTTTTGGTGAAATAATTTTCTTGCACGTGTCTTGCATTTTCCCCAAACCATCAAGCTTTGATCTCTGAGGGTGTCAATCAGAGCATCTTCCATTGTTACTAAAGGCATTCAAATTAAGAGTGAATTGGAGTGTTGAGCATGCATTTGTATGTAAACCATTACCATTCACATGCAGCAGAATATAGCCTTGAAATAAACATTTTCATCAAGGAGTAACAGATGGAAGTGCTTTAGTTTCCATTTTGTATTAACAGAAACTTCTCATTAAACTCCTGAAGCGTTACAATTGGATAGCTCTGCGTTTTCCTGCTTGGTGGGCATAGCCTGGCTGACTTTGGTGGGCTGACACTTTGCCACATACACTCTTAGAAGTCACTAGTTCACCTATTTATGGATCAGATTTTCTACCATTTGTTTAGAGTTTCTGCTTTGCGTTGTATCTTGGTGTAAAATTGAATTCTGAACTCCAATCAACATTTAATTCTAAGTAACAGAGTTAGCCAACAGGAAAAGGAACTCCCAGAAACAGACTGAGCTGGTCCTGGCACGCGCACACTTCACCTACACCTGCAGAGTTTAAGCTCCCAGTATGGCGAAATAGATAAATATCTGGTAGTATTTTTAAGTACTGCTGAATGCAATTCAGTTGGTTGACTGGGAACCCCATCTGAATGCATTCTGGGTGAGCCATTTATCCCTATGTGTCAGCTGTGGCAATTTGTAATACCATTCTGAACTGATTGCTTCATTATTGTAAATGACGTTCCAGCCCCACAAAGTTTCTGGGTGGAACTTAATATGATGTAAACACAAATACCTACCTACCTATTTTTTTTTCTCCTACAGGAAGTAGTGAGCAAAGCAACTTGGACATTCAGCAGTATCAAAGTTTCCAAGCTATTAAAAGATGTCGTTATTGTAGGGTTAACCAAAAGGTTTTATTAAAGAGTGATTTAACGATGATGATTAAACAGTTACTAGACAATGACAACAAGGTGGTGAGACACTCTACTACTTACCACACTTCTAATAATTAAGCTAGCTTGTGTAGAGTGTGCTTTAGATTTAACATAAAATGTCACTTACCTTGCTGTAGATTCCAGATGCCAAGCAAGGGATGTCTTGACTTTGAGGAGTGGCCTTGGGAGGCACCCCTGCTCAAGGGGAGATCACCACTGTACAGCCACTGCCATGCAGGAGAGCTCAGGCTCTGGGGCTGCAGATATCTGTAGTGTAAAGTGATTGGTTTGTAGTGAAACTCCTCTCTGGTGGCAGCCATAGAAGTTTTAGATATGTCTGGTCTCAGTTCAGGCTGGTCCTGTTAACTACCAGTAAGACCCAAATTCTTTAGGTGAAGAGATACAGCTTAGCATAATTTCTCAAGGTTTGCACAGCAAGGCTGGCTTCAGCCAAGCCTCTTTGTTGGTGATGCCAACAAATGGTGTACCACTGAGTCAGAGCAGGTGTGCCCATTACACCATAAAGTATGGGGAAGGATTTGGGAAAGAAATATCTCAATTCTTATATTCCCTCACTCTGATGTAACTTCATACTTCTGTCTCACAGCAATGCTTCTGTTGTACTCCTAATAGAAAAAGGTGGGATTTGGAGTCACTCACAAAGCTCCATTTAGCCTTGATTCTGGCTTTGACACCTTTTAGCTCCTCCTATCAGGTCATGAACCCACACCTTTTTACTTTTACTGTCTTATTCACTAGAACTGAACCCTCTCCTGTATCTTCTGTTCTGCTCCCCTCACCTTTAAATCCTAGGTCAGAATACACCATATTCAACTATTCTTCTTTTCCTTCATCTACTATACGCCCTTCTTTCATATCTGTGTTATAATTCTGTGAAGAAAGGAGTGCCTATAGCTTATATGTGTATTAAATATGTCAAAACTCTCATGGAGCTGAAAATATGACTACTCAGTAAACATCAAGGTCTGGATAATTTTAGCTCACTATGGGCCTAGTATGTGATCTTAGCCTGTTCATTCTTCAAATTCCCTTCCCTAACACTGGAAATAAATATCATTAATCAATCCTCAGTGTGATCATAAAAACCAAGAGGACTATATAAAAATAAATATCCTACATGTACAACACGTCTTTGTAACTGTTAGTCAGATTTAAAAGGATTAATAAAAAAGTCTCAAGACTACAAAAAACAGAGTTCAAACTGTAGTTAAAAGTGTAGCTTTTCAGAGGTTCTGATCATTCATGCCTGTGGGTCATCTGTGCACAGCAAGCTCTGAGGAGCTTCTTCACCTCACTAATGATATGGGTCAGCACCTCCTCAAACCTCCAGCCTCCAGCTGCAGCAGCGTCCTGCTGTGGCAAAACAGTTCTTTGGGACATAACTCTTGGAACATAATAAACCAAGTCTCATACAGAGAAGTAGCATAATCTTCCCATGACTCAGCCCTGACTCATCACAAGCCTTTTCCACATTTAAGGAAAACCATGTCATTCAAGCCATCTTTAGCACAGATGACCTTTTAAGCAAGATTGCTCAAAATATTTTGCAACTGTTAAGAAAAGCAAGCACTGAACGATTGCCTTTCATACGTGTCCCAGCCCAGCCTTGCTTGCAGGTAAGCACCCTAACCACACACTAGGGATCAGATCCTGAGAGAGCTGGACAACACGGCATTTAACTGAAGCTGAATCGAGTCAGATTGGTGTTCTTGGTATTAACAGCAACGAGGCAGCATTTGTGTAAGAGGAAGAGGTAAATTTAGATCTGAGCAAGCGTTTTTCCAACAAGTATTGCCCACCTAGCTGATACTCTGAATCAGCACATACTTCTTTGCTCGCCTTCCAACCGCAGGGAGCGAGAGTCTCCTGGTGGTGTGGGAGTGCACAGCGGTGCAGCCTCAGTGTCTTGCATTTTACAGGTCCCCTCGTGGGACAGGTCCCCCTGCACCCCAACAGCCTCCATTTCCTGCAGCTCTGCAAAAGACAGGCTCCACTGCCATGGTCCTCCACCCTTGCCAAGGAATTCTCTTTTCTGCTCTCTCCAGCTCAGTCAGTCTTAGGTGATTACAACTGGCCTCAAATGCTTTTTGGTTTGCTTTTGGTTTTGTTTTCGTACTTCTTATCCTTATTTTGAACCCTGCAAACTGCATTTGATTGAAGTTTTAAGGAAGAGTGCCTCATTGCATCTTGAACTAGACTTTCATTTTCATATTTAGAAGCAATTAAAAAAAAAAAAAGTTGTTTTCCACAAAGCAGCTGCCATCAGCAGAGCCTATTATCTGAGCTGGCTCAAAGCACAAAGGAATGACAGCTCAGTGCTAACATTTAAAATTCAGAACTTCAGTCTATTTCAATACATTTTATGATGAGTCAGAGCCCTCTTCTAGAAATATGGAAAGGCATTTTTTCTTTTCTTAAAATAGTTGTGCTATTTCACCTCAGAAATACTTAACACCCATAAATATGAGCCACTGATATTCCTGCTTCATTCAATTTTAATTGCTTATACAGCAGAGAACACAAAAATGTGTTAAGAGAAAAGATTTAACAATGATGCTCAGATGTAAATAGGCCAGAATTATGCATCTGAGTTTACAGTTCAGCTGCAGATTGTGGCTAGTTAGATTTCTTTGTTTGTTCAAGCACAACATTATTAATCAACTTGCTGAGATTTCACAAAATAAAGTATCTCAGGAAGATACAGGCACACACAGTAATTCGTATTAATCTCACAGTTACCCATAGATTTGCCAGCAGAGGGAGTCCTGTTACTGTCTACCAAAGCTTTGCCGAAATGACGGTGTCCCTGCTGAGCAGCTATCATCGCACTAATAGCAAGGATGGAAAAGGTTTGCAAAACAGAGTCACCTCAGGGTATTTAGCAAATCAAAACATGGGGAAATATCAGACATCCAATCACTAGAAGTGCACCGGAGGATTCAAGTGGCCGTTTGTGTTATTACAGCAGTTATATCTGCGGGCAGAGTGATGAAATATCTATGAGAGTAATTACTCTTAAATATATTAAGAATTATGCCAGATAGACATATAGTTGCCCTATGTCTGCAAATCAAAGTTTAACTGTAAGACTCCTTTGAGCTCTTTCCTGTTGTTGTAGTCAGAGCTTATCAAACAGCAACTACTCAGGCTGTGATTTGGAGGAACAAAATAAACAGAAAACCCCCAAGAATTTCTTCTACATTGTGATTTCCTTAAAGGATCATGTAATTTTAATCCCAACTGAACTACCTTGTAAGACCTTCAGACCTTCATTTGCTTTTTCATCACTGAATAAATGAAAATTTATTGTGAACTAAGAAAATGTTAATTTAGTATTTTATAGCCAGTTTTTGGATCAATTATGCTTTCTGCTGCTTACCGCTTATGTGAAGTTCCCCTATGATTTGATGAAAGGATTTCAACAGCTGATCTGACAATGACATGAATCACGTCCCACATTAGCTTGGGCGCGGCATTTTAGTGCATTTGGGGGGGAAAAAGAAAGCAGAAATAACATTATACTTATTACATCAAAGTAAACACTTTACAACTACAATGCATTGCCAGGGCTAAAGTTTTGTGAAATCTTAAGTAACCAAACCAAGAACTGATCAGCAATCAGTTATGGTGATTTACTAGCAGTAGCATAAGGACAAAAATATGAGATTACAATCACATCTGTGTGACAGTGGCTCTTCCTTCTCACAGAAATTGCCATTTTTATTGTAGTCAAGACTGAAGTGCTCATGAAGCAACTCCCAAACCTTTGGGTTTTTTCAGCTTACTATATCCCAGTGAGTCTTTTAGAAAAATAAAAATACAAAATCAGTATTACCTGCATCTGTTCCGTCCCCTTTCATCCTTTTATTGGGACCCGGATTAACACTGAGATTCCAGAAGCACTCCAAACCTCAACCAATTATCTTCTAAAATGAGTTCAGGATAGGTAAACCAGTGCCAAGAAAGCTCAAAACTACAACAAAATTGAGCCTAAATATTGATGGGAGTAAAACTGAGGTTTTTTCTTCTTCATTTTCAAATGAGTAAAGTTCTTTGTTTTCTCCTTCTTGTTAACACTGCAAACAGATCAGCTTTGCAAGTTTTGGACGTCTGGCCATTTTAGATAAACATTCCAACCTTTTAAGTGTTTACAGACTAAACTGTAGAGCTAAATGTTTATGTTGCACTGAATAACTTCAGCTTTGTATTTAACAGAAAGACTGCTAAAGTAATATTGTTTCAATCAGTAGGTGAAGATACATGCTACTGAAATAGCCAAATTTTTAAAGGAAGATATTAATACTAGTCTGTCCATAAATATTTAATACATCTCTGTGTACTAGGCTTTACAGCTGGAATATATAAAACTGTCACAATTTACTGAGTTTCTAATTTTAAACCTATTCCCAGACCCTTCGGAAACAATTATTATAACCTTTCGCTTCTATGAAAATTAGGCTGTAGCTTTTTGGGTTTCAAATAGTATGTTCCTCTCCTAATTCTAGTTTAACATGAAATAAATCCTTGGCCATGTACTTCAAGGAACATAACCTTAGATATTGTTCAGAACAGGGTTTGGGTGCTATTATTGTACCTGTGCAGGGCAAGAGTTTACCCTGACACGTGCAAATCTACATAGAGCAGAAAACTGGTCTGGTCCAGAAAAGAGAATTTCTGGACCAAAATATCCATTCTCAATCAAATCTCTTCTCAGTTTTAAATAATGATCCAACTGTTGCCTGCTAAGATTAATTTGAATCATGTCTATCTCTCCTTGGTATTTACATTTTTCTTACTCTTTGGGGACAGCAACAATATCTAATAGTGTGTAAATCTGAAAGTATGTCATTGACTCCAAAATACCACTTTTCTTGCAAAATGAAAACAAGCTGGGTTACAATATTGCTTCTAAGAAGAAGAAAAACAACATGAAGAGAGTTTCACAGTTGCATCAGCGAGCAGGCTGTGCTACTCATTGCTCAGCTGCTCATGTAGAGACTTTCCACGTTAAAGCAACACAATGCAGATGAGGATATTTCTTAACTTCTGTGGTTAACTTGTATGTTTCCATTTCACTGTGAGTTTCGGCTCGATGTGTTTTCCACAAGGTCAGGAGAGTTTGCCCTGGATCGGCTCCTCTGGGGATCATACCATTACACATTTCCTGTTTTGCACACGACAGCACAGTAAGCTTTTTCAGAGACACAAGCTGTATGTGTAAGCCTTCTGAGCAGAGTTACTACTGTACTACTGCAAGAGTAAGACAGTACAAAGGAAAGAACTCTAGACTGAAACCTTTCCCATCTTTCTATCAAGTCCTTCAGAACCTGAATTCAAGTCCAATGCTCAAAGAAGTTGAATTCAAACAGCAACGACCTCAGGGTTCAACCTGGGTTTTCCAATCCCTGAGTGTAAAGTCATCAAATATAGCATTTATGTTTTGCCTTTTGTCCATTGCTTAGGCAAGTCAGTTTTCACTGTGTCAGAGTAGTTGCATTAGCACTTGTCAAGACGGGTAAGGTACACCCTTTCTAATGAACTTAGTGGTAATCAGGCAGCAGTTCCTGAACCAGCTGATAAAAACATGCCATCACTATTGCTTTTTCACTGCTTCACCTATGCTTAAAACAGCTCCTTACCCCAAAAAATTTTCTGAAAGTTCCAAGTTATTTAGGGGTTGAACCATGTCAAGTGATTTACAGTAACTATGCTGTATTGAAGATACATTTAGTCTTTTCAAAGGAAATAACATCTGCAAGAGTTTTCTGTTAATATGTTGTATTGTAAAAGGATCTTTTTAAAAAGACAGCAACAGTAAAAGCATGGAAATTACAAAGGGAAGTGTAAAGGAAATGACTATCAAGAAACACAGTTTTGGAGTTTTCTTAATCAGTTCAAGTGGAGATGCAATATAGTCATCCATTTGAAAGTCCTGGTGATAATCTACAAAACTGAGGAGAGTGCTGTAATTTTAAGATGGTTTATATCAGCTAAGTATCACTGAAATTATGCCTGAAGACTTGACATAGATCTCACTTTTTCCAAGACTGTGGGAAACACAGTTCAAACCAGAACATTGCATCCCTCATGCCCATTTCTATTTGCTGTCTGGCCACAGAGCATCTTTGAAGCATCTCAAAGATAAGAAAGAAATTGTCTGAAATGGTCAGGTTTGTCCTGACATGATCGTGATATAATGCCATTTTCCATACAGGGAAAAAAAAATCAAAGAGGACTTTTGACTAATTGATAGAATCCGATAGTCCTCAAAATTGGGACTGTTATTCATAGTTCACAGAACTTTCCTGTGAGAAAATGCTTGCAGTATGTGGGACAGAACAGCAGGAGGGGATCAAGGCAGACTTCATTTTTGGGAGCTTCAGCCAGCAGGGAATCCCAGGCATACCAGGACTGAGATGGAGGCTGCTGTGTCCTCCCTCCCCTCTGGTGATTTCTGCATTATTATCACCCTAAAGGAAGCTCTGCCTTGGAGGAGCCTGGCTTACCTGCTCCTGCAATCGGGAATGGAAAGCATTGACACAAATGAGCCAGAAACAGTGCATTGTCCTGCAGGATATTGGTATCTTAACATTTGGGAAAACAATTCAAAGGAAGAATTTAAGAAAACACATAGAAACATCATAATTCCTTTCTGGTATTTCCAAGGATCCTGGCAACACAGTATTTCCCCAGTAAGCCAGGAGCCTGTTCCAGCTACAAAGATGGACCATCTCACTTCACACACAGTGAAAAACAGGTATAGAGAACAATCTGATGCCTGCTTGAATACCCCAGTGAGATCTGTGGAGGCAGATCCATAAACAGTGTGCAGGGGCTGTTTGCATGAAATTCAGTACAGGACTGGAGCTGAATTCTCTGTTCTGTCAGCTGTTGGTAGCGTGCAAGACCCCAGCTAGTGAGCTCAGATCAAGCCTCAACAGGCACATGCTCACCTCTTAAAATAGTACAGTCTGGCAATCGATTGTAAAAAGGCAAAGATACACATGCTATAAAACCTAATTACCATTGCAGCCCGTGTCATGGCCTGCCATTGCACACAATGCACAGGAAAGGAAGGGTTTTATCCAGGACTCTGACAGCTCAGCATGGTGACTTTGCACCCTTGGAGTACCCTGAAAAAGTATAACAAAGAAGAGATTTCTATCTATTTTCCTATAATGAAATATTCTTGAAGGAGTGAGATTACAGATGTTAAAAATGGAGAACAGATACAATTGATTCATCTAGCTGTATTCCATACCTAAACAAATCTGATCTCAACTGTGCATTTATGCATGCTCCAGCCAAACTACTCTATATGTGAAAAAAATATATTCCACTGCCTTCATCTTTGCAGTCTCATAGTGTTCACCGTCAACAGAGTAGAGGAATTTCCTGACTACAACGTCATAGTCTGTCTTATGCCACTGTTTAATTACTGACTTCACTCCTCAATGTTTGAGTTCACCAAGTATTTGCTGGCATTTAACTTGAATTCTCTGTGGGAGGTCTTCAGTTCTTTGAGGGTTTGAAAAAAATTACATTCTCTCTTCATGGCTCTACTCATGTACTATATGAAGTGCTAGCTCTGCACGTATTTTCTAGTCTGTCCATGTTTTCCAAAGGCAATAACTGGGTACTGACTATCAATTCAATGGCCAGTTTTGATCACTACCTTCTGCACCTACAACCCCAAGCTTGCATCATATGTATTTCCTTACCAGAATATTGAATAAACCTGTGTGTGGTATGGATTTTTACCACCCTCCCATATTTTTTAGTTTCTAACTATCCTTCCATAAAATAATGATACCATGTAAGATGCATGATCTATGGCACAGTTATTTCTCAGCCCATTCTAACATTTACAGTTTCTCTAAATCTGGTGTTATAAAAATATTTTACTAATACGCTGCTTCTATTTTCTTTTACAATAGGCTCATGATGTACTTTCAATGAGTGTATTTAAATCAGTAGTTCATCCATGTACATGAGAGTAAAAAAAAAAAAGGAGTACGCATTTGTGCAGTGTTATCTCCCACTATGCCTTGCATTTGCAATCTATTGCTTCTAACCCAGAGTTTGACTCTAAATTTATTATACTCTAGGCTTTTAAACTTTGTTTGAAGCTTATCAATTGAAACTCTACAGTCCAAATAGTGGAAGCTTAAGAAACAGTTTACTTACCATCTGTGTCAAATTAGACTCTCAATTCTACCTCTATGGCCAGAAATAGAAGAACTGAGCAACTTCATTTTTAAAACTCTTTTTCTAGGATTTGGCGAAAGGTAGGGGGAAGGTTTTAGTAGTGCAGCCACTTTACCAGATACAAGTTATCAACAGGAATTATTTGCCTTCTTATGTATATACATATATATTACATGATTTATTTTTAAAATAATCTAGTATTCATATTAGCTACTGGTGTCTAAGAGATTGACATGAGCAAATCACAAAAAACCTAAGCTGAATTACATGGGTAAGTGAATGTCTTCAGAATATTCCACAAAACAGTGCCTGATGTGTTTGAAGGAAGTTAACATTCAAAATCCACTTAGATTTCTAGTCAGGAAAGGCCCACTGAAGTAGAGGAACGCTCCCCTCAAGATAACCCTTTAGCAGGCTCTTGCTTGGAAACTGAATATGCAGAGGGATAGGAATAGAGTGGCAGAGAATGCCTGCTTAAAACAAGACAAAATAGCAGCTGCCACTATGACTGCACTTGTGCTTGCAGGACAGCTTGAAAGTTGCAAGGCACTAGAAAGCACTACTAACTTAAAAAAAAAATAAAACCTCTAATTCAGTGCCTAATTTTGTGTTTTTAAGTTTTGCTGAATGATCAGCTGAACACAATGAAACAAGGACAGGCAAAAGAGAAGCACAGAAGATTTAGATGGGATTTTGAGCAAGGTTCTAACTCTACTCCCAAAGGCAAGTGAGCTCTTACTAATCCTGTCCTTAATAAATTATCATTTAAATTGACACAAGTACCGATCCTATTACTGCTTAAGTACAAAAGCCACTTTATATGTGTAATAATTCCACAAGCACTGAGATTTCCATTCAACAGGCCATCTAATATGTGCAGTTCAAGACTAGGGCACAGCACTTCTGGCAGAAAAAAAAATTAAATAAAAAATTTCAGTCCCCAGTGTAATTGCACTAAACTGATAATTAACTGCTTAACGTGGTGTGTAATGAAAGGTCGAGGGTAAGGTGAAAGAGATGACTTTCACCCCTGCTACAGTTTGATAGCAGGAAGATTCCTTTAGAACCTACAGATTTATGTAGGTTGTTGGTTGAAAAGAAAACATTGTGTGGATTTCTATGAGGCTTCTGTGAGCAGCAACAAAAGTTGTCCTTTCTGAGCAATGTACCCAGAATGAGAATATCTCCTGCTGGACAGCTTGGACAAAGAGCTGGGACTGCCAAAAGCTGAGGAAAGCTGCCAAAGGACAAGGAAGAAAATAAAGCAACAGAGAAGTGCTAACATTTTATCAACAAAATCTTTAGGGTAGGGAAAGACAAACTTACAAACACCAACAGTCATACGTGAACACCCTGCAACAGGAAAGAGCAGAAATTCCAGCTGGGGAGCACAGTAAAAGATTTTGCACAGGAAATGAGGATATCACCATCAAAATGTTGATTTTCAGAGAGAGTCAGGTAGACAATAAAACAGTTACAGTCCTATAACTCCTTTTAATCCTGTGAATAGTAAAAAAATGTAACATCTAACCTGCAAGAACCCTTATGGATCACCATCTGCAAACATCAGGAAATAGTCACACACTTCACTCGCCGAAGTGGGATGCGAGCACATCAGTCTACAGACATTTTCAGGTAATATTTTGCTGACATTCACCAACATCTGAGCTTTGTTCAATCATTTCTTGGGTTAGAAGAAAGCTTGTATCAATTGTTGCATTAAAAGGATAAGGCTAAGCAATTAAAACTCCTATGGACGACTCCAATCTTACAGCTACTCGATTGTTATGATTATGACTTCCAAAGTAAACCCAACTTTTTTCCTCCATATCCAAGATAAGCAGAAAAATGTCAGAAAATCTTCACCAGCATATTTCCAGAAAATATGATCAGTGACATAGTGCTGGTGAAGCAAGAGACTATTTAAGTTCTGTCCTCAAATAAACTGATTTTTCTTCATTCCAGCAAGGATTCTGACATATGCTTTTACACGAGTTTGGTTTTTTCTGTTCTCATGTAGTCAGGCCTGACTTTAACAAGAAGTTACACCTGACTGTGGAAACTGAGCTGCTGCATTACTGCCACAGAGAGATTAGATATTACTAAAATTAAGATCGTGGAGCCACATGTCATGCTTTGCAGCATAGTTACTTCTCTCATTACAATCTTTAGCAGATACTTCTTCAGTAGTATGCAATTCAGTGTAGCTACACAGAGTATGTGCCTATGCATTTGTGTATGCATATGCATTCTATGTTCCAAACAAATGTGGCTGTTACCATATATACCTGCTATTTGAGTTAGAATTTTAGCATTGGCTGCACATGACTAACGGTATCCTGCTTCATTGTTTGGAAGATGCAAATAAAATAATAAGAAAAAGTGGCACTGGTTTATTTGCATGATTCGTGAAAGCAGTTCTGTGAAAGGATCTCTTGATTAGCACAGGCTGTATAAATTCCAATAAAAAGCATTCAGTAGCTGGCAGTAAACTCTACGTGGCAGTAATGTACCAGCTCAGTCTGTACAGCCAAGGCTTAAAATAGGTAGGGGATTATATGACGCAGGTGTAAATTAGGAAGATATTAGGATTTCACCCTGTGAAGCATGAGAAAAAGAAACAACCTGTGAAACAAATTTAAAGAATTCATGATTTACCACAATTTCAGGAAGGCATGTCCCTCCCTCTCCTGCACAACTAGCAAAAATTCCCCTTCATCTTTCTGAGAACGTATTCATGCCTGTTACAATCCTAAAAATCTACTTATATTTTTGTGGTCATCCTGTCTGGCTTTGTAGAATCTTTTGGAAGAGAGCTCTACAAGTTTCCACCCTGAGATATCTGATAGCTACACTAAAAATAGCCCCATGGCAATTCCTCTGTTGAAGATACACCTACTGGTATGTGTCGTGCTCATCATAGTTTAGAATCCTCTTGGACACTCAAACTACTGCTGATGCCCCAGGGGCTGTAACAGAATGAGTCTCAGTGTGCTCTTTAAACAATCATTAATAACTTATGCCCATAATAAACCACATGAGAGTGTATCTATTTTTTGCACATCAAGTATGCCAAACTTAGTGGACGTTCTCTGACAATGTGAGGGGAGAAGGGGGATGCAAATCAATGAGTTAGAATAGGGTATGAAGAACATCTTAGCGTTGTTTGCACAGTTGTAGTGTCATGTTTTCCCCTTTTACATTTTGCAGTGTTCCTGTCCCAAGCAGTTAAATACTCCACAAATATCAAACAATTTACCTCTCATAATTCATTTAGAACCAAGAGTTATATGAGCTAGGCAAAGTCCTGCTTCTATGGATACCCACTCATCTTAGAGAAATGTGAGCTAGTCTCTCAGTAGGGTTTCTCCTGAAAACCACCTAAGCAAGGCTGCTAGGATGTACAGTAGTACCTCAGGTACCTCAGGAGACACCTCCAGGGCTTCCCTATGGCAGTCAGCTGCAGTGAATGCTGTTGCAGCAGGAAAGCCTCCTGGCAAGTTCTGCTTTGTGGTTTTATCATATACATCAAATAATTGCATTCTGTTTGTAAGGGGTATCAAATATTAGAACAGAATAATTAAAAAGCTTGAAAAAGTGCAGCTTTAAAACTTAAGTTCTTTAAGGAAGCTCTGTAGTATCTAGGTGTTATTCTGACTAAAACATCTCTTTATCAAATTCTGGAGAGTATAGGCCTACGTTTCTACACTGCTCTATGAGCCAGAACTTTCTAGTTTATTGCTTGAAAAGACATTCCTGCTTTTTCTCAACCTTTAAAATGGAATTTCTGGAGCAAGTAAACTGAATTAAAAAAATAGAATAAAAAATCAGTCTCCATTATTCTATATTCAAACATTCAAATTAGTCACTAGATATCTGCAGGCTTGCTTTTATGTTCTTAGCAGCATAATTATTGCATAGATGAACTTTCCAAATGGAAACCTACAGAACAGCAGACAGGTTAGGAAAAGTCTAGCCCATTTTCTTCTTTCAAACAGAAGTTTGCAAAAATGTCTTATTGAAGAAACAGGGAAACTGAGGCCACCTCAAAGCAAGAGCAAGAACCAAGCTACTAATGATACTGCTCATGAGCTAAATTGCCATCAAAAGCAACATGCACCAAAGGCAAAGAGAGGAATGGAGTAGGTAGGGTGAGGGGGAAGCATCTTGAAAAGTGAGAACATGTTTGATAGGATCTCCCCCTAAGGGGTAGAATATCACTCCTCCAGCCTGGGAGCCTTTCCTCCCTCCTTTCCAACTGCTGGCTTCAACCTCAAGTCCTGTTACACGTGTATGGACAGTTTTGGTCAATTTATACTCTGAGAGTTACCTCGATTCTACTTTTATAAACATGACAAAGTTATAAACCTAACAGCTGTTATAAACATAACAGTGTCAAAAGCTAACAACTGCAGGTTCTGCAGTACATCATTTACCTGCCTGGAGTTCCATTCACTTCTCACAGGTGTGGAATTCCACACGTTATTATTACCTGCCCTTAAACTGGTAACATGGAGAAGGTCTGTCCTCAGCTTTGGGAGCACAGGTACAGGGAAATGGGAAAGAGAAGGAAGTCATTAAAGGATTCTGATTCTAGAGACTTCAAGTTCTACTTTGAGGCTTTTTGAGAAGGCAGATGATAAAAACCCCTTAATTACCTGTAGGAAAAACCACATTCCTGCAAGTCCAAAAAGGTACACAAAATATGATATCCAAAAGCAAGTACTGCAGTTGCAATTCATATTAAAAGGAGTTTGGAACCAATATGATCCTTCCATGTGCTGCAGGCAATCCAGTTCCTTGGATATACAAACAAAAGCAGATGTGTTGATGTTTAGTGGGAAAGTGATTTATCTCTATATATGGTATCAGTACTAGAATACTGTGCACAGATGACATCCACATTTTAATAAGACCAGATGTAGTTTGGAGAGCAGGGTAGCAGGAAGGAAACACTTCAAAAATTTAAAAACAATAATCTAGAGTTAATTTTTTACTTGGTAATAAAGGGCCTCAAGCAATTTAATATCGTAAAATGAAAAGGCAATATGATTATGGAGAAAAAGAACCTCCAGAGAAATAAACCACCATGTAATTAAAAAAAAAACCTATTGGCCTGGAGTGTGGCACAGTGTCAGCAGAAAAAGACCTAAACCCCACCCAAAAATCTGATAACTAGCAGCTGAGGACAATTTTAATTTGGAGAGTGATTAAGCACTGGAGCTGATGCCCTTTCTGTTGCAGGAGTGTTTTTCAGCTCAAGAAGATGATCAAGAAGATATTTTTAGCCAAAGATACTAGAAAGATTATACATTTCTTGGCAAAATTTACTATCTTGCATACTAGGGATGTTCAGAACAAACATTTCCATTACTATCTTGCATACTAGGGATGTTCAGAACAAACATTTCCAAAGCCTTTTCCAGCTTTAAATTCTGTGAAGAGTTAGACCTTCTTCAAATCATTTGGAGATGAAGGCTCTTACTTGGTTTTTAACACAAACTCCTGCTATCCACTAAGGTATCTTGTAACATCAACTGTATTTTTAACAAGGTTGCTGCCTCACAGCAGTAGGAGAGAAGAAATATGAGCACACACAAAAAGCTGTTAAACCCAGTGCTAAAATGCAAGCTCAAAGGAAGAGAGCCATGTTCCAGCCATGTCTGTAGGGCTGAGTAGTCAACTAATTAGGTAAGTCTTTTTGTAGACAGCTGGCAGTGATATAACAGGGATTCTTCTTCCTATTCCATTCCAAGAAAAATGGAGGACATGGAATGGGAATAAATCACACATTGATAAAATACACCAGAAAACACTTATGAGGAAACTCACTATTGAAACCTTGATCAGCTGGTTTGCTGTGCCTGCACAAAGCTACATACTATTGCAGACACAGAACAAAATAAAGGAAATAATTAAGGGTATGTATTTGAGATTGGAACTAGGCAGAGTTCCATCATAGAATCTCTTTACAGGTTTAAAATCTCTTCTCTAAGAAATTGAAGAGGCAAGTAAGAAGCAAGAAAGACATCTATTGCTGACAGCTACCTCCCAAACACCTACATTTGACTACCAAAACTCATACATTTGTGTTTTCTAGGTACAATATATAGCATTCCCTTTTTCGTTTGCTCACCATATTTTTCTAGTTACTATTTCTGATCTCAATTCTTCTATTTTTTGGCTGGAGTATTGGTTTTTATTTGGTTTTGGGGTTTTTTTTTCCCCAAGGAGAACTTTTGACTTTTTTGTGCTCTTCACCATAGATTTTGTTTTTCAAACACCACGAAAGTACTCAGCAACATCTGTCAAGCCAAGGAATTAACCTGAAAATAGTTAAAAGAGCATATAGGTTTTGCTTCCTATTCCTCTACAGTAGAGCCAATATAATAAGATAAACCTATTAGCCTACTTTTCCTACAGTAATGGACATGGGATGGAGCTACATAGATGTGACCACTCTGTCCAAGCAGGCCTTGTGCAGAGCTTGGAAAAAGAGAACAGAGAATAAAATGTCCCTAGAAAAATGGCCGCAAAATCTAACCAAGGGGAAAAAAACCAAAAAGGGATAAAGGAAGTGAACAGAAAGAAATGAAAGGGGTTTTCTAATGCCATAGAGTAGTTCAGTGGCTGAACAAGTAATAGGAATACAGTTCTTCCCAAGTCCCCTCTGCTGCCCTAACCACAAGATGTGCTGCTGCATACCAGTGATTATCCTATGAGATCAAGGCTTGACTGTGTATTGATTCACTATTTAGAAGCTGAAAACAGACAAACAGTTCAGAAGTGTAGTAAGAAATCAATGGATCACTGTTAATTTCCTTCCCAGTATCCATTGTTTGCTATGAGATGCTTCCACACAGCATTTGTGGGAGTTCTCTAACCAACAATGCAGCCCTTCTTAATCCAAGCAGTAACATACTTTTCAAAGTTTCATTTCCAAGAAGATACTTCAGCAGCTAAAAGGTTTAAAATTTCTTAGTTTGTCAAGCTCTTTAAGGGGGCTGGGGGAAAGAAAAGATTGGCAGATTCAGCAGTGAAAAATTCCCCAAAGAAGAGGAGAGGTTTTGGCAATGAATAATGAGTGGAAAAATGGTCAAAACATCAGTTGTGAAAACTCGGACTTCTAAAACTTTTCCTACGAGGTCTCAAATTTATTTACAGACAGTAACACATCTATAGTTACAACAATCTTCTGAAATAGGTCAAGATAGCCTTTTCCCTGCAGATTAGTTATCCAAGGCACAAAGAAGATAACAGTAACATTCCCAAAGTCTGACTTGCTGCAAAACTAATAAAGCCAGGTCACATATTTTCTGGTCTTGATATGAAACTCATTCAAAACAGCAGGCTTTACTAACACAAAATCCTTTAAACACTCTGCAGAGGAGCAAAGGGTTTGTGTTGTTTTTTCTTTTTTTTTTTTTTGCAGCCATTTAGAAACACTGACAATAATTTCTCAGAGGCCCACTGTAATAGTACTGACACTAAAATTCAGTTCCCAACTTATAACTGCTGATTTTTACTCGCCCTGGTTTTGCTTATAAATGAAAGTAATTTGTACTTCTACAGCAAAGTAAAAAGTAAGAAATTTCTTCTTTCTTAGATAAAGAAGGCATCAGCAAGTCATAACAGGTAATTACAAGAAGGTTACACTGCATCAAGAAATATTTTACAGTGTGCTTAATGGGTGTATAGAATAACATGCAGCCAAACTAATTAAATGTAGAAATTTTTTACTACTATCTACTGTAGCTCAGGTTAAAAACAGGTATTTTAAGGAAAGTGATCAGAACTCCAAAAGACAATGCCCTTGCATTCATCTGGCTCAGTCATACTGTAGGCTGTACAGATGCTGTGTGACAGACACTGTCAGAATTACATGATTTTCTCTTTAGACTTGAAAAGTGTGGACCTACAGAGTAAGACTAAGGTTTGTGGTTTACTGATTGGAAAGATCTGCTGTGTCACTGTCTATATCAGCTGCATTGTGGCCAACCCTTGGCCAAAGGATAAATATATATGGTTTCCTATTCTGCCAAGACATAGCCTCCATTGACATGTACACTAGAAAGGCTAAACTAAACTAACCCCTTCATCTCAACAGCTATGCAGGTTAGCAGCATCTCAAATCCATAGCTAAAATTTCAGGCTTTTGTGTAGCCCTGAGAAGTTTTAGTCAGTGAGTATTTTCAAGATAGTAGAGCAAGACCTGCAAAGAAAAAAAAATGAGTTCATGTACAGTCATGTGAATAATGAATTCCCTCATGGATCCCTAGAGATCCCCAGGTTAACAGATAATGCAAAGGGGTTTGAACAAATTCTGCAAGGCAATCTAGCTTAAGCTAAATCTCAGAAATATATGTGGTGTCAGATATTGGACAGGATAGTCAAAGAAGAAAAATAATATTTTAGTAATTTGTCCTTGGCAAGATACTGTTTTTCTCCTAAGAATTAGAAACTTTTTTCCAGTCATATTTGTACATCATTTTCGCACAGAATCTGACGTAATCAGAAGTTACTGAAAAGATGAAAAAGAACCACAGCCCTTGACACTTATACCACATTTTCTTTTGGGTGAAAGCCGAAAAGGAATAGCTGTGTTATCTGCTTACAGATCATCAAAAGCCTTCCAGGAAATGAACTTACTGTTCATGTAGAGCAAGCAACAGAATCACTGGGTCTTGATTAACCAGTGGTTAAAATAAACATCTGGGAAGCACCATTCCAATAGCCACTTTTGAAGCCTGAAAACAAATAAATTGAGAATTATAATAACTGCTGCTGGAAAAAGTCTGAGTGATTATTGCTTTATTCTTAAGTCAGATACAGCCTCAGCTAGGAGGCAGCAAATTCAGGTATTTCAAAATATACTTCTTCAAAGCAGAAGGTACTCTGTAGAATTTTAAAGAAAGCAAATAACAGTTGTAAAAACCCCCAAACTAAGCTAACAACACATGCTAAAAATTAGTAGCTGCTTTAAATTTTTCATTTGTAATTTTTTTCATGAAACATCATGCTGGCATCCTATATAATTCATTTTGTTAAATTTAGAATAACCAAAATCAGTTTTTATCAATTGGCGATTGAAATATTTACCCCACACCAAAGTCTTCTTTCTTCATGTTCCTTCCATGTTGGGAAAAAATAAAAAGGAAAAAAAAATAGCTAGAGGAAGGAAGTCTACTTGGAGAAAGTTTGTCAGAGCTACAGCTTCAGTCAGCTAAGACTTATAGTGCACAATATTCGAGAAGTTCTAGCTAACCACAGTCTATAAAAAAAAATTCCTTTTTAATAATCATAAAAAATTTATGAGGAAACTAGTGAAAAATTATTGAAGACAGCATAGTCCACCATTGAGATAAAAAGCAATAGCTGCTCACTCCAAGCAGTGTGGTTTCTTTAAAGAAAATATGTACCCTCCTTCAACAATTTGACTACACTAAGAGGCTAACAGAACAGCCAATAATATGGTTTTATGGGCTTTTTCACAAGGCATTGTGAAGAGCTGTCTCACGAATATTAACAAGGGAAAGAAATAGTCATGAGCACACATGCATGCAACTAGAGACATCCACGTCTCTTCCTGCTAGGGAAGAAATGGTATAAATTTATTCTTCAACAGAGGAAGAAAAAATAATACTGGAATAATCCAATCTCTATTTGTTAATTGTATTATTGATACATTTATTAGAGATTGGGAAAGCAGAAGAGAGTCAGGAAATGAAGGGGCTCTGAATAAATAGGCAAAGGATCTCTTTTTTTAAAGAGAAGTAGAGGAATAAGGGGGATCAAGAGGAAAAATACATTCTGTGTTGTCTTATCTTGAAATACACTATCAATACTGAAAATTACACAAAAAGGCAGAGCCTAGTACTATTAAATAAATTATTTTAAAATATGATTTTTCAAGAAAAACGTTAACGGGCATCAAGCGTAAAGTCAAAACCAAATAACTTTGCTTTATATGCCAGTAAGAACTGTAAAGTCATGAACATCTATACAGGTATATTTGAGAAAGCAAATCTTTCAGAAAGTATTTATAACATTCAAAACTATGCACTGTGGTTTGCAGAGCAGATGCTGGACCCCTTCCAGGATGTGGAAGCATTCCACGTAGAGCCAGGATGCTAGGAGTGATTGTGGCAGATCCAGAGCCTTCCTCTTGTTAGAAGAGGGTGGCTTAGTTCTGGGAACCTGTCACAACCAGCCAGTGGGAAAAAAGGGAGCTGGAGATAGTCCAGGTAAGGTATAGCAAAAGTGGTTTTTGCACTGCAGGCTAGAGGATTTTTGTTGGGTTTTGGCTTGTATTAATTCTAACAATGTCTTCCAAAAACACCAATATCCCAGTTTAGCACGTACCTATATTGCTGCATGAGCACAAGTTGAAGAGTAACAGAAGAACTTTAGGTGAAAAAAATGTTTAAAGTGCAAAGCTCATAATAAATTCTTAGCTTATGCTTGAAACTTCATGGCCTGGGCAAGCACTTAAAAGCCACAAACACACAGGTGGCCAAACAAACCCTGGCTGCTGCAGGGATCCAAAGTCACTGCTGAAGGTGTGGGGTTTCATTGCCTTCTCTTGGCGGTCTGTTGAGCTTGAAGGGATATCAGTATTAGCTGACATTGTGCAGTGAAGTGTCTGTAACAG
The DNA here is from genome assembly GCA_013400495.1 of Nicator chloris. Taxonomy (NCBI): domain Eukaryota; kingdom Metazoa; phylum Chordata; class Aves; order Passeriformes; family Pycnonotidae; genus Nicator; species Nicator chloris. The sequence goes on along the minus strand of WAAE01018007.1, from coordinate 50,128 downwards.
ACAGAACCGATCATGGGAAGAACAAGAAAAACCTTATTTTTGTTGCCCACAAGTATTCCACAGGCGGTGGGTGGGGTTGACGTTTAAAGCCTTTCCCAGCCTGAACGCCGAGGTGCCAAAAGGCAGACGGGTGCTTTAAACTCACTGCTTCGCGGTGCCGTTGTTTGCCTTTACAGGGCTGCAACTTCACAGCACTGTCTGAGTGCTGTGAAAAGAAAGGAATAAGCTAAACGAAGGCTTTTAGAGTTCCCCAGTAGCTGCTGTCACTCAAAACACAGCCACTCTTAATCCCAGTTCCAATAAACAGTGGAAACCATTCCCCTGAAATTCATGTGGCAAAGCAGCCTAAAGTGAAGGGTTCAGACAAGCTCCTTGCTCTCAGGTCCTGGGGGATGCCAGCAGCTTTAGTAGTCAGGTCAGCTCATTAGAAAAGGCAGAATACTAGTTCAAAGGTAAACAAAACAATGAAATAAAAGAGAAATACTTGTCATGTGTCCAGATTTTAGTTAGCCCTTTAAAGAGGACTAGGATTCAGTGGGACAAATGTTCTGGAAGCAGACCAGCTGACTAGCATTTTTTTTAACTGAAATTTTTTCTCATTTCAGAGGTAAGGGCAGGATAAGACTTTGCATCCCAAGTGCAGACCATTGTTTCGAGTCCCTGATATGTGGGTTAGTGATTGGAGGTAGAAATTAGAGGTCAGAGCTTTGGCTGTCTCTTCCTGCTTAGGGGATCACATTCATCCACGTTCAAATCTGTTCCTTGGTCCAAGTTTATATACCTACTGAGTTTGTTTTAATAACACCTAGCAAATGGATAAACTAACCCTGATTAAATTTTGATAAAGGACTTAGCAATTCAAGAGTACCATTAAGTTGAGGGTCACTGAAGAAAAAGATCATTTTAGAGCACAAAAATAATTCTACAGGGGCATTTTCTTTTTCCCCTCAATGGCTGAAACTTGTCTCACACCACTGATAAAATCCTGACTTACTAGGTGTTTAGTATCCTGTGACAAATAATACATACTTTTGATTTCACTCCAAGCAAATAAATAATCATCAGTACTGCATTGGGTCACTAAGCCTCACAGAAAGGATAAATAGCCTCCACAATGAAAGAAACAAAAATAGTACAAGTAAAGACAAACTATTCAAGGTATCACAGCATGAAAACATTTTGTGATTCCTGAAATGCCAGTATGGCAAGCTTTCATGTAATATTCTGTGCTCTTCAAAAACACAGAGGGGGGTCATCTTACCATTTTGAAACCCTTGCTAACAAAAATGCTTGGTTGAGAGCTGTCTTTCCTGCCTCCACAGAAGAGAAAGCATAAAAAGCTGTATAACTGGGTGAGGAAATCAACAACAAAAAACCCAAACAAAACCCCCAGAAACAAACAGACCCCCCTCAAACAAAGAGCCAAAACAAAGAAACCCAGCAACAACAACAAAAACCCACACAAGGGGGAGAACCACTGTAATACATCCTAAATGGGTTAAAGGGATGGGGAAAGCAGGAATTTGCATTTAGCCACGGGACCAGCACAGAAGTTCCAGAAATATACTTCATCTTCTCTTAAGGGCCAGGAGGAAAGGCAGAGGAACAGCGGAGTTCATGCTCTGGTCTCAGGTAGGCTCACCTAGAGAACATTATGCCAAGGTTTTAGTCCAGACCACGACCTGTTCCTGTCATAAATCTTGTTGGGGGTGTTCTCACTTGTTTTTATTCACATCTCACAGCACCCACAGCATGTGCTAAACAAATCTGTGCTTTGACTGCTGGTCTAGATGGCAAGACTATCAACTCGCCTTAGGGAGAAAAAACCACAAAAATCTGTAGGATGGGGATACCAGATCCATTGATCCTTTAAAAAAACCTAAATCATTAACACAGATACAGCCCTATTTGCTATCCACCCCTCGGGCTGGGCTGTTACTTCTCCAAACAGACATTCAAAACAATAAGCACCCAAACTATTACAGGTGAAGAAAACAAACAAAGAATTTACTGGTAATAACTCAGTAAAGAAAAGTGAATGATTAGCAAACCAGATTGAAAACAATTAGGCTATTTCCCCAAATTTCAAGAATTACCAGAAGCCAAAAATTTAAGGCACCTAGGCAGGATATATGACTCTCAATTTCTACTGAGTTATAACTGAGTGATTTTCAAGCTTTCAATGGAATATGCAAGGAGCACAGATCCATAGTAGTCCGATTAAAAATGCATTATAGAGCCCAAGGAGATCAAGCTCTATCTCTGGTAACTCAGTGGAATTTATTAGTCCTTGCAGATTGGCTGCTATTATGATGAAAAGAAAGTGTTCATGTTAAAAGTGTGACTGTTAATTTAAAAATGTCTCAATGTAATGCAAGTCTCCTGCTACCATACAGCCATCAAGCCATCCAGAAAGCAGATCTTTATGGGGTATAGCATGAATTATTTATTTACTGATCTTCTAGAGCCATTTTTTACAAAAGAATTACAATCACATAGCTATGATGGTGGAAGGAAGAAGAGAATCTTTGAGGTGTACAAACAGTACAAGATAAAGATATTTTAAAACAGAGAATAGAACCAAGCCTGAACCCCATTCAAACTGTCCAACTACAGCTGAAAATTAATTATGATTTTAGAAGTACCTCTACGGATTGCTACTCCAGTTGACACCCCAGCCACAGTTAACCACAAATCAAAGCCAAACCACATTTTACTGCGGATATTAGTTGTCACTGTCAATTCTTCTCAAAAGACTTTTTAAAGAGAATCATAATTTTGGCAAAATTGCAGTACAGTTATATTTTCAGTTCATCAAGGGGAAAGTTTTAAAATAAGTTAAATAAAAGATTTTATTTCTAATATATGGTTGCATTCTTTACTAAATTTAGGTAAGCATAAAACAAGTGAAATGTTTTGGTAACACTCAGTTTGCCAAGGGATGCCTGATATTTTTCTGCTAACACCATAAAAACCACAATACAGATAAGTGGTTGTGGGTTTTTTTCCTAGCTGCATGATTCCTCTTATCTCACCTCAAGACATCTGGCAAAATAAGGAAACAGATGCAGGATACTGCCATCTTCATGCAAGTCACTCATGACCTAGAAAGAAACAGGCTGAAAAGCATGATGCTTTCTTGTGCTGTGCCTCCTTGGGGATGTTACTATTTGTCATCCCCACTTTGGTATATTTTAATATAGATACAGGCAAAACATACATGCTTACACCAGAGGCAAAATGACAAGCACATATAGCATTACATCAGTGATAAAGCAGAATATGAACTTTTTTTCTGCAGAGCCTTCAGTTGTGCTCTGGACCACTCTGGTTCTCATTAATGAGGACCAATACCCTGCCCCCCAACTTTCAGATCATAAAAACCAACTTGCATCTGTTCCTTTGGAACTAATCTATACATGACTCTTCTAACTTGTAAAATGGTAGATAATAACCCATTTCTAACATTTAGAGGGTTTTTAAAATTAATTCTCCTTTCCTCTGAACCTAAGACAGCAAAGATGAACACAGACGAGCAGCTGAACTCCTACTCACTGCCATGTCCTCGATTGAAAATACATTAGCAACTAAGCAAAAACAAGCTAGACCTGCAGAAAGAAGGTTCAACAATTTCAGGTTCAATAATTTCATCTGTACCACTAGAAGGGGTAGTAAACAAACTGCATATGCCACAAATGTAAAATAAATACATAATTACTATCTAAAATTTATTTTTGTTGTTGGTTTTTGAAAAATCTAGCTAGTTTGGGCACTCACAGACTCAACTGGTATGATATTAATTTAGGTTTTTCTGTGAAAATATTATCAATGAACAGACTGCTTTTTGTAGAAACTTCACTAACTAAAAAAGAGTGTAACAAAACTAGCTCAGTTTGCTCAAGTACGGTCCCATTTCCACCAGAGAACTGGATACATTCTTGCTGAATATAATTTTATTGTAGTCTTTCTAATTAAAATGTTGAGGGATGGGAAAAATATTTTTTGTGAATGCAATACATAGCTGTGCCATTAGAAAAGCTGAAATCTGGCAATGGCAGGAATACACAGTACCTTTGACAGCACTGGTGTTTGTGCTAGTGAGCTGAAGCTACTTTCCTGAAAGATGTTTCACCTGAAGGCATGAAAGGGAACCAGCATAGGAGTAAGCCATCAAGAAAAGATTTAAACTACGATTTTCTATACTTACCCTTTCTATTTCCCAGGGTAAAAACATGCAAGACCTTTTGCTATGGTTTGTAAGGTGAGAACTAAGGTCACGCTGGGACATCCACCCATTCCTTCATGTCCTTATTTACCTAGCAATTCACTTTTGACACTTTCAATGAATGTCTCTGACAGTGCTGATGGGGATGAATGTTTTTCACTCAATGGCAGGGATACTGTGGCAGAAACAGTGAGGTGGACACACATCAGCTCAAGAATGTGTTTCTGTAGCTAAACAGTCACATACTCTGTAGCTGGCCCTGGCCTACAGCTTGGGCTAAGACAAGTGAAGGAAAAAAGGTGCAATCAATATTAAAGGTGGGAAAATAGATGCTATGTTTTTTTCACTTGTTCATCAATAAACATATTATCTGTTCATTGGCTGTCTACATTTCTGAGCAAATATGACATTCCATAAGGTAGAAATATTGGAAAGTTAATTTTAGAGCAATTACACCCTTGCAGACTTCCTCAGCTTTCATTTTTATTTGTCATTCAACAAGTTATTAGTGTTAATGATACCCTTGGCTAATCCCATCCTCACAGGACCAGGTGGTACATGTTAACACTTCCAAATTAACACCTATGTTTCAGATAGAGACACTGGTAGGCTTGTTCAGCCCTTTACAGGAGAAGTAGTTACTTGTCTCACTGCATCGGACAGGGTCAGGTCAGTACTCACGGGCTGGCACCAGTCTTAAGTTAAGAGGTTCATTGTAAGGGTCTGCAGTAGTGTTTAGGCCAACACAGAGAGTAAAAACAAAGTTTCATGTTAGCAGGCAAGAAAAATTTCCATAAGAATGATATGGTTCAAAATATTCCAGCTTTACACCAAGAAGCGTGGTATACTTTTCCCTAAGGTATGCGTGCCTATACCCTTCTGGTTCATTTATTTACTCTAATCTTCACTATAACTCCGTTCTTCTTATTTAGGATTGCATTGAAGAAACAAAGAAAATATCTTGCTAGAAATTCATGTTTTGCCTTCAATTGAATTAAACTGGGCTAACATGAATAGGAACTTGAGCACAGACAAACAACTTTATACCAAGAATTGTTTTTACACAGGCTTTAAAAGAGCACTTTTTTCCTTGTGAATATTTCCATTTTCTTGGTGAGTGACTGGAATGTACCACTTCTACTAAACAAGACATACATGTGAGAGAGAATGATGTTTGTTAATTGTATTAATTGAGGTGAAAAAAACCCCCTGGATTAAAAAGGAAGAGGACAGTTTTTAATGTTTTAAAGCAGTTCTAGTGTTCCGTTAGCAGTGCTAATTTATGTAATATCCCTGTGATTTTTATCTATGATTGACAGATGTATATATACAGAAAGGGTTTTTTTACTAGAATTGTTTAGGCCATATTTATGTCTGCACCAATATCATTGTTCTCATAAAACCATATACCTGGACTGATGCAGTAAATCTAATCCAAAACCTGTACAGCACATCTATGTTATAAAAGCTGATGACTTTTAGGCCCTCGGTGGGATGGAAGCAGGGAACAGCTTCTTCCCGCACAGAGCTGTGAAGGGATTGGTACTTACTGTACCAATAGCCATTCCACTGCCTGCATCAGACAGCTCAAAAGCTGATGGTCCTGCCAAATTCTGTAGGTGTGTGAGGTGTGCTGACTGAGGCAAGAATTGAGCCCTTGTGTGAGACAGAGGTCCAAGTTTCAGAAAATAAAAACCTTGTGTCTTCAGTCATCTGCAGTTCATTCCTTTTATTTAAAGAATAGCCTGAAACCTGCTTGGAGAGCTTCCAAGTCTGGTATAAATATTGTGCTGACTCAAAGTACCTAGGAAACAAACTTCCCTACAACAGGGTTAGTGCCAATTTAAGATTGGCAACTAATTCTAGGCTACTCTAGAGTTAACATGCAGCTCAGCATAGGTAAGATATACATACTCATGAACAAATAAGTCATTCTGTTATCCAGCCTAATGGAAAGAGGGGATAAAACAGAAAAAGCAAACCCACAGACAATCCTGGGTATGTAAAGAAAGCATTAAGAAGAAATTAGTGAGAGTGCAACGCTGACACAGGTGGTAGTGGTATGCTCTGTGATGGCTGGAGTGCCAGATTCCCATACCATAAATAAAATACTGCTTCCAGACCTGATCTGACTTAAGGACAATCCCAAAGAGCAGTCAAATCCTCCATTAATCAACAGATAACTGTAGATAGAATCCCAGCTTCCAATCCCACCACAGACACTCTGTTAGCAGGTGCCAACAGTTCCCTCCTGTCATTTTCATCTCCTACTTACCACTATGGCCTGTGCCATCCACTAATCACCATTTCATGTACCTTTATCTCTAGCATTCTTGTCTCCTGCAGTTGCTCTAACTCAAAGCCTTGTTCTACCTCAGCAAGCAGGGTTTATTGTTATTGGAAGGAAAAATCTGGTGGAGCTCCTAGGGAAAAAAAAAAGAGAAGTGGCAAGCAATTAGGCACTATGTCTCTCCTGCAGCTTGCAGTACCACGGATTTGGTGAGAGAAGTAGATGGGCAGAGATACTATATGCAGTAAAGGGACACACAAAAAAAATGCAAATGAAACCCTCCATGCATTTTCAAAAAGATCAAGTAAAGAGTCCTCTTTTCCCTCCTTGGGTAGTTTTTTGAGGATTTTTATCGCATTCTTTAACACCAAGGCCTTTAAGGGGCTCCATAAATAGCACCTAACTTATTCTTCAGCTGGGAATCAGTTACAAAGCACTGAGGCCATTTAACCCTCAGTTAAGGGTCTCCTACGGCATAAGGCAGGTTAGAGGGATCCCCAGGTGACACAAAATCCTTGGGCCTCCCCACTTGCCTGCCATTTCTCTGGCTGCAGAAACAAGCATCAGCACCTGTTCCAATGCAGACATTTCCAGGTAAGGCAGATGGGCTCCCTGTATCCACTTCTCCCTGACTGCTACTGCTCTTCTCATCCGCTCTGCTCTTTTCCTTGGATTCTCTCTCTTGGATTCCCAGGTCAAGCAAGTGAAAGGGTTTAGGATGGGCTAAGGAGAAGGAACAAGATACCTCAGCTACCGTTTTGGACATGAATGCTGAACTTCTAGGTCAGTACTAGAAACAAGGAGATACTGCCTTTCAAAACTGAAATAATGGAACAATTCAGATGACTGTGCTGCAGCTGAAGAAGGTACGGGAAGCTTTGTAAAACAATACAGAAAGATCAAACCACTATTTTTCACACAGCTACTTGGATCCAGAGTTTATTTCATGCAATTACTCAGTAATGCACTGACATCTTAACAGAGAGCAAGCAAGGAGGCCTCAAGACTTGAAACCGCAAACTGGCCAGGTGCAGAATCTGTGTGCTCCGAGAGGATCTGTTACACCAATTACCTACTCCGTGGTTTGAGAGAGTCCTGCAGGAATTGTGCTTCACACACTATCCACAGCAAATAGTTACTGCATATGGTATATATTTACTACATATGGATGAACTATACCTTCATATCCATATATTTCCAGGATTTTCTATGTCAAATCTATAGGAGGAAAAAACCAGGAATTTTCACTTTTGTACCTAAGCACTGGGTTGCAGTTGATCCTTTAGATAGGTGCAAAAATCCATGGTGTTACATAGCCAAGCACAAGCATTTCCCAGACTCACTTTGACTAACTTGGGTTTGTGCTACCTTTCATTGCTGGCAGTGGAACTGTTGTACCTACACAGCGAGCACAGGTGGTTTTAACATCCATAATTCACAAATGCCACATGCAGATGTGCTTTCAAAGTTTACAACTCTGCTGAAATGCCTTCTCATAATTCAAAGAGTGCTTACACAGTTTCCACCACATAGCAAAATTATTTCATAATAAGATAAGAATCTCTGCTGCAGCTGATGAAAAACATTCAGTTGGAATATTCCAGTTACATTGCAGATGAACAGCCTTCTTATATTATGTATATCCTGATTACAGAAACTGGAGAATACAGTGGGTTCAATTACCCATGTGCTCTAGTCTTACTGGCAGTTTTGGGAATTGGCTCTATTTTCCTCCTGGAGCCCCATCTAATCTAGAAGATGACTAAGAAGACAGCAATTCAGACCAAGACACATTTAAAAGCACAAGAATCCAGGATATTTGTAGTAGGGCACATTAATTTTTAAAATACAGAGGATCATAAAAATTTTCTTTAAAAAAATTAAATCATATCTATAGTTTAAAGGCTGACATAATCTAAAGGTATGAACATTGCAAGCAAGAACATAAATACATTAGATTATGATCAAGTCCTGGCCAGAAGTGGAAAATTATGTTCCTCACCCTTGCAAAGATGCTATGGGAAGAGTGCACCCACAAGATGTCCAGATCACTAAAGGGACAGGCTGAGTGAGCAGTTATAAGGAGATTTTGGATAAATTACATGATCACCCACTACTCCAACAATAGCAGCTGAATCCTGTCTCTGTGTTTGCCTTTGATTTGTTTCAAGGCTTCTATTTTTCAAGTCACTTTATCCATTCCATTTATTGAAAGTTTGATGTTAAAATTCCAGTTGTTTTTTTTACTTCATTAGAAGTACTCATAAATAAAACCAAGGGGATTAATAGATATTTTGGCAACATAAGGCTGATGTAAAATCCATGTAGTTGATGTTATCTTATACTCCATCCCAAACTAATCAATAGGAAGATATTGTGCATGTCTGGAAGATATTTCAAAGCCATCAGCCTACCTTGTTGGACACTTTTGTCTCCAGTATTTCTGAGAAAAATAGACACAATTGACCTTAACACCTTTTTCTGTACTGTCATGTCTCTGCTAAACAGACCATTTGTATCCATCTTCTCCTCATTTATCTATGACTCCCAGAGGTGAAGAGTGGACTTCCAATGAAAACAAATGCTATCTTGAACTTAAGTAGACTGTAACAAGTGTGGCACCAGCATTTTGGTACGCTAAGGGCAGTATTAAATCCAGAAATGGGAAGGAACTGCCTGAAACTGTTTTCCAGAAAAAACTGCCCAGGAGACCAGGATGACAACTGAACCTCAACCTTTTCAGCTGAACTCCCCATAATGCTCGCATTTGCAGCCTTTCCCTTTCCTGATATGCCAAACAAAGCATCTATTCAATTTACTCATTCCTCTGCATGGTTACTAGAAGCCACCAGGGTTACTGTCAAGGGGCAAGGACAGCCAAAACTTCTCAGTGTTGAAATGCATCTGGAGGAGCGCTCAGTGCCCCTCACTTCATAAGGGGTTGCTGCATTCATGAATGCAGCTGCTGCAATAAATGCACCCTAATTCCACCTTCCCTTGCCCTGTAGCAATCGCTACTGTGTTGTCTAAATAAAGTAATCCAACCACCTACAATGAGAGCTATATTCAATTTAGGGGGGAAAAGTATCAAAATATACCAAAAAGCTCTTAATCCAAAACATTGCATCACCTTGACCACTCTTTATTTTGATCTCTGCTTTTGACCTCTATTGCTCCAAGAACCCTGTTGTGTTATCTTTTCTGCCTGTTCAGAATTCCCATTTCCTTCACAGCATCTTACTGAACAGAGTGAACAGTGGAGCTGCCAAATAAAAATACATGTATTTAACTTAGCAAGTAAAAGAGGGAAGTGATAAGAATAGAAATTGTCTTTAAGGAAGGAATTAGCATGCCTACAAAAAAAAATCCAAACAACTCCACAACAACAAAACAAGCAGCTTCAGTCTAGTTCCCCCTTCTAGACTCTCTACCATATCCCGACTTTTTAAAATACCATCTGCCAAAAGCAAGTTCCTCAGATGTGATATCTGTTTCTTGGGGTTTTTCTTCATTTACCAGCAAATCATAGAAAATAATCCTCTGCAATTTATTAAGTCACTAAACCTCATCCACCTTTTCCTTCTTTAAAACACTGTGCAACTCTTTGAGTATGGGATGCAATTTGATTGAATTCTTCTGTTATGATCTCTATTGTGGACAGAGTATAAAGAAAGACCCTTTACGCTGGTAGAAGTTCGTTCTTTCTCATGCTGATGCACACACGTTCAGATGTGCCCCAAAGGGCTTCTAAACCAAGACAGTGTACAAAAGAGTGAACTGCATTTGTGCTGTAAGGACTTTGTCACTAAAAAAAAAGAAAAGAAAAAAAAAGTAGCCTCACTAAAGGAATTCCATTTGATTCAGCTTGACCATGCAGTTCTGGAAAGTTAAAATCTTCACCTGCATTTAAATTCCTGCAAGGAGATAGCTCTTCTACCCTAACTAGCAGCTCTCAAAATTTGAGTGCATCCATCTTTGGTGCTTGCCACTGACAACTGAACAGCATTTTCTACTGTGTGTATGCTGACCCTCATTTTCTGTTGCTTGTAACCATGCCTTTTCAGAACAGTGACTTTTCTCCTGTCTTGGCAGAGACATACGGATTATTACAGAAAACCAAGATGCCAACTTTGATGTTTCAAAGGTCAGATGTTTTTTCTGTTATTGAAATAAGGAAGGCTTTTTTTTTTTTTTCAAAAAACATACTTGGAAGACACATTAATTTTTACCCTTTTGTCACTCGGCAAAGAGCACAATGAGCTATGATCCAGCTTTTAAGTTACCTCCTGGGAGCTCCTTTGAAAACTCCTAGTTTGATTACTGTGGTGTTTGTACCAAAGTGAGAAATAGCTGCCCTGTTCCACTCATCGCAGGGCAGGCAGCAGGGAAGAGTTTATGAACTGTAATTACCAGCTTACCCACTCAGGCTCCTTCCTAAAACAAGAATCATTCATCATCCTCTTTTGTGCTACCGACTCCTTAAAAGGCCTACTCAGCTTTAACTCCCGGGTATCCCATCACAGCCAGGCTCCCCAAGAGCCCACGCCAGGCTACCTAGATGGATTTCAAAGGGAACATCGCGCCGCTCGCCTGCCTTATTTGGAAAACCCAAACTCTGCACGGCTTGGCACAACCTCAGCGCCCGCGCAGGGCTTCGTAAACCTGGAGCTCTGACAGAGATTTAAGGAGAAGGGACCTCAGATTGCAATGAACTCCCAGCACCAGCAAGAAACAGAAATGAGAGCAAAAAGAGAGGGCGGGCTGACAGAAGCCGAGCGAAATTTTTCGAGTTAAAAACAAGCCCAAAACGGCCCAGCGAGGAGCCCTCAGAAGGGCTTTGAGCGTTTTTGGCGCAAAAATCTTCAGGAAGGAAGAAAAAGGAGGCCGGAGAGCAAGCGAGGGAGCCGGCGTGACCCAGGCGGGAAAGTGGCCAGCGGTGCGAGGACACCCGCGGCCAGCGACGCTGCCACCTCCGCCGCACACGCTCCTCTCGCCGCGCTCAGGCGGGCAGGGCGGGGGCGGAGCGGCGCCGGGACGCCCCTGCACCCCCGCGGCGGCCGGGAGGCCTATGGGGGCGCGGCGCCGCCGCCGGAGCGCCAGCAGCCCCTCCCCGCCACTGCCTGCGGGAGTGGGAATAAAGACAGATAGCGGGGCAGGCACCGGCCGGGCGGGCGGGACAGAGCGCGCACAAAGTTTCCTGCGGAGCCCGCGGGCGGCGGCAGCGATGCCCGTGCTGCGCGGAGCGCTGGGGCTGCGCGGGCGCCGCCGGCCTTAGGGGAGCGAGAGCGGCGAGGGGCGCGGCAGCGAGCCCCCGGCCCGTCCTCTCCTCCGGGCGGCCAGGAGGAAGCGCCCCGGGTAGGGGCGGGAGAGCGGCACTGCCGGAGCGCGGGGAGGGGGACCGGCACCGCGGGGCCAGCCGCGCCGGCGGAGCCGGGGGGAAAGATGAGCTTGTTGTCAACCATCGACACTAGCGCCGCGTCCGTGTACCAGCCCGCCCAGCTCCTCAACTGGGTTTATCTCTCGCTGCAAGACACGCACCAGGCCAGCGCCTTCGATGCCTTCAGACCCGAGCCCTCCTCATCCCAGCACCCCGACCTCGGCTACACCAAGAGCACCCCGGAGCTGGGCTCCTCACTCAGCTCCAGCTATCTCAACAGCTTCTTCCAGCTCCAGCGGAGCGAGGTGAGTCCGCCGCGCCGCCCGGCGCGGAGCCCCCGGCCCCCCCGGGCCACAACCGCCATGATGCCTCGGCAGCCTCCTGCCCCCTTCCCCGGGCCGGGACGGAGCCCGCCCGAAGCGGGGCAGCCCCGCTCCCCGCCGCGCACGCCGGGGCGGCTCGGCCGCCCGCGCAGGCTCCTTGTCCTTCTGCCCGGCTGGCCCCTTCCCGCCCGGCGCTCCTCGCTGCCCGTCCCGCTAACGGGCCGGGGCCAGGCGCCGCCGCGGCATTGGCGCGGCCGCCGCCTCCTCCCGCCGCCCGCCAGCGGCGCGGGGCGCCCGTGTTGACAGTCTGGTCAATGGTTACACGGATTTCCCGTGCGCGGCCGGAGGGACGGGGGGCAGGACACGCAAAAAGTGCTACATCCGTCATAACGTGCAAAAATACCACCGCCGCCGCCACCTCCCCCCCCTTTTTTTTTTCCTAAAGTGTTACTTTAAAAAATTGATACAAGAATACATATGGCTTATGAGAGATCAAAGGCAGGCACTATTTGAAAGGAAGAGATATAAACAGGAACGTGATAAAAACAGCGAAAAAAGTTTTCTGCACGTTTCATAACGCAAAACAAGACTAAATGTAACCAAAGGGAAGGAAGCTAAAAAACTGGGGTATGCAAAGACAATTCGCTGTGGAACTCCCTGTCACAGGAAGTTGTTGAGGTCAAGCACTTCTGCATTGGAGGGATTTCACATGTGTGGAGATACTGCAAGGTGGCACCTCACACACCACAGCTCACAGCCTCTCCAGAAAAGATCCAGCTACAGTTTGGCACCCTACTGTGGGACTCTTGCCGGAGGCATTCAACAACGTCTCTGTTTGATATGGTCAGATGGACTAAACATCCCAACCTGCTCTGGCACTTCCCACAGAATGACATTTCAAAGTCCTTCCAGCACCTTTTATGTTAAACATCGACTTAAAATGTATTCTCAGTCAAAATACACCCTCCTGTTCTGTCAGGAAAGTTACGGAGTTATTAATTAAAGTCAAATGAAATTCCCCAACTGCTCTTGTAATAGAGCTGCTAACAGTTGAGAGCCAGAGTTATATAGACACATTTTCCTTTAATTAGAAATTCTGTATCCTTTAAGAATTTAACAAAGCACATCCAGTCTCAAAATAGGCACTATTTTTGAGAGTATGTAGTTTGAAACCCGTTCAGCCTGATTGAGTCTTATTAAGCATGACATAGGCAGTTCAGCAACATATAGACCTAACAAACACATTGATTTTGCAAAAAGATTAGCAGGCAGTGCAATTTAAACTATTACCTACCTACCTGTTGATGACAAATTGTAGATTTTGCCCTGCTTGGCTTGCAAGCTTTATGGTACCCAGATAGCAGCAAGACTCCAGGAGTTCGGCCAGCACAGATTCCAGGTTGGGACTCTGTTCAGGCCCATGTTTGTTGAAGTCGGGATACACTCTGCTCACAGCAGGTCCTTTATTTTTTGGGACAAAAAGGAAGAAACAAGTAAATGGAGTCGGCATTCAGGAAGCCTTTGAAACAGTCTCTGAGAAACAGTTTTCTCTTCCTGACAGTTCCGCGAGTTCATTTTCGGCTTCTACTATACTCTGTGCAAGTAGGGGCTAATCCTTTTGTCACACTCCTTTTCTACTTGGCTCACAGTTCTTTCAATTTTTTCCCCCCCTAACCTTTCTTCTGGAAAATAATTTCCCTGCTATGCCAGGCCTTCCTCAGGCCCCTGTCTCTGCCCCAGCTCCAAGCAGTCAGTCCCTGTGCAGCTTCCCCCCAGCTGTGCTGTTTTCAGATCACAGAAGTCACCTTCTGTATGGATTCCTATCCACAAGCTGTGACTTTATTCTGTTCTTTTTAACCTCATTACATTCATGAGGCACATGAACAGCAGCAGCAACTAGAGAATGCCAGCTCTGTAGAAAGCCAAGAGCATTCACCATTCAGGAAATAAGAAGCCATTTCACTCTATACAGATATTATTTTTAAAAGATAAAGCATGTTGGTTTGTTGCCATTCATTTTCCAGCCTGTAACAATAGCATTGACTATGTGGCTGATGGAGACACTTCTGTGTTTCCAGTATTTACCTGAACTATGTCTTAACACGTGGTAACCTGAAAAGAGAGAAAGGAGCACAGCTATCTCCTATGGCATGGGAATGCATCTGCCCTGCTGGATACACCCCGAAGGAAGCAGGGAACCCTTTCATTTCCCAGGTTAACACTGCCTGCTTATACAGCAGCTTTCATTCAAGGGTTTAGAAGGTGCTAGAGATACTGTTGCTCAAAAGAAGTTCTGTCAATATGCTCTGTTCTTTCCAGAAACTGGAAACTAGACTGCTTTTTGGCAGGAGTCACCCAAGAGTTTCCGACAATGTCATGCTCCTAATTCTTGAGATTCTAACATCTGTTTATTTGCAGATGCCATTGGGTATACACTACATATTTCAAGTGTGTAAAATTATTTTGGAGCGCGTTAGCACTGTATGCTGTTTTGCAGCAAGTGGGCTTATGCTATCTTTGGAACAACACATAGCTTTCCACAGTTAAACTGTTGACTGTTTTCTACACAGTGCTTGCTTTGGTTGGCATTTTTTTTCCCCCTCATGGTTTTGTCCTGGGTTGGCTCAGCCTGGAGCCAAGCTGTGACAATGATTGACACATAGCTGTACACAATATTTGGAAAGTGACCTAATGAGGGTCCAAAATAGCAACAGATTGAGAAATGATAGGATCATAGGGTGTAAAATAGTTGTGTGTCCTGTATGTTGCCTTGCAATTGAAAATTTCTGCAGGAGAACACTTGGAATAAGACACAGCACTTGTGAAAAGTTGCTATTATACAGGGTTTGCAAGTCTGCATGGCAGTGCCTGTGTATGTGACTTGCATACTGACCAAAGGACAGAAAAAAAAAAAAAGTGCCAGCACCCACAGAGTAGTCTTGTACTTCAAGATTTTTGTCCTCCAGACTTTTTCCACTACAATGGATGCCTTCTAAATAAACATGATGAACACAGCTGTTTGGTGCATAAAAGCCCATTGTACCAAGAAAAAAAAAAGCAATAATAAAGGTTTAAACAGTAAAGCAACAATGACTGTTTTGTTCCATATGCAAGACTCATTTTGCAAAACAGACCTGCTTTAAACCAAACTTTATGGCAGCATTTGTTGTCCCAGATATGAAATAAAAGCATGTTAGACGATTAAGATGCAATAAATTGGCCATTGAACTGAGCTCCGCCCTCATTATAACACCATCCATCACAGCCAAGTATTTGAGGCTTTGTTGTGAGACTGGTTACATGGAATTTAACACCTTTGAGACGCAGCCAGGTATCTGTGGATTTGTCATTGAGGGGTATAATTGAAAAACCTAGAGTAAGGGGGCAAGAGACTCATAAGGTATTTTTCTGCACTAACAGGAGGCATCCTACCAGGTCAATGCTGTCTTTGGTCAAGAAGAGACAGCAAGCAGTAACTAAAAATTATCATAATATAGTAGTTAAACTTTATTCTCTACTCTTGTGAATTTCAAGAGCGAAATTCCTTCTAGAAGCCTCTCTGGCAGCCACTTTCTGGATCTAAAACAGATTTGACTCAAGCACAAATAACTGCACGTACTAGATGAGAAAATAATCACCATTTTCATGTTTCTGACTTGGAGGCTTCCAGATCCAGTCCTTATAGGCAAGAGCACACCCGCTAGTTCAGTTTGCTACAGTAAAGTATGGAACACTTGCTTGGAAAGAAAAACGTGTGGAGTTAAAAAAAGTTTACAGTGTGCTGCGGAAAATAACGTTCAAATCCCTGTGAAACAGAAGCAGGTCTAAAGCAGTGGGATAGATTAGGTAAATTCCCAAAGAAGACAGTGACATTCATAAGCTAACAAAAAAAAATTCATGAAACACTGAAAGAGCAAAAATGTAGGGAAGGAAATTGGCAGTTCCACAGAAAAGATATTTTATCAGACAAACTTCTTGTCCATCTGTCTTTCATAGAATTACAGGGCTACACGCTAGGCTGATACTCGATGAAGAAAGATCTGTTATTTGGCCTAGATGAAGTAATTTGGAGGATAATTGTAAGGTTAAAAAATATCTCTATTCTCGTAGTGTCATAAGAATACAAGAACTGCTATACCAGATCAGGCTGTTGACCCCCTAAATTAAGTGCAATAGCTTTGAGAGCAGCCATGAATAAAAGATTTAAAAGAGGAAAAACAAAATGCCTTTGAAGAGGCTGCTCACAAACAGTATGGTCTGAAGGCAAACTCAGCAGAGATGCAAGTTAGCAGAAATTGCCATATGCTCCAAAACATGTGCAGTTTGTTTAATTTTGTGTAACATTATTAGTTATTCTAACACAGAGCATGTTTTTGATTTTTTTTAAGGGTGCTTAATGTGCTAGGCACTCAAGTGATGACTTTTGCTTTCTCAGCTATAGACTGACAGAGTAGCACAGTCTACAGTACCTGAATGTTTCCTTTAATAATAACAATTACTATTGAATGTATTTCCAAATTTTAATTTTTTTCACTATTCTTTATGTAAGTACCAACACTGGAATGCCCTTAACCTTCTCCAAATTTTATTGACAAGGCACTAGCATAACAATTTCTGTGTTGCAGAAACTTGTGCTCTTTGCCTCAGGATGAGTGTACACTCATAATATTTTCTGGCTGCTTAAAGTGCCAGACAAGTAATTCCAAAATGCTTTTCAGGAAGGTAAATGTCAATTCTCACATCAGTCCTCATAAGAGATACCAGAGAGTGGAATCTCCTATGTTAATCAGAGGACAACGTGCATTTGGAGATCTTGGCAACACCAGCCTCTGTCCTCGCAACGCAGCCAGCTCCAGAGCCCTTTTAGTGATGCTGCCTCAGCACAAAGAGTGCAGCTTTCACAGCCCACTGGTCTCAAAATCTTAGATCCTGTTACAGGTATTCAAGCTAACAACTATTCTGTTCCTAATTCCAATTGGACATATGCTTTAAAATGTAAAAATTCAGGACTTTGTGTCTATAAGCATTGTCTTTCGTACCCTGTTCTTATCTCTGCAGCTGTGGCCTCCTGCTTTGCTACTTCTGTAGTCTTTGGAAAACGCCCACATTTGCCAGGGAAATAAATACCCCATGTGTGAATGTACTATAGGAAGTGGAGTCTGAAAATAAGATCTATATCTTGTATAAAAAGCGTGAAACTCAAATTATTATCCAAATTACACTCTTCATTTGTATCACC
This sequence comes from Nicator chloris, assembly GCA_013400495.1. Lineage (NCBI taxonomy): Eukaryota > Metazoa > Chordata > Aves > Passeriformes > Pycnonotidae > Nicator > Nicator chloris. Next base: position 32,674 of record WAAE01018007.1, on the reverse strand, counting down.
TAGGTATGGCTTTGGGCTTCTCTGCTGTCCAGGATTAAGTGTTCTGTTTGTGTGTTTTTGTAAGTGGACAGTACTGCACGTAGCAGATACTCTTCTTACGCCTGACACTTAGGCTGAATTACCTAATAGCAATTTGCAGGAAGAAATGCACAAGAGCCAAATTTGGTTCACCAAAGAGAGTGTTCTAAATACAATTATGTTGCTTTTACTCTGGCTTCCTTACCTGACTAAGAACAGCAGAAAGTTTGCAGAAGTAAGAAGAAAATGTGTTGAATTTACTCCAACAGCCAGAGCCTCTTGTGTTGCGTCCTTACCCACGAACTGCCCCCACACCCAGCAAATGCTGCTGTAGCTCTGCAGCACAGCTGCCCTACCTCGAGCTTTAGCTAATTCAAACATGACTTACACCTGGGCTTTACTTTATTTACAGTGAAAGTATTACCCACCAGAGTCATCTGCAGGTACTTGCTTTCACATCACAATCAGAACCATGCTTGGGTATCTGGCAAGAACTAAAATGTTAGTTGCTGAAAGTAAATCAAGGCTTCAAGAAGAAGATGATGTGTTTTCTGCTTTACTATTGATTTCTTTTTGATAGCTTGAAAAGAAAAATAAAATCAAGCAATAGAAGATAGACCAGTTTATACTTATTGTTCCTGATCAGCTGAAAATCATTGCCAATTGTTTTAAATCGCTTGGGATTTTGTATCTATGCAAACTCCTCATTGAGAGGAGCACTGGAATGCTTTTTCTGCCTCACAAAATACCATCACATCTTGAAAAAAACCTGTCAGGCAGTATATAGAAAAGAAAAACTCCCCAACCTATAATTGGAGGCAAAAGGATGTAGCATTCTTGTTACAATTATATTTTATACACAGAGCTTTCATTTACAGTTATTTTATGCATTTACAGTGTCTTCCATGCCAAAGCACCCAAACAAAGGGGTGATGTAACTGTGTGTTGGGTAATGATTTTTCATCCACTCCTCGTTTGCTCTGCAGACACAGACTCAGTTATTCAGAACAGAAAAGGAAGATCCTTCTCCAGTGAACTGCACAAATGATCAGACAACTGAGTCCGACTTGAACCAATCTATTAATTTATGAAGTCTGTTGAATGAATTATAACCAAGATGTGTACTAAACTGCTTTTATCCCAAAGCCAATCCCCCTCTTCTCCCCCACCCAGGCCTTTTTGGTTTTGTTGTTTTGTTTGGGAGATTTTGTGTACTTCTACAAGATAGATAACAAACAACTTGTAGGGATGGTGCTGTTACTTTGGTAATTGACAACTAGAAGAAAAGATTGCATTTTGCTGACGGATGCTAGGTGAGGATTAACGCCGAGGAAAGTTTTCTAGATCAGAGTTTAAGTGCACTATAAAAGGACTTTAGAACACGATTTAAGTGAAATACAAATCTAAGAGCAGATAATCTTTTCCATGCTGCTTTAAGAAGCATGAAAAATAATGACAGAGTGCAGTTGCCAAAAGGTGCAGGCACAGATATTGCAAAGCCAAATCATACCATTCTGATAATATGTATTTGCATAGAAACAAAAGCAGCTGTATCCTGTTACCCAAATTAGATGCATACATATAAATGCTACCTAAAAAGTGATACTGGGTATCACCTTCCATTTTCTGAACAGATTAATTAAATGTCACAATCAATACCCGTACTCTCCCCAGTTTCTTTTCTCCAGAAAAATTGCCAACGCCCTGATGCCCATTTTGCTACCCTCTGGAATTGCTCTTCCTCTTTTAGAAAGCCACAATGAAATGATTAAATTAAATGGAGAGAATGTAAGTCTTTTCCGCGTGGTTTACTTAGGTTCTGTGTAGGTTCCAGAGTAATTATAATAGATCAAAGCAACTAATTAAATTTTACAAAGGTATTCAAATCTTACAGTAATGCTGGCATAATTCAGACAGACAGTATTTCATAAGTGTAAAAACTTGGACCACTTCATTTTTCCTGCAGGTCAGTTCTTATTCTCATAGCAAACCATAGCAAACAATTTGTGATCTACTAAAAGTAGAATCTAAAATTATAGACAGATTCACTTGAAGGAAGCAGAATAAATGTAGGGTTACAAGTCCTGGGCTTTCTCCATGTCCCTCATTGTCTAGCCAGGCCAGTAGAGCTGTGGGGAGTTTTGTTGTGTTTTAAGTTTTAAACATATCACAAGCCTAGCCCCTTACTTTGTCATATGTTTTGGTGTAAGCAAAAGTAACAAATCCAATACTTTGACTAAGAGGAATTTTAAAGAGCCTCACGTAGACCCTTTTTCTTGGCTCTTTCAACTGCTGCTGATGGGAGGACTGCTGCCTGGTGTTTCAAACCTGATTCTTAAGAAATATGTTTTGTGTTTCGACAAATTTAGTTTGAAGATTAGTAAATGCCCTCATGATCTAGGACGTGAGCTCATGTGCAAAGCAGAGATAAATTCCTGCTATATTAACTGGCCACCCACACCTACTCCCTGCATGTGTTCATTGAAAAGAGACACCAAATCCTGCCACAAGTGCAATACCCTACATAGAAGGATTGTGGGTACCTGGAAATCTCTACACCTCATCCAGATAACTGCCAACCAAACAAACACTTTAAGGGGATCAGCTTGCTCTCCTAGATTTCTCCTGCTTCAGGGAGTTCCAGGTATCTCAGTTATTTTTGCGGGGGAGTTATAGCCTATATCTCTTCAAACTAAGGGAGCCTGCTAGGCCACTGTTTTATAAGTAGTCATTAGGGCTGTGGATACTTGTGGTTGAAAGGAAAGCAACGGATCTATTGTACAGTCATTGCACCCTGAAAATAGAGGACTAGCAGGAGTTTTTAAGAGGGTTTGAGCATCAGTGAACCTTGAAATACAGAGGTGTTCTTATATAACCATCTTTCTTCAACATACATTGCAACTGAAATTAGTAGAATCATAGATTCATTCCTATAACAGTCACAGCATGGGAAGAAAAAAAAAGCCTCAAATCTACTCTGAAACCAGATTTCTCTGTTGTTATTTTATAATTTATCTGAAGCAGACTGTGATGTTTTAGGTTTGCTTGCTGATATAACACTTCAAGCTGTGCTGTATCACAGTTGATGAAGAGGATAGCTTTAAATGTAGATAAAACTATCTGGAAGCTGGAGTCACAAAATGAAATTCCAGCCTGTCATTTAATACATAGAAATAATTTATCTTCCTCACTATATTCAGTTTAATAAAAGTTTTTGTCTTCCCGTGAGTGCAGGAACTGAGGCCCTCCGTGCATTGCGAGGGGCCCGTTCTGGGCAGATGATGTATTGTTTCTACCTCTGACAGCGACCTTAGCTTTGCCTCTTTTAAACTTTGGCAGCCATCGCAGAGGTTTCTGTGCCAAGAAGGCATTACTGAATGTAAATGATATAAACAAAACTGTCTCAGACTTAGAGTTCTGTTTAACCCAAAATGGACATTTCTCAGCAAAACCTTTCATCACGCAAGAGCTGCACAGGAGGTAAATGCTTTCCTAAGTGTGCCTTGAACAGGCACATATCTATTTCCGGGTGTTATTTTTCTTGCGTTTGGAGTGTCAAAAGACCTACCAAATGAGAGGAAACTCGACTCTTGTTTTTCAGACTGCAGGTCAGATTGAGACAAGATTTCCTGCAGGAAGCAGAGATGTTAACAGAAAGTGCAGGGATCAAAACATGTCCATCCGTTTCTCCCCTCACTTCATGCTATACAGCCTTCATAACCTCCTCCTCGCCGGAGAACCCCGTCTGGACCAAAAGGACTTGTTCCTGGGGGAGACCCGGCTGCAGGCAGGCAGGGGACAGGGAATCCAGGGCTCCTGGGGGATGTGTTAAAGTAATTTATAACATGAATGGTCTCCATTGTCCCTAATATAATGCTCACGTGTTAGAGCTTCCCTTTAAACATAAGTGGGCAGTTGTTGGGCGTTCAGCAGATGAAAAGGAACCCTGCAGAACTTGGTGCAAGATTTAGCAAGTTCCTTCAAGACTGCATGCTTCTGACCAGAGCAAATCTCTGTCCTCTCCCACATCTGCCTTTAAAGGCCTTTTGTGAGGTGCCTGCATGTTGTGAAAAATGAGTGTCTTCGCTGATAACCACAGCAAACCCTTCCCGGAGTCTGAAATAAGAGGATCACACTACTAGCAGAAAGCCAAAAGGCCTACCTGAGCTCCAACAAGCCTGGAGATGGTGACTGAGCATTTCCTGGACTGTCAGCATAACTTTAGCACTGTACAGTACATAGGGAGCAGGACTTTTTTAAAGATCTGAGAAACTTGTTGAAAGCTTTGGATGCTAGTGTTAAAGACCAGCGGACCTAAAGCAAGGCGAGGTGGTGGCGTGTGTTTGTCTCCAGCCTGTGATTGAAGGTACACACCAGTCACGCTCAGAGGAGTGTGTTGCACCCACCTGCTGTTCTGCAGAGTCTCAGCAATTACAAGACAGAATCCACAGACAGCTGAGCTGTCAGATTTGAAATAACTAGATTAGAGAGATCTATATGCTGGATTAAAGATCCATCACCCCTCAATGACTTGCTTCACAACCACTGGCAGGTCACACTGCATTTGTAGCTGTCTCCTTAAGATGCTGTTTTTGCAGAAGGAAAGGCCTAGTACCATCTCTCTTGAAAGTATTTAGAAGTAGACATTAGTGGTAGCAGTTTAACATAAACATGTATTTGTCCAAAACCCCCCACAGAAGAAGGATGAATTAAGGTATACTTGGCTGGTCTAACTAGCCAGGAATGCATTAAGGTTTACTTGGCTAAATTTACATTTATCTGTGGTTTTAGATGAGGACTTGAATAATTCAGATTTTACAAAAAGTCAGGCCAAAGACCAGATTTTTTTGACAGCTGACTTAAAAGTTGACTTCAGAAGGAAACAGAAACCCGAGTCTTTTTCTTTTCCTGCTCCAGGCAAACATTTTCTTCACTGAGTGATGAGCTTGGCTTTCGGTTTTCCAATGATAAAATGTTACTGAACAAACTCTTAAGCGGTTTTCTTGTAAAAGTATCCAATTTATCAGAGGAGCTAAACCAGACACAAGCCATACAGGAGCAGTTTTTGAGGTTTTCCAGTTCAGCCTTGGTAATTAAACTTCTCTATTTCTTCTGGCTCAAATTAATACAACTAAATTTATTACAGTATTTTCATTTAATCCCTCTGTTTTCAGAAGGCTTTGGGGTTGGCCATAAACATTGATGATGATCTTAAAGGTCTTTTCCAATCTAAACAATTCCATGATTCTATTCTGTGATTCTGCATTGGACGTTTTCTTTGGGGACAAAAACAGGGAACTGTTTTATCCACTTAGGAAGAGCTGAAGCACAGAGAAGTCACAGATTTTAAGTGCTCTTCTCCAAACACGGTTGTCTTCTGGTGCAACTGTTGTGCTTTCACACATACCCCAGCACATAAAGCCCACATCAAAAGCAAGCCTTAGGACACTAGCAAATAAGACAGCTATAGGCCCTCGGGTTAAGTTTTGTATATTACACATACAAGCCACTGAATTACTGTTTGGGTAGCTCAGATTTCCATCTCCTCCAACATGAAAGTAGCAACAGAGTGAGGGCAATGACTTGTCTATCCTACTGTTTTATCCATGACAGCACGGGGACCACTCAGTTCTTATCTTTGTGAAAATCCAAGCTGATAACTTTAGTACCTTTTGATATTTCGGTGCAGGGTTAATGATTAGCATGGCTAGTCTGGTTACTGTCATACAGGCTGGAAAGTATTTACAATTTACAGTGTATGAAAACCTTACTTTTTCCATACTGATGACAGGGCAATCCAACTCCCTTTTCCTACAAACTTCAAACAGCTGTGGCATCTGTTGACTTAAACTTAACTCTGTCTATTAAGACTGCTTTATTTTTGTTTGCTTTATTAGGTCAGCTGCATACTAATGCAAAAATAAGTCATCAAAAATTCTTTGCTCATCACTTTTCAGTTATCGACTATTTCACGTTGTGGAAGCATTGATGCCTGGACTAGGTTGTAGGAACATTGAAGTGCTACAGGACCTCACTTCACTATGTGCCATTACTACAAATGTGGAGAGAACCATAAGCACAAATCATACTAACTTCTAGAGCATCAAACAGATGAACTGGCCAGATACAGCCCCCATCAACCAGCACAAGTCACTCTAGATGTATGTAACTGGTGGATATGTTCATCTTTATCACTGCCTTAAGGGTCCAGCAACCGCAAACTGAACTTGGGGCAGAAATTGGTTTTTCCAGTCCATGCCTAATAAGAAGATACCATTCCCACATAAACAAGTTGCCATTGCTTCTTAATAACAGCTGGTCTGGTAGATGCTCAGACATAAATGTCATAATTGAGAGGCTGTTGTGCTCTCTGTGCTTTCTGGTCCCTGTTAGAAAAATACTTTTATAGGTAAAGCGGTAGCTATATATTTACCTAAGGGAAATTTGGAAAGTAAGACTTGTCTCTTATTTGCTTCAATGTTCCATTGCATATTCACAACAGTTGTCTTTCTTCTCAGCATTATACCATTGCTAAAAAAGAAACTGAAGAGATAAAGATAGCCTTTCAGGGTTTCTTTTTCTGCCTCTTGACACATCAGTCCCAAAAGATGTTTCTGAAAGGCAGGGACCCAGCCATGGAAATCAAGAGCAGTAGCCAATCATTCCTGTAAGCAGGAATATCGTAGAGGTGAATTAGATACTGGAACTCTTGAGTCACTCACGTATGTTACCCAACTGGAAATCAGAGTGAGGAAGCTGTAGAAGACAATAGCTGCCTCATTCACAAAGGACCACACTGCAACCTTACAGATTACGTGCCCTTTAACTGGAAACATTGAGCAAACAAATAACAAAGGGAACTTTGCTTCCCAACACCACCAACAGATATAGTTTAAAGATCTACCCAGCAGAGAGGTTACCTTTGGAAAGTACAATACAAGATTTTCAGTTTGGTTCACATTCAATTAAATCAACAAGCTTCATAGGAAGGAGAAAACAAACAAACAGACAAACTTACATTATCAGCTCAAACCTCCCACCAAGGCAGTTTCTAAGTTTTACCACCAGGTTCCCCATCCCCCCAGTATGGCAAGATAAAGAAATCCTGAATTCATTGCAGCTGGGCTGATGAGCCTTGTAATTAGGACATGCAGTGTGGTCTTTTGAGAGCACTAACCCTTTCACTACCAAATCCTTTCTCTCCTCTTCAAGGTCAAACTGAGACTATTTGAGAGGTACTATTGTCTACCATTTAAAGAAATAGGTTGGCTTTGCTAGTGTTGCATTGTGAACACAGAGCAGTCATTGCTTTTGGTGGAATTTGTGAGAGGAGCAGTCTCCCTGCCACCTCCCAGATGAGTAGTAATACACTTGAGACCAGAGTGAGTCAGAATGCATTCTTTTCTTCCTCTGTATTTTCTGTCTGAGGCCATCAGCACTCTCCCTGGCACTCTTATCACCCCCCTGGACATCCCCTTTTGGTGTGAAGCTAATTCAAAGTTTTTATTCAAAACCCTTCTCAAAAATCCTCTTTGCAGCAGTGCAGACACTTAGCCCTTGCTGAATTGCTGTTCTGCTCAATTGAGTGCCCCAGCAAGAGAAAAAACAAACAAACAAACAAACAACAAAAAACAACCTAAACCAAAACTGCTTTATGTATCTCAGCAATATTCATTCACCCCTTGTCTTTTACAATGACAAAATGGAGTCAATCACCATTTCATCACATTCATTACAGGCCCTAAGCTTTCACTATTTGATTCCAGGGGCCAGAGTGAACTTTCCCATTACCACCCTTATTACATAACAGGGCTTTTGGGAATGGTTTATTTCCGCATCTCTTTCTGAAGAACTAGAGATTTCCAGAGCTAGAAACAGGATGTAGCACCATTTGTGCTGGTGCTCTTTATAGCAACTTCCAAGTGCCAGATTGATGTGTTTTTCACATTGACTTGGAGTCAAACAGCTTTAAGACCATTTTCCAGGTCAGATTGGCAGGAACTGCTGAATCGGTTTGCCTGACTATACCCAGAGGGATGGGCTGCACTTTGGGATTGTTTAGGCATTTTCCAGAGGAATGCATTGTTCTTTAAAGTACCAGTGACATCAGCAATGTCCATCTTCTCCTTTACTGTCATGTTCTGGGATGTTATATTTGTTTCTTCCTTTTTTAACGCTGGGCTTCAAGCTGATTGTAGGGAAGTGTTTCATGGTGCCGTGTGTGGACTGAAAGTTTTGCCATGTCCAGCTGTGGCGTGCATTGCACAAGTGCTGTGCCAGCTGAACCAAGTGGCCACTTTTAGAGCCATGTGCCACTCTTTAGCCACAGAACCATTGGTGGCTGCTGAGGCTATGATGTAGTGTCAGTGCAGCCCACAGTCCAGTGCGATCCTAGCCCCTGGCACAGCTTCAGGCTGCCACAGTTGAAACAAAAGTTTGTGAAGGTTTGCTGCCAGAGTGAACCACTTGTTTCTCAGTATTGACCTGAAACATGCCAGGAAGGGTTGGTGGAGGAGTGATTTACATAATACCCAGCTGTGGTTCCAAATTGCTCGCTTTTAATGAGGGCAATAGCTCAGTGTAAAGGATGAGTAGGAAAGTAAACAGTCATCACTGCATGCCATATGTCCAATTCAAAGCCTGCTGTAGGCAGCAGATAGATATGTTTTGGTTTGTTACTGAGTTGGCCCTGGGGCCAAAAATAGCAACCTCCTGATGGGCAGGATTTATTCTACACCCCCAGAAGATGTTCCAGATTTTGGCCATAGGTGTAAAGAATTTGTGACTTCACACGTTCTGTGTCCGTACTTTCACCCTTCTATAAAATCAGATAATAAGGAATTTGCAAGGTTACTAATGAGTGTAATGCAGGTGAAGTACTTTAAGAATCTCTTGGGAAGAGGAGCTCTTAAAAGGAAAGATTTTGTATTTTTCCAAGCGTATATAAGAGAAAGTGGCTCCTAGGGAAAGAACTTCTTGAAGACCCTTAATTAATACTATTCTGGCATGCACAACTTCCCCTTCCTTTTCAAAATTTGGTGCCAAGAATTTTTCATTCTCATAGCATCCAATAAATCCTAGAAATGAATTCCAGTGACCATTGGAGGTAGCTTTGGTTGCTTGATGGCTAAAGCAGCTAAAATCTTTTTATTCGTTTTTGCAATACCTTTTCCTTTTACAGTCTGTGGCTTTAACCCCTGAAACAAAGGGGCTGATTCTCCTCTCAGCCACATCATCTTGCACAGCACAGAACTATGCTATACAGGATGTTTCAGTCCCAGGACATGTGAAGTCCCATGTGAGATCAGATTCCACTGTGGGACCTATTGAAATGATCTTGCTGCTGTGCACCGGTTTCAGCTTTGCAAGAGGGGTCAGGGGAGCCCAGCATGTTGTGTTTGACTACAGTGCAAGTGGGTGAAGCAGATTATTAGCCTGAATTTTTCTGTACAGTGTACACAATTCAGGGACAGTTGGGTCTCACCCAGGTACTTGTGCCTAGAGTTTTAATATGATTTTTTTCGTATGCAGCTGTCACTCAGAAAACACTCACTGTGCAGGCACCTGGATGAGATCTCTGAAATTAATTTAATTTCAATTTCAGATTTATCCCACAAACTCTAAATCAATTTCAATGCATGTCTTCAAAATATATATAACATGTCTAAACATATGAAAACACATATAAAGACCCCATTGAAATATTTGAATTGAATAGAATTAAAGCACAGAGGCACAGATTGGACATCTTCTTACCTCATAAGCCAGCAGTAATTCTTTGATGCCAGGAGAATTACATGAGCATAGCATTGCAGACCTAAGGTGGAAACACCATGTGAAATGTGTCCCGTCTCCTGAGGATGGAAAGGACACTCAATAGTTGGTCCTGTTTCTACAGTAATTCATTATCATGTTAATTTTTTTAAGACTTTTAATTTTCTTTTTGAACTCCACTATGCAATTTCTTTCGGATCTTAAGTAGTTAAAGTGAATTAATCCCCGTTATCTCCATTAGGGAGAATACCTATTTAGGTGTTGATGGGTTTCCTGCTGTTCTAAAACTACTGAATAGCAAATTAGGAGCTACTGATTTTGATTTGCAGATTGAGAGTGTGAAGATCCTATCGAGGTTGAGTACAAAACCTAGGTATTTACTATTTATCAGGAAATATTTAAAACACAGCAGGTTCCTCCTTAGAAAATCCAAACCAGATGTAGATCTCAATGCTTCTTGTTATTATTTGAACATGGGACTCTGTGTTGACTGTCTGATTAACCAGATTGGAAATTGGAAGTTACTTTGCATTTTTCTTGGCATTCTTTTCCTTTCCCTGACTTCAGTATTCTTTGCGTAAGTAGTTTTGGACACAAAAGGGTTCTGTTTTGTGAGTTGTTCTTTCAGCTTTTTGCCTTCATAATCTAACTGTACTATGAATGCATTATGGTCAAACACAAGGAAGCAATCATGGCTTAGTGGAAAGGCTGGACTAGGAGAACCATGGCAAACTCAATAGTTTCCCCAACAGTGGGGTGACCAGCTCCATTGCACTGCTGTCATGAAACCTCTTTATTAATAGCCTGTATATTGCTCCCCTCAAATATGCAGCCATGTTCCTAAGAAAAAATGAATCACTTTTTTTCCCTATTTTTATCTCTCCCTTATTCAGATCTCCCTCAGAACAATCCTTAATACAGTACTGTGTTGCATGTGACTTATTTGTTTTCTTTTGCAGGCTCTAAGCAGCAGTCTCTACAAGAGTGCATCACCTTATGGCTCGCTTAACAACATTGTGGATGGGTTAAGCTCCCTCACCGAGCATTTCTCTGACCTATCCCTTTCTTCAGAAGCCAGAAAACCCAGCAAGAGGCCACCTCCTAACTACCTGTGCCATCTCTGCTTTAACAAGGGACACTACATCAAAGACTGCCCCCAGGTAAGGAATATACAATGTTCTGAAAAAAATCTGCATCAAGATTTTCTTCATTCCTTGATTTAGCAACACAGAATTTGACTGAAATACTTTAGAGTGAGTAACACTGAAGAAGCATCTTGACCGAGTGCCAAGCTAGCCATGTGTTCTTTTAATCTGTTCTTTATCACAATGCTGATAAACAAAGTACACTATTTCATTTGCCTTGTATTACAGAAGACATTAACTTAGGCACAGGGCTAAGTAGATTCTGGTAACTTTAGAAATGGCTACTCTGTAATTTTCTATCAGGAAGCACTCTGTGTAGTCGGTTTGGCAATGGGACTTAATATAACAAGTTACATATGCTAAAGGAGAAGAAATTGTTATATTTGAGGAGAACTTTGAATCAGTGTTGCAGTAACAGGCTCCATGTATTTTGGGTGCAAAATCTTTTTTGTCCTACAGAGAAGAGGTTTGCTGTACTTTGCAAAATGGATGGTCTTTGACTCCTAGAACTTTTCTGTTGTGGCAAAGCTGGCAATATTTATTTCCTTCAAGAAGAGGTATAAACCACTATGCACTAAAACCACTTGCCAGTCTACAATTTATTTTTTTCCCAAGGCTCCCAAGCACAGTGTACCAGGTTTCCTAATTTTCTCAAGTTTCAGCTGGATGCAGTTGTGTTGCTGGCTTAAACTTTCGCAATTTCAACAACATCCTATGTAAAGTCCCAAGGAAATTAAAATGCTGCCAATACTCTAAAAACACAGATGTGGACATTACCAGCATCCACTTCATTATGACTTTAACCTTCTAGCCTCTTATTGTGTGACTTTCAGCAGAATTAATCTGCATAAAATTAACTACAGTTAGTTTGCTATTGAGGATGTCAGACATTTATAAACCAAAATACAGGCAGAAAAACATCTGCCAGCAGAGCTAGGTCAGCACGAATTCGAGTCTAACATCAGATGGGCTTTGAGTGTATTCCTCTTGCTGTTATGCACAGACTAACTTTATCACTTTCACTGTATATCTTTCATTAATTCTAATGAAAGTTCTGGAATTAAAATATGTTTGCAGTCTTGGGTGTGGCACTTGAAAATATTTTTACTTGTTCTTATTTTGATCTAGGTTGAGTAAGAATTTTCTTTAGGAAAAAAATGTGGAATTTTCTTTGCTAGGAGATCAAAAGTACTCTGGTTTATATACTTCAGTGTTTAATCTACTTAATTTAGCATAGTACAGAAGAATGTAAAGATAGAACCATGTACTAGCATACATTACTTAAGAAGAGGATTGAAACTCCAACTAGTAAATATGTGGCAGAGTGAGAAACTGCTGGACTGGGGTGGATGGCTGTGCTTTGCTGTGCTGTATGAGAAACCGAATTAATGCAACAGGTCTCTTGACAATCAGTATGTGCAAGCTGCAGCTCACACAGATGGTCCCAAGTGAATGTGTCAGTGCTGGAGCAGTAATGCATTGTTCATTTCATAGGTATTTTTATGGTTTGAGGCACTAGGGATTAAACCTGTTAGTGAAAATTGAAGACACACACACAGAAATCCAGGAGATATGAACAATTAAGGATTGTGTAGGAACACTAATACTCTTAAATTGCACATCCTGTATAAATTTTTTTCAGATTTCATTTGTAAAGTCTTCAATTTCTCTGTGAACCAGGAAGTGGAAAGACTTCCTACTGGCATACTCTGTGACTATCCTGTGAGTTCAGGAGGAATGAGCAGAGGAACAGGGCAGGGAAACATCTGCTCTCTCACCACATGCAGTCTATAAGTACAGGCAGCCGTATCATATTTAGCCCCATATTTTTGAAAACTGATCAGGTTCTACTTGGGAAGCATTTCAGTATTTTGCCCTTGCTACTGCTGGTGTGGGAAGCTGCTCTAGAACCTCAATCGTCTCCTAACTAGAAATTTTCCAATTTCTAGGATGAGTGTAACTCATGGCCACTTTATAGTCATTTGTTCTCCTGCCAGCATTGTCCTCCACTGAAATAGCTCTTATCCCTCCCTGGTGTTTATCTCAGGATGTATTAATAGACTGCAATCATATCCTCTCTCAGCATTTCATCATATCCTCTCTCAGCATTCGTTCTGTAGGACTAACCAAGTCAGGTTTTCTCAGTTTCTTCACAAAAAGTATACAGACCCTCTATTCCCCTGTCCTTCTCATGGCTGTTCTCTTGTGCTTTTCATCTCCTTGCACGTGCACGACCTCATGTCCATGTGGCATCCCAGAACAGAGCTTGTCAGTGCCCTCTGCTGAAGGTTGTGTGCCTCTTTCTGTTTATGTTACTTAAGGGACAGGTGATATGAAATTATTTCTGCTTAACTGGAGGTTTCTTCTAACACAGGCAAGTGCTTTATGGTTTAATCAGCAAGTGCTTTCTTGAGAAAAAGCAAAGTTAAGCATTCACAGAAACATACACACTTTCCTTATGTTATCTGATTTTGAGGACAGTTCTAAAGAGGATGACCCTGTGTACACAAGTTGTGTTCAAAACCTTGAAAACATTGTGCCCCAGAAGGGAGCACCAATGGCAGGATCAGGCTTTTGTCATATGGTCCCCATTTGTTACCAGTGCTTTTGACAATAACTGATTTCTTAATTTGAACATTATATGCACTGCTTAATATCTTAGGTTTTGATGCTTGCTTTTGCCAGTGCTGTCAAAAATAAAAGTTGTGTAGCAAATCCTACCGAAAAAAGGGCTGTAGCTGCATGTTTTTAAAGTACTTAAACCTGGATGGAGGAAAGAGATGAACTAATCTGATCTGGACAAAACGTGTATCAGTAAATCATGCAGTATTTTTCTTTTGTTTTTATGAAACTGCCTAATAAGAAACACATTTTGAAATGGGGTGTTTTATGAAGCTTTTTCTGCATAGCAAAGAAATTGTGTAACAACTTTAGGACTTCATATCCTCCCTTAATTCTGCCTGTTAATACCACTGGAAAGATATGTTCTTTTTCTGTTGTAAAAGTTGATGAAAATGCATGTATCAGTTCAGATTTGTATCTTAAGTGATGATCATGTTCCAGGAGGTTAAATAACTATAGAAAAAATTTGCCAGCTTTATTATTTAAGTACCTCAGGTATCTGCAATTTGTCTAATATTGTGTCCACAACTATCTGTTTGAAAACTGAAATGGGATTTAGCAGACTTCTATGACTTTACCATGCAGTCTGTGTCATACATAGTGATAGAAAGTATTTTTTTCTGTTTAAGAAACTACCAGAAATAAGAGCAATGTGTGATTGCTATTCATCATTTTCAATTTGCCTACATTTGCAAAAAGCTGTTTGTTGCAATAATTATGTCTATAAAAACCCCAGCACTTATCCTTAGTATCATCTTTATAGCATACCTGCATTTTTTCCAAAACTAATATGTGGGTTTCAGTGGCTTACTCATACCTCTCTGATGTTCTTGCACATACAGAATTCTCATTGACTTGAATAAATTGAAAAATGTGTAGAGACTGAAGGTTAAAAGCAGTGTTCTTAATATAGCACTGCTCTTAATTTATCTTTGACAGTGCCATAAAAAATAAACAAGATCTTTCTCTTTAAATAGCAAGGAAGGTAAGGAATGAGAGTACTTTTCCTATCTGGTTTACTAGTGGTTGACTGCATGATATATAAATATATATATGTGTGCATATAAATCTGTCAAAACTTTGTATACTTATTTGTGTACCCAAAGGTACTGTACCTATGCCTGGTGACCATAGGGGTTTTTTCCCCTTACCAGGACAAAACCCAGTGAGTTCTGGGCCAGTAATATTAAAGATATATGATCCTTTATGATTTTTTTTTATATAGCAGGTGTAGAAATTATTAGAAGACCTTTTAAAAAAAGTTACATTATCTCTTTTCACCCATTATCACTATATCTTTATTTTTAAATCCTATAAAATATAAACTGTGAGTTCCTTTGTAGCAAGTGGGGCCTATACAAAATGAATCTTGCTCCTTTAAATTGTAAGAATGTTATTGACATGACTACTCTTCCATGATGTCACCAACCTAAACTCAGACCTATCGTATCAGTTTAATATGCAAAAAGTATAGAATAATGGAGTATGGTGTTACATACAGTCTGTGTGGACATTTGTAAATAAAGCACCTAGTTCACATTCTGAGATGTTGCTGAGTGATTGAACTTCTGCCATTTTTCAAAAACCTACTTAGGAAGGTAAATACACAAATCCTGGACCTCATTTATTGCTTATGTCATTCCAGTTGTTAATTTAATAAGCAGCAACAGAAGTCCAAGCTCAGAGCTCCAGCAAAGCATCTCTGTATTCAGAACTTTCAAACTGCTCTACCTGGTGTTTCTGCCAAGCCCCAGTTCCATCTGCTGGTGTCTTTTCAAATACTGTGCCAGTGCCAAGCTCATTGAAAAAACCTTTCTGACAATTCCTGTAAATTTCTGCAAGGAACCCTTACGTCATGGTGATGTGGTGGGGGAATAAAATGGGCAAATACCACTGTTCTGCAGTCAAATTCCCATGCACTGCCACTATTTCTCCCAGTTTCTGGGAGACAGAGGAATGTTGCAGTGTGTTTCCCAATTTTACATTGTACTTAGAGAGGAAAATGCCATGTGCATGCTCACAGAATACAGACACACTGGTGCAGACATATGTGTAATGGGAAACTGTTAGTCTCTTTTTGCACTGCATGTTTCAATCTGTGACTGAAATGCATGGTCCATATTGATGTGGCCAACAGTGGGAGTCTTTCCACTGCCAACAGTGATCTTTGAAGTAGATCCTTAAAACTGAAGTACCTTGAGAACACAAATTCAAGTCAATGGGAGCAGTAGGTAATTGCTGTGGCTGCTTGAGTTTGCATAGATTTGCTTTTGTGGTTTCATGCAGGATGTGGAAGAAATCAGTGTCAAGCTGAGTTTAGTCCTTTCTTCTTAGTCCATAGCTTGGTCTGCCAGATCACGCTGCCCTGAAGCTGTCCCTCCCTGTGGTCAGATACAGTGGATCTTTGGCAGTAGAGCTGCCTCAGCAGGCAGCTGTTTATTTGGCTGCAACGTTGGAGCAACTCTCATGCCTGAAACATTCATCTGATTTGTCTTGTGCCTTATGGTTGTGCAAGGATCTCAAAGGTACATAACATTTAAGGAATTCACAGCTGTGATTTCTCCAGGTACCAAAGGCTGACTAAGATGGCAATGAGGAACAAACTAGCATCTCTACAAAGTTGGAAAAAAAATTAACTTTCTGGGTTTTAGCTCAGAATTTTTTTTTAAAAAAAGGAAAAGAAACACAAACTCCTTCGAATTTATCTTCCTTTTAACATAAAGGTGAGAGTTCAAAGAGCTCTGGAATTAAAGGAGATCACAGAGTTTAGAAAATCCTAACATTCACTCTGAAAATGTTTTAGACAGTTGCTACATTTTACATTTTATGGTAGGGTTTTGGATATTGTGTGACAGCCTCGAGATAAATGTGTCTCTTCTCTATGGAACTGAGTGAAATATCATTATTGTTACTCTGGGAAGGATGAGAGGTTAATCTCCCCATTCTTGGAGGAATCTGACACCCTGTATGGGCTCAATTTTTCAGGTTTCACAATAGTTTTTGTTTAGACTATACTTGGTGGCGTTTAATCTGGTGCTGTACAGGCCAATTTATGCTCCAATTCTCTCAGCCTAGAGGGTAACTGAAGTATCCCTGATATAAATAAAGCAGTATTTCAATCACCAGAATTAGTGTTCTTCTTGCAGAGGTAAAGATGAAAATATGGGACACATAATAAAAGAAAACAACAGCGAAATTTACACCTGGTGCAGTAACACTGGTGTAAGATCAGTGCTGAGAGAACCTGTTAGCCTGTATTACAAAGAGTAAAAGTTGTTAAATCTCTGCTATGTGTAATTGTTTCAAACTATGTGTGGCACTCCAGAAAAAATAGTCTATATCTCTAGCCCCTTCATTCTCTACCTTTGAAATACATTTAGGTACATACTCCATTTTGTGTAGTGCACATTTCTTCACCTACATATAGTTCTATAAGAAATTGTAGCTTTTAGGTGTTCATTCTGCAAATACTTATGCCCATACTAAAATTCCACATTACAAGATACTGGACAGATGTGAGGCTCTGAAGAGTCCGCTTTATATACAACATGCTGATTTCATTTATTCCTATTTTCTCATTGAGAACCTGCATCAAACTATTGTAGATGATTTGGACTTGGCTAAGATTTTTAATTTTATTTTTTTGCCACAGGGAGCCAATTTGACAAATCCGTGATATTAAATATACCACTAAATTTATTGCAGGCTGTTATTTTTTGTTCTCATGTACATGAACTTAGCTCTGCCAAGTTTTCTCAGCAGTTCTGAGATTAGCTGAATATAATTTTTCAAATAATTTCTACTTTTATTATGAAGACGTGCAGAAATCTTGTAACCAAAGTATAGTGGACTATAAATTGGTCACATCCATCTTACCTCTGAAAATCTAAGCTGTTTTAGAGTCTGAAAGACCAAAAACTACCCATTGTGCACTGTTTTGGAAATTCTCAACAAGCTGTGCATGTCATGGATTCAAACCATTTATCAGAGGCAAATAACTCAGACAGCTGTACATGAGTAGGGGGGATCTGAAGAGCCCCATTTTGGGAGCATGTTCCCAAAGTTCATGTTTTAAAGCTGTGTCTATAGTATGCAGCATTTCTGTCCAGTTTTTTGATAAACTGTGTGCTTGAAAAGAAGATACTGAACCCTAACATACCAAAGTAAGAACAGTTGGATAGAGAAAAAGAAAACAGAAAATACCCAGTAAACTGTGTCTGTGCCCCTTTCCTGTCTAGCACACTACTTGACATTACATTCCCAAAAGTCTGGAAGTCCAGCCAAACCCAAGCTCCTCCTTCAGGCCCATGACTAAGCTGCTGTTACTGCGGTTCAGTCTTTATACGAGTTCAAACGGGGTTTTTTTATCCCTGTGGGAAATGCAATGCAAACAGAGGTGATAAAGGCAAATACTCCCTAAGAGAGCAAGGCTTGCTTGGTCTTTGCAGTGGCCTTGGAGTGGAATCCCAGATCCTGTGTGATAGCTACCAATGGGCTTTGTGACAGGTGTTGGATCATCCACCACAGAATGGGATTTCATTTCATTGAGGTTTTCCAACTACTTTTTATTCACCTTTGAATCTCATTTGCATATGCACTATCTAGATAATTTCAAGCCAACTGAAACAAGGTGGATATGAGGAAAAGAATACTGTTTAAATGCAAAACCATAAGGATACCCAGCATTTAAACTGAACAAGGTTTCAGCACTGATAAAGCCTCCCTTGGCTCCAGGTTGGGCACAGAAATTCAGGGTAAAGTGGAGAGGAGAAAAATCAGTTCGGGGTCTCTGAAACATGACTTGTTTTGAAGAACCAGTGTTTGTTCCCACAAAAAGTCACATTAAAAATTTGCAAAGCCTCACATGAAGGGCACAGTTTGTTTTCTACCACCACAGCTAATAAGTCCAGGACTGGACTTCAGCTGGGCTGCTCTAACTGTGAGGCCTTGAAATAGAGTGCTCTTGATTGTTGGATGACTTTCAGAACAGTGTAGGTAAACATAAATCAAGATTTGCACTGGTGATCCTGTCCAGGGACAAGTGAGGAGAACATCCCAAAGCACCACCCAGCCTTGCGTTTCTCTTATTGCATATCTGCATGCTAATATTACAATTCACTCTCTTAAACATGCATAATTTATATTTAAAACCCATGCACAATAAACCAGATCCAAATCCTTTGCAAGTTGCTGAGAGACTTTTATAAACTCCTTTGAAATAGACAGGACATAGCTATTGCACTGGTCTAAATATGAACTCTGTTTACTAACAATTTAGTATTTGCTTAGTTTGTAGTAAAACTCCTGATAAACCATCATTAGGTGTTTAGCTTTGAAATTAGTACTGAGGGCATTCCTCTTGAGGGGGAAGGTGAGGTCTGGTTTCCAGCCCTCCACAAGCTGATTTATAGATAATGTAAAGAGGGAACTACCAGGTCAAACCACACTAGTTTATCAATTCCTCATTTGCACTGATAAGAAGTGAATAATGGAAAATTAAGTGAATCATTTTTTCTCACTTCATAAAACTATTTTGGTTTAGTGTGAAATATCAGTTGTGGGATTTCCATTCATGCTTGGAAGCATTTGAGATCTGACTGGACAAAGTCGTAGTAAACCTGACCTGAACTCCAATGTTGGTCTTTCTTTGAGCAGGAGGTTGGACTTGGTGACTTCCCAATGCCCCCATCAAATTTAATCACAGGGTGATTTATGAAAATTAACTAAATTTTCATGCTCTGCAGTAAAAGATCACTGTTCTTCAAGACCTGTCACTCAGCTCTAATATCTATCATAATCCTTTCTCACTGTGTTTTTAAATAAAATACTCTTGCAAAATACTGTGCTGCTAAAGCATAAAAGTAGAAGGCAACAGGCAATTTTTACACCATCAAATACAGAAAAAGGCTCCCCTAAACTTACCACCTCTCAAAATGTCCATGCACAAGCACCTTCTGTAAAAAGGTAGCTTCATTTAATCTATATTTTTAAAATGAATCAAATAACTTTTTTTTCCAAAGGAATTTTCTCTAGGAAAATATGTTTCAACAAGTTGTTCAGCTGAAAAAGCAGAAGTTGAAGCAAACACCTGAAGTGGAAGCTTTTCACTTTGCAATAGCTTGAATTTGTTTTGCAAGAATTTGTTCGGAAATGTTTCAAAAGCTGAATTTACCCCAAATGAACATTTATATCTTGGTAGTTCTAGTTTGAAATTCCAGAAATTTTCACATCTGCCAAATATAAATATTTCAACTCCCTTTCCCAGTTTTAACAGAACCTTGTTTCCCTGTTTCTCAGAAATGACAGTGTGTTTTCTGCTAAACCACATGCCCAGCTACAGAAGGCCTGCAAGGTCTGAGCAGAGGCTGAGATGGTGTCATGGAAATGGGAAACGCTCTGGCTGTTGAGGAGAAAGTGACTGTCAGGGGTGTGAACTGCTGTGTCTCTCCCTCCCTTTTCCTTTTAAGTTACTGTCCAGAGGAGGAAGCTGGCAAACAGCAAAAGCAGTGAACAAGAGCAAATGGCTAAAGGCAGATCAGCAGTTTCTGCTGGCAACAGCCAACTGAGCCAACAGCTCAGCCTCTCCTTGCTTTCCTGGTTGTTCCAGGACAGTCAGTAGATTGTGAGGGCACAAATCCAACCCAGGGGCCCTCTCACATTTTCCTGTTGCCAGCATGTACCAGGCAGTCCTCCCTGTCCCTCCCACTGTTTCACTTCCCTCAGGAAATTAAGATACTAAATGGGAGTTAATGCCTATTCCATTTCCCTGGTATAGCACAAACACTGGTGGTATTCTACTGTATCTGGCTTGTATCAGTGAATGTAGAAGGGGCCTTACATATTTGGATATGTCTCCTTTCACAGCTATAGAAAGGTCTGCTATAAGATGTGAACAGAGTTGCTCAGGTATTGTCACCTGTGCCTGGTAGATTGTAGATATCCTTCAGACTGCCTGAGAGAGAAGCAGGAGAGGAGGAAGCACTGCATGGATCAGGAACACAAGACTGTGCTATGCTGATACAGGCAATGTCAGCTTCATAGACATGAGGCTTGGGGTAAACTTGGTGTAAACTTCATCCCTTAACATTTTATATTTTATACTATAATTTATCATTCATGTCACTGATAGGGCATTGTTATTTAAAGAGGAGTTCCGCAGGTTTGTAGAAGCTTTTTTTTTAAGATAAAAAAATTGAGAAAAAAGATTTTAAGACTTTTTTTTTTTCCAAATGTCCTTCATTTTGGCAGGAAAGCTAACATGTTTGTATAGTAATTAGAGAAAACAAAGAATAAGCCTTTTATTTCAGAGCCTGGTCAGTGCCAAATTATTAGCAAAAGCAATAAAGCCCATATACAGGCACTTAAGTTGAAACATTTGGGGATTTTAACAGCAACAGCAGTCATTTTGGAAATGACATAATCTTGATAACTAGTTTATCCTCAGATTTCTGACTGATTTTCCACAAGAAACTTGCTACTCTTTGTTTCTAACTCATTCCCTGACTGCAGAAATGTGCATAGTAGTAGAGCAGCACCTTCTGAAATCTTCTATATTATTGAGCCCCGTAAATAATTCTTTTTCCATTTTGGAGAGAAATACCACATTTCAACTAGTCTTCGACACAGTCTCAAGCTATAATCTTGGAAATGAGTTCAGAGTAACCCTGAACATTTCCCAGGCTCAAAGGTTTCACATACAAAATAGTGGTTTCAAGTCCATTTCTAATTTTAAACCACACTGCAGGTGTGCAGCTATAGTTAAAACTCTGCAACAGCCCAGGCAAATGAATACTTGCACCTGAGCCAGGCTGCCCACACCACCTGGCAGCCAAGAACACCCAGCCCAGGTGCACACTCAGCCCTCCCAAACACTGCCCTGTCAGTCTTAAAATTGAAGGAAAGGAGACCCTCAGAAGGCTTCATGAGAGCAGAGATAGTTTCGGAAATGATTTTATATAGAAGTAATGTTTCTCTTATTCCCAAACTCCTGATTACACAGTTGAAAAATTAGAAAAGCAAAAAAGAAGAGAAAGGCTTCTTTCAAATAACTGGCAAACAAGAAGGCTTTCCTAAAAGATCAAAGGAGATTCCTCATTTAAGTAGAAAGGTGGCTTTGATTTAAATAGTTTTAAAAAACAAAATGTAATACTAGTCATTCCAGACCTGCATTTAGTATTTCCTCTTTTTTCTATTTCTTCTATAGCAAGTTGGAGCTCTGCCACTTAAAACAGACTTCTGTAAACTCTAGTTAAGGAGATTGAATAGATTAGAATAAAAAGACAAACCTCACTGCTGTCTTCATGAGTTTTCTCAAAAGTCATGAAAAAATCCTCCTGTTATGTGAGTTGTCCCAAGGCCAGATTTTCTGTACACTTTATGTACAAACCAGCACCCAAATGGTTGCAGTGGCTTTTGTGCTGTATTTGCCACTGGTCAAAGTGTTTGCACAAAACATGAGAAAGATGAAAATCAAATCAAGCCCATGAATTGTCCAGTTTCCTTGAAAAGAATTAATTGTGTAAATAAAGGGCCTCATCCCTATCCTGAGGTGTGTGATGGGAAGTACATATTTACCTGCATACCACCTGCCACAGGCATGTGCCTTTCTCAGGAAAGATGGTATCCATATCTCCTGAGGTAGCACAGAGTGCTGTTACACATATGAAACTAACCACACTATGGTTTTACAGCATGCTAGTCATTTTTGCATTAGTGACTCAAAATTTCTATCCATTTTTAGCTAATTTGGGTATATTGCACAGTTGTATCCTATGTGACGTCACGTGGTCCTCAAATGTGTATGTGAAGCCCTCTAGAGGGGACAGAGACCTGTCTCAGTGCTATATGAAGTTTTCTTGAGGTCACTTGCAGGGGAGTGTCAAAGCCTGACTTCCATGTTTTTCTCCAGCTTTTTTTCTTTCAGCTTTTCTCCAGTATCTGTAATCACGCTGCCCTCTCAGCTTTCTACCATTTCGTAATTTTGCTAGATTCCTTATCCTAGACTCATCTGATCTTCTAAGACATGACCAAAAGCTTCTTGTCAATCCCTCTTTCTCCATGTGACCCAGACACAAATGATACTTAAGAGTCTCCTCATTTTCTGAGAGCCCGTAGAAGACAGGGCTGTCTGACTGGATAGCATGGCACTCGAGGTCTGGGAGCCAGATGTTCTGCACTGGGAGGGAGAAGAAGGATAAAGTAGGTTGTAAAGGTGGATATTGTATGCCAGCAAGTGTCAGCCTTAGCAAATAAGATGAGCTCTTTCAGTCACCCAGAGGTTGTTGGCATAGCACCGTGTACAGCACCGACAGAGTTACTGCTTCTGTTCCTATTTCTGCTGTTCTGCAGTGAAAGCTGTGCTTATTAATAACAATCTGACTTTTCAGCCGCTGCTAACACTCCCGTTAAACTTTTAAGAAGTGGTTGCTCTTGCTGCTGTTGTTTACAGAAGTCTCCTAAGCAGCAAGTCTTAACTGTAATTTTATGATTAGTTTGTGATAAATTATTTCCTTTCATACTCTGTTGAATTTATTTAAATAGAAGGTAGGAGACACTACAAACCTACAAAGTAGTGGTATTCACATGAAACTACTGGAAAGGTTTGGTTGGGGTCTTTTTACATACTGACATGTATAAGTAAATAATACAGTGTTCTCCTCTGTATGTGCTTGAGGTAGAATATATCAATATTAGTGGGTACAGCTAATATGGCTGTAGTGCTTGTGCTGAGCTCACAACATGACTCACATGTTGTGTTTGTTTGCAAAGCTGGAGAAGAGAAGGGGGCATTTTTTTCAGCATTAACATGATTTTAACTCTCATCTGCTTTCTTCTGAGCTGCCATTCCTGATTCAGCACGCATGAGTCTGCTAATGAAATCCAGATGTCAGACGAAAAAACAATAAGCTCTCCCACCCTTGTGGTGGATCAAGTTTCTCAGAGAATGGAAAAAAAAAGAATCAGGAAAGATTCCTAGAATGTCTGAAACTTTAGATTTCAGTGTGTGTTCAGAGAGTAGAGGGCAGCAGGGGGATGGAAGGTAAAATTGATAGCAAGTCAAGATTCTTGGTGCAAAAGTGAGAAGAATTTGAGTGATTATGTTACCAGTTACTCTGAGCCCTAAACAGATCTAGCGTATCCCAAAGTCATTGCTACTATTGAAGAATTACTGAATAATGAAATAATTCAATAATAACAAATAATTAAAGCTGGTGTCTTCTGTACTTCAAATAGCAGTAGGATGCATCGGGGTTTGTTTTGACTCTGAGAGGTGTCTTTCCATAGGCACAGGTGAGGCATTGCAAGCCCTCCTCTTTTCAACTCAATTTGACTTAAGCCAAGTCACAAAGTGCTGCTTTGCTGCAGGGAGTTTCCTTTGTGACTGAAAGCAGAGTGCTCGACAGAAGTGGCCTCCTCTCGGTGGCTGCACCTCTCCCAGATCTGTCTGACCGTGGTGCTTGCAGACCTGGGCACGTTCTGCCTCTGCTGCAGGCCACTGGCCAGGCTACTTCTGATACAAAAGTCCTGTAACCCTACTTGTTGAGATGTAATCTGGAGATTTAGGATTTTTAAATGCTACAGCTTCACATCCTTCAGTATTGCATTCTTTTTGGTGGAACACTGTGATTAGACCTATTATGACAGAGATAAATCCTGCAACTGTCAAATGGCAGTTACTCAGGGATGCTGCTCAGTAGTAGTTCAGCATCTGCACAGGCTGCAGAGCTCTCTGCTGTCAGACTGAACAGAGCTATTGAAATGTTGCCTCCTACAAAGGGAACGGCTCTGTAACTACAGGCCCTTCAAAGTACACATTCACTACTATGTGTTTGGCCCAGGTTATCAAGCTGTTCATTATTCATGAGCTGCTCTTATCTGAACTGTGGTTCACAATGGTCATAACTTGTGATGATGGATGGTTAAGAGCTGGGTCCAGCGTGCAGACTTCGCATTAGAGCCCGTATTGTTTTAGCCAATTCCTCTGGTAGTTGTACACAGGGATTCAACACCATGACTGTGCACAGAAACCACAGCGGGGACCGGTGGCAGAGTCACTGCTCTTGAGGGGGGCAGGCTAAATGATCCTTTCATGAAGGATGCCAACCACCTCAGCGCAATCCCTTGGACCTTGCCATTCTTTTACATGAGGAGGAGCAGTATCTTATGAAAGCATCACTCTTCATAAACATTTCTTATCACGTCTTTTCTTTCTGCCTCATAGTCATCTCTGTTACAAGCCTCTGATACATTTGATGTCTGATAAGGGCCAAAAGCAGAAGCTATAGAGATAAGAGCAGGGAAGTGAGAGAAGCGAGAAGACAGCTGTTGCCTGAAGACTACCAGCTGTTGAAAAACAATCAGAGGGCACTATGCAGCATCACCCTAAGGTTACTTAAATAAAGACTTTAGCTCCCATCTCTGTCTGTGCAAAAAACCTACTTGTTTCAGTAGGAACTGAAGACAGATAGAAGCAACACTGAACGGTCAGCCTTCAGAAAGAGGCTGTTGTCTCACTCCAGCAGAATTACTGGAGAACACACAGAGGGTCTGACCCTGCTGACCCCATGTTCTGCATCATGTCATACCTTCTCTTTATCTCACCTCCATTCTTGAGATTCTTTCCCAATCAATTCCCCTCCTTATCCAGCTGCTAAAGGTAAATCCCTCATTTATTTTCCAGAGTACCTAAGATCAATACTTTGACCCATTCAGTCTCTGTTCCAAGGTGCCTTCCATTGGTGTGAGAGAATTAAGGCTGAATAATGGCTATTTAGCACACCAAAACAGATGGGAATGGAAAGCACAGCTCTTGTATTCCCTGTATACAGTTCCCAGAAACACAAGCCTTATCTAGCTTTTCCAAACTCAACCTTTTTTCCATTATTTTCTCTTTTAATCTCCAGTGGCTGTCCTGTCATTCATCGCTGCCATTTTATTAATCACTCTAGAAAAGATGTTTATCTTTTTAGCACATCTTGCAAGTTAAGACACAGTGGTTTCTTCTCTGGATATTTTAACGTACCTTGGGTGGTTGTGTTACAGCAAGGAACATAGCCAAAGTGCACTGAGCATAACTAGTTAAATATATAGGTTCAGGTCTGTGAAAAAGCAATTTGAAGTTCTTGAAAAAGCCCAGACTAGATTTTAGTAAGACTTTATGTCAGACTTAGCTCACAGTTGAATAATCAGCAGTAAATATTCACTGCCTCCTTGTAATGTTGATTTATTCCATGCTGATTCTTAAAAAAACCAAACCAAAACAAAACAAACCAAAAAAAACCAAAACCAAAACCTGATTCCTTCTTACTTAAGGTAGAGATGAATAACTGAATTTGGACACTGTAAAAAGTACCATACTGTACATGTCCAGACGACAAATCATCTGTCAGCTGATTTTTCTTTTAAGCCCTCCCTGACTCCTTGATTTACTGTTGGAGAAAATTATGTGGACTGATCAGATAAACATCTGACAGAATACAGAACTGGAAGAACTGGTGCTCCACCCCATATAAGCTGAGCCTTTTCTGCTAATGTAGTGTCACTTCATACAGGTAGAACTAAACAGCCAGACTATAGAACAAAATACTCTGTTTTCACTTCATTTATGATCAATTTGTGGGAAAGGAGGCTGGTTTTAGTTGGATCTGAACTGTCTGGTACAGTTTGAACCTGCAGTTGGGTTACCAGTATTCTGATATTCACGTTTATTTCTTAACTATGGCTGGTTACTAAATTCCTATGATACTGTTCTTTACAACAAAAATAGCATTTTTAGTTTTCCAGAAGTACGGGACCAGGAAATATGTTTGCTCAAATTTTTATAAAAAGTGAAGACAGCTGAAAACGAAATCCACTAAAGATCCATAGATATTTAAAGAAGTTGTCATGCACTCAGTCCTCTTCAAAATCTAGTCTTATGTACTTTTGCATTTGTATATAAATCAAGAAATGAGGTGCTCAGCACATCTATATTAAACTTCTAAAGCTGAAGACCCCCTGCTGTTTGCAAGCCTCCCCACACTTTTCATACTAAATACCACTTTTATTCTCCCTGTTACTTTTCAAAACACAGGTACTTTACAGGAGACCTTCCACATGACTCCAGAATATTAAACCACAAAAACAAACCTGCTGAGGCTGGCAGGGGTCTGTGGAGATCAGCAAATCCAACCTCCTGCCCAATACTACTCAAGTGTTGAGTATCTCCAAAGATAAAGGCACCACAACCCCCTTGGGCATTCTGTGTCAGTGCTCAGTCACCCTCACCCTAAAACAGCTCTTCTTATATTTAAAGGGAATTTCTGTATTTCAATTTGTGCTCATTGCCTTTTGGGTCAGATCTCCTCTGCCACTGGTTACCACTGAAAAGTGTCATAACTCTGTCTTCTTTAGTCTCTCCCCTGCTACACAAAACAAAATCTGGGGAGCCTTTTGAATTAAATATTAGTCATGCTGAACAGGTTTTCACTGTGAGGGAAGATGGGGTGGCCATCTTTTTGTCATCGGAGATGCAAAGTCTAACGAGGTGGATGCTAAAATATGTGATTCATAGGATGTTAGAAGTCACTTGGACCTAAACTCTGACTGTGCTTAAAACAGCTGCACTTTCCATGCCACAGTGCACTGTCATGGAGAGAATTAGGGTTGCATGCATTGCAGCATGCAATTTCCACTTCTGGAAGTAGCTTCTTCAGAGTTACCATCCTACCAGTCCCATAAAATAGAAAGTGAGAGGTGTAGTCATGACAGATAATCATGACTATGAAAAGCAGCTGTTTTTCCCTCAAATACACTCTGGGGAAAAAAAAAACCAAAAACAACAAAACCAAACGAACAGTCAACTCAATGAACTGAGAGAATTTTGCCCATCTAAGTAGTTGACATGGAAACTTCACTTGAGGCAGGCAGTGCATTTCAGATGCTGGGGGCAATGAATCTCTGAACACATTGGGTTAATACGTGCAGAAATGGTGTAGAGTACACATTTTGATTGCCTCAAATACCATTTTCTCTGTTCCAATTTAATGAGAGAGAATGGAAAGAAAGAGAAACTAAAGCAAAACTGCATTTTAAGTCAGAATATCTGCACTGGCCTTTGTATTTTCAACAACTTCTTGACAGAGAATATTCTTTGCACTGCAGATTTTGTGTTGCAGTGAGACAGTTTGCTATTAGTTCTCCATTTTAAACCTAACTACAGGACCAGGATTTTCAAGACCTTCACTCTTTCTTCTCTATCTTTGCTGGATTTTACCTCACCACCTCTCCTGAACTTGCAGCAGTCTTTTTCTGTGTTAGGCTTTAAAGGTCAAGGCAGATAAGCACAGCGTGGTCAGCCCTCAAAGACAAATGAGCATGATTCTGTTCAGGTCTGTTAGGATGCATCTGTTTGTAGTATTGGATTATCTGGTCCACAGTATCAAACAGGAAAAGCCAGAAGATACTGTTAGCTGAGAATTTCAGTTGGTGTGGCACTCTGGCTTGATATAGCTGGCATGTTCATGTGATGGAAAGAACTCAAAATCACAATGATTATGCCAATCTTGAGTTGTCAGGAGGGGCAAGGCAACTTCCTTGAACAATTACTGTACCTTGTGCTTTTCCATGCATTTCCACATAAACAGAACATTTCTCCTTTTGTCCAGTGCCACTCCCTAGAAACCTATCTGCTTCTTTCTGATCCAAGGCTGGTGATACAAGTTTTGAATCCCTGCATCTCAGCTGACACCAAGACCCTTGGCTCAGATACTGCGCAGTGCTGCAGAGCTGGCCCGTGGCAGATGCACACTCTGTTCCCAGCATTTCACTATCCACTTAGATCCTTGGAAGTACTAAACTTTCTGCTTGTTTCTGCACAGCTGACCTAATTGCTCAGAGAAGTAAATTAGAGTAGGCTTTTCTTTTTCTTTTTAATGACTAGCCTTGATTAAAAGCAACCAAAGCAAAACAAAACAATGCTGTAGCGCACAAGATCATCAGTGATGAGGAAAAAGGTTAATCTTTTTTCATAGTGTCATACTGGAAACTCAAGTTTAGCTGATTCTGAATCATTCTCCTGAGAAGAAACCTCCATTTATAGTAACAAGTCATAGCCCTTCAGTTTGACATTTGCCTATGGTAAAACATGATCCTGTGCCACTTCTGCAGTGATTGAGATCACTGTATCAGTTAACTGATCTCTTCATTATGTACTACATCCCAGGCACTGCACAGACTTCATTATTCCTTATTGCCTATGTTTCTCTTTTTGGCTACATCTTCATGTAATAATATCAAAGTGAAACAAAAGACAGGTTTGCTTCAGCATCCACATATAAGAATAACGAATTTTTATTTTCAGATTCAACTCACCCCTAAACTGCTTTTGATACTGAAAAACTCTCATTACAATCAGTTCAGCTATGGGGCTGACTCGGGGCATGGTAAATTTGTGACACTGAATTACTAAGTCATCACTATGAGTAATAGTCAATGCTGTTCTAATGTTTTTCCAAAATATAAAAGCCTTTCTAACTTTAAATGTTTGGCTTTGACCCTATCTGTATAATTGTTTGTATTGGTGTAATTATAATTCTACTTATGGTCCCTTGCCCTACAGGAATATTGTATAATTACAAGCAGGTAATATCACATCTTAAATGTTTATCTATGAACAGTGATAGATAAAAGTCCTAGAAAACCTCTACAAAAAAGTTTTTAGAACAACAGCACTTCAAAGTTATATTTGATGAAAAATTACACATTTCTTGTGTGCCAATGAAAATCACAAAACATTAAAAAAACAGTTGAAACAGCATAGCTTCTGTTTTATCAAACTGATAGAAGCTTAAAAATAAATATTGTTTTCTGAACTTTTTTTTTATTAATATAATTTTGGAGAAAAGTTATTTTACTGGCTTTCATGACTGCCCAATGATGTTTGAATTTGTGATGCTAGTCATTTTGCTGTTCTGGCTTTCATGACTGCCCAATGATGTTTGAATTTGTGATGCTAGTCATTTTGCTGTTCTGGTATGAAAGTTTCTCTGAAATTTTTTTTCTCCCTCCCCATTTGCTTCTTACACTTTCAATCACACTTTGTGGGCTTGCTCCAAGGCCAGTAACTCATTTTTAAGGGCTGCAAATCAATGCTGAACACCTTCTACATGCATTAATATACATCATCACCCAAACTAATGCTTCCTAAATGCCAGCCTAAGTTGTTGTCACTTTTCTAATTTCTGTCTCACTGTTAAATCAACCCAGCATTGTTTTCCCTTTCAACTTTCTATTTTCAGAGCTGTGGCTTAAGCTAGTCAAGATAGGAACTAAGGACTAGAAAAGAATAAGAACTAGTTACACTGAACATCCATGCTTTTGTCTCATCATTTCAGTGAGAGATTTGTATCATAGTGATTCCTTCTAGAGCCATTTATGAGAGTATTTAGGTCCTTATCATTTTCTCACCTTTAACTAACACTGTTTCACTCTGGAGAAGGTTACCCAAGAAAGAGAAGTTAAACATATAACAAATAGTAATTTGTTTTAGCAGTGATCATGTAGTTTTAGTTAATGGTGTACTTCTGGAAAGAAAAGCAGCACAGCTGGCAGATAACCATGATGGGTCTATGGAAAATATTCCTCAATCAAAACTGTGCTAGTTCAGAGAATATGTGCTTAAAGCACTTGGGGAGTGCTTTAGAAATTCTGGGAGGCAGTGGTTTGTTATTTTGCAATCAAAGTTAAATCTTAATTTGTTACTTCTTTGGAGGAAAGTTGTAATTCTCAGGCACTAGATGAAATGAAAAACATAGTGGTACCCTGAGGAATACATTGGTCAGCTAACAAAATCTAATCACTTTTTTTTTAACAAGTTGAGCCACTGTCCTCTTTTATCTAGCAGTGGAGCAATACTATTAGTCATTTATAGTATGGTCACTTGTCCTGGATTCACTCTGCTAGGCATTGTTCTTCTACATAGTCACAAAGGTGCCTGGTCCCACAGGGATGGGAAAACTAGAAAGTGAGTTTTCTCAACTACTGTTTAATAGCTAATATTAATAGTGGAAGAGACAGCTACTCTATACAAAACAAATACAGAAAATGAAAGTTGGAAACCTTCCAAATGTATCAGGTTTTCTAGGACAGACTCTGGGCTTTCTTATGGCATCTTGCACACAACATCCACTAGTAATGCTTTGTCTGTACTTTATCTGTGAAGCTCTGCATTACAGCATCTTTAGGGGAAGTTATGGACTACTTCTAAACACTTTTGGTCCAGAAGCTGCTCTTTGATACTGCTTCATTAAATTGATTAAATGTATTAAATCCTAGACAGTTCAGTTCTGCTAAATTCTAAAAACATTATGAGTCAAAATATAATCTCATGCACCGTTCAGTGAGGACTGAACTGTCCCATCTGCTATTGTCTTCTGCAGTACCACATACTCACTCATGACAGAAATACAACAGAGAGATTGTGTGCAGACGTCCCCAGTTTAGCTGCAGTGTGCACTAGGCTCAGGAATTTCAATCACAAAGAAGATCCTTTTTTCACAAGAAGGCAGTAATGTGCCCTTAGAATCCATTCGTATCATGGAAAACAGAACTGTGTTTGTTCTGCCTAATGGACTTGCATGGGGCATCTTTCTAGCACAGTCAGAAATATATTCTTTGGCTGTACCAGTTTGCCCTGAGGCACTGCAGTACCCCACAGATTCTCCCCAGGGAATTCATGCTTTTCGAAATCCTAGCCAGGTCCTCTTTGGTCAATGTGTGTGTCCCCTTTGGTAAATGTGTGTGGACCTTCAGTGCAGCATGTTGCCATTGGCTACGTGTCATAACTGTAAAACATAGGTTGAAAACAGCGTGGGAGTTTTGTCTCATTTTGTTAATATAAAGAGAAACTCGACTATGTGCCTGTAGTTCATTGAAATCAATCATACTGCTTATTTCATGGAAGAAGGGGATTGTTTAATAAGAAGTACATTTTTACTTCAATTACGTTGTAGCAACTATAATAGCAATTTCTAAAGTGAGTAAAAGTATATGGCTTTTAGCAACTGACACTCAATTAATGGACAAATTCTTAGAGAACTTGATTCCACAGAAGCTTGCTGAGTCAGCAAGCTCTCCCAATTTTCTTTCCTTTGGTAGTTACAATACTCAGCTTTACAGTAATGTATTCTCTAAATCATGTATTTTAAAAATGTATCTTTTTCTTCTGTAGATCATCATTAGTTTGACTAGTTTCAGAATGTAGGAGTTGGATTTTTTTTCTTTCAGTAAGCACAGATGTTGTGCATATTGACCTTAAAATCAGTTCTGCTTACTGTCTACCACAGGCACAACAGAACATACAAGTTTACATGGTCAGAGTCAGGCTGACTGTGAACTCACTGAGGCAACAGACCGAATCCCAGCCAGCTTCCTGCACAACATGCTTTTCAGATATTTTTGTTTGGATTTAGACTTCTTGTAATGTGTACCACATTAATTTGGAAGTGAGAGAACGGTCTTGGGGTTTAAGATCTGGACTAAGATTCAAAAACATGTAGGTTGGATGCTGACTAGTTGTATACACTTGTATTAGTGATATTAGCAATACTATATGTCCATGTTTTATGGATGAGGAACTGTGGCAAAACTCCATTTTACCTACTAGAGTCAGCTCTTCTGGCCAAAGTATTTTTCTGTCATTTTGTATAGCTCCCGCTGCAATAGACTCAGGATCTCCGCTTAGCAGTAAATGATAAATAATTTTTAGACAATGTTGAAAAACACTTAATCACTGCTGGTCTACCCTAGTCTGGGGATCAATGTGTCAAGTCAGCACAGCTGACATACCACAGGTTTACAGAGTACTATTTACAAAAGACATGAGAAACCAAAGAATGCAAATATGGTTCAAAACCAAGGGGAACCTGGTTTAGCCTCCTGGACGTGCCAAGCAGGGCTGGAAAGCAAACGAGAACAGTGTTTCATGAGATTTTCCTACTTCTGGTCAGGCCAGAAATTTTGCAAGAGCAGCTTTTCTCATGGTATTTTGGCACTTTTGCTTCTGGTCTTGCCTGAAGCCTGGAGGCAGAGCCATGTGAAAATACTGATGGAAAAAGAAACTTTTCTCAGCGCGTTTG
>WAAE01018004.1:0-17372 GCA_013400495.1 Nicator chloris | reverse complement strand
GTTTTGTTTTTTTTTCCTTTTTCAACCCAATCATCATTTCCTCTGCAAAATAGGTGAAGAAACTCTACTTAGTAGGTGGGGAAACTGATTGACACTGATAAGTAAGTGACTAAGCCAGTGCAATACAATGTGAGCCATGAAGAGACAACCTCAAATACAATGCATCAGAGACTTGCTTTGTTGGGTTTAGCTGTTAAAAGGAATTTAAAAACTACTAGGAAAAAGCAGCCTAGGGGGTTTCTATGGCTCTTGCTGCTTCTTCTCCTGTTCATGTCTTTGAGGAGAAACAGAGCAGCAAAGTGTGTTTGTTTCACCACCACACACCTGGAGTTATTTTCAATCTCTTCCCTGCTCACAGAGCTGCATGTGAAGCAGCTGGGGAGACAAGGAAAAGGAGGAGCACTTTTCCCACCACCAGCTCCCCTCTCAGCTAGGGGCTTGCTTACACGACCCTTTTGTGCATCTCAGGAGCTGCATTATGGAAATGTAAGAGTGATAAACAGTTCTTTGCTTTTGCAAAATATTGGCCATGAACGTTTATAAAGACTCAGTTCTACAGTCTAAGTTATTTCAATTCTGAAATGATTGTACCTTTAGTGTGTCCCTCTATTGCTTCAGACCCAGAGCAGATTTATTATTTGAAGTTAAAATAGCTAAGGGGCAGATAGGACTTGCAATGTGCCATTGGAATAGGATTCCTTGGCCATTCAGGATTGAGAGGCTGAAGCACTGATGCTCCGACCTGTTTTCTGAGCTGCAAGCTCTTCTTTCTATCCAATCTCTGTCAGAGCTTTTTTACCACCTCCTGCTGTAATTTGGAATACAATAGCTTCCACTGAAACAAAATTACTCTGAAAATGAAATAGAAACCAGAGTTGAAATAAACAGGACAGAAGATTTTTATTTCACTGCAGGTGTTATATGATCAAACTTGTGCAATGTACTTAAAGAGGGATTCATAGAGACTCATTACTTTCCTTGATATTATAAAATAAATACATCTTAGAAATACTCAGATACTGAACAAGGAGAACCACTTGAATGGACTGCAAATACCTGCCTAAATAATTCTTCAAATCCAGCTAATATGAAAATATTCCCGTTTGTTAGCAGGAGAAAATGGAGACACCTGCTTATACACCATCAACAAGTGTTTGAGAATTTCATTTCTAGTTTTTGGTCTCTCTGGCTGCAAGTTAAAAACAGCCCAGCAAACAAGGACATGACAAAATAGGAGCATTCAGGCTGTGTGGTGTAGAATAATGAAAGCAATTTAGATACATCTGGGATAATACCACATTAACTGCATTAGTGAAGCATTTTCTCCCATAACATAATCTGTCAATGGTCTTCTGTAACTGACAGAATAAAACTTCTTGTCAATTTTATTTTTGCATATACACATTTTCTCTAACAATGGCTTTTCTTCTTTGTGAATTTATGCACTGCATCACAACCTGTCCTCTTAGTGCTCCCTTATGAAAATTCAGACCATTCATGTGCATTTTGTCTATGCTCTTTCACCATGCATATTCAGAGAGCTCTTCCAAACATACCTCTACAACCTGCTTTGAGACAATCAGTGTTCTTCTGGCAGGAGAAAACCAGAGATTTGCAGATGTAAATATATGAGGATATCTGACTACTGGAGGAGATAAAACCATGCCTTGCTTTGCCTGCCTTGTACCCAGGTTGGCTGAAAGGTCAGGAACATATATCGTGTCCCATGGGTTAAACCTCTGACTCACTCTAAAGCAATGGCTGAAAACAGTTGATATAAATCTGCTTGAAATCAGGGGGTCAAGATCTCCTGACTTGAAGGAAGGACCAGTCTTTGCAGTAAAGAAAGACTGGAAAAGTTACCAGGGAACAGGCTGAGGGGTCCTACCTTTTCACAATCACTGAAGATCTGCCCTCAGGGTCCTCAAATACTAAGAATTCTTTGACAGAAATCACTGAAGACCAGCTCCTCACATTCCCCTCTATGCTTCATCTTATGGTTGTAGAAAAGCCTTGCAGAGGCCAATAAAAAATAGCAGGCTGGATAATTCTTAAAAGCTCTTCTGCCCCTATCAATGATGCTTCACTGTAAACTGGAATTGCCAATGTTGCCTTAATCACTCAGACATGAATTATCTGTAATACCTTTCTCATACCTCTTCTTGACCCTTAGGACACGTATGCCCAAAGTGTGCCCAAATAAAAAAAGAGTGATGCAACCGGCAAAGACTTATAGAAATATTAGCAAAAATTAGGCTATGCCAATTAGTTCTTCCAATAACTTGTTTGCAACACAACTGGTGTGAGGCAAGCCCTGAAAAAGAGCCTAAGATGCTGTGCATCAAGAACATGCCATTGGGAAAGATCTGCAGCTGTGAGCAGTAATTGGCAAAGTGCTGTCATCAAAGCCCTCATGGTCACATATGCAGAGGGAGATTCATAGCACATCAAGTGTAAAATGAAAGCTGTGATACAGCAAACATGAAGCCAAAGAAATATTGGTCAATATGCGGAAGCTGCTGGCTGCAGCAGTCCCCAAACTGTGTGTAACTTTGAAAATAACAGGAGAAAACTGGAAACACACCCCCCCAAAACAGTTGTTCTAGTTAGTGGAAAAAGCTGATGTAGAGAAATATTCCACAGAAATGAGGTGCAGATGCTGGATAATTATCAGTGAGTAATATCACAGTGTCAGTGCTCTCACAAGCATGAAAGTGATATACATCATCACTAATCCCTATGGATTTATTATGTCACATGGTCAGTCTACATTCCTCCATCTCCATCAGGCAAAGGCTGTGGACACCATACAATAAAACTGATGTCCTTCAGTCCCAGTGTATGGATGAATGAGGAACACAGATCAGTAGCATCACGGAGTATAATAGTGAATTAGTAGGCTAAGACACATGAAATATGTGCTGGTATAAAATATTAAACTAATTATGAAGAGTGGTTCTGCACAGCCAACACCAGATGCTTTGATTCTGGCTACTAATCTGTTTGAAACACAAGGCTATGTCACATAGAAGTGTGGTCCTGCACACTGGCAAGGTGCCCAGAGTCTGTGAACCTCTGATAGAATGGTGAGAGTGAGAATTTCTCACGCTTTTT
The DNA here is from genome assembly GCA_013400495.1 of Nicator chloris. Taxonomy (NCBI): domain Eukaryota; kingdom Metazoa; phylum Chordata; class Aves; order Passeriformes; family Pycnonotidae; genus Nicator; species Nicator chloris. The sequence continues at coordinate 14,258 of WAAE01018004.1, read as the reverse complement.
TTATCTTGCTTTAAATGGTAGCTAGATAATTCTCTCCCTCTTAATTTATTCTGTTACATGTTGAACAAAATTAAGGATGTGTCCCTAAAAGAAAAGAGTTATTCTCATTTTTGGAAAGAAAGAAAAATATCATTGGTATCAACCTGTCCACTGGCATTTCAAGCATCTTTCCATCAGCAGAGAGGGAGCTAAGATTTGAAATATGTGATCTCTAAGTGGCTACAGGTAGGATCTCTTTTTCCTTTGTAGTTTCTTTGCTAAGTCAAGGAATGAGGAATAACTGTATTGAAAATCTCTTCTTCAGTGATCCCGAGAGGAGTTTCCCAACCTGCATATTCTCCTGGTCAGGGAATGAATACTTGGGAATTTTTGTATTTAGGAATAGATACAAAAATAGAGATGATGTGAGATTTGGGAACATTGTACTACACAGAGAGAAAAAAACAATCCAGTTGCTTGAAAGTTCAAAAACTTGGATTCATAATGGTACTCCTTGGTGATATATCACACCATCTATATTTAAGGTTGCCTGGTCAAACCCAGTGAAGTTTGCATGGCTTTGTAGGCAAAAGCCAGAATATCATTACTAATATCACCTAAATGCCTTTAGATGCTCAGCTGTAGTGCTAAGAGGTGAAGACTTCTCAAGTGATTTATTCTTTTCACCTCTTATTCGAAGACTACAGTCTGCAGGAAATGACCCACCACTGCCCATAAATAAAGCAATAGTTCTAACTTCATAGATTCAAGTGAAAGCACAGTGAGAGCAATAATGGATCCTATTCCACAAAGGCTCGTGCTTTGATTGGATCTAGCTTCTAAATCTAATCAAAGATGATTAAAAAATTATTGCATTGGCATTGGAATGCATCATCTTTCTTTCTTCCCTACCCACTTTCCTCTTGCATACCTCTCCAGTTTTTATATCTTGGTTTTCTTGCCTCCTGGAGTATACAGATAGAACTAAGACAGAAGCCTGAATTTCTGTCTGTGATATTTTATCAGATCAAGTGGTGCATTTTAGTGCATTTAATGTCTTGGAATGCCTGGGGTTCACCCTTTTGCAGGTGACAGAACAGGGATTACATGTCATGTTTTGATGATTTATTTGAAAAGCAGCTTGGCTTTGTATTTGGGTGAATGTCAACCTTTCTATCTCACCTTGATAGTTCTTTGCACTTGCGTGGCATGCAACCAAAGGAACAAAAAAATTTGGAGAGATTTGACCTATATCTCTGAAAAGTAACCCAACCTAAAAAGAAGAACCTTATGATTCTGTCTTAGAGGATTTCTTCCACTAGCTCACTTCAAGCCAATTAAAAAAAAAAAAATCAAATTGAGGACTCTACAGTTTGTTTGAGTTAAGTTCATTGTCTGATTAGGAGCTCTGACTAAGCAGCTGTAGGAATACAGTGTGTATTTAAGTGAGAAAGCTGTTTCTCTGGTTGATTAATCAAGGGAAAATTTCATGGTTCAACTATTCTGCAGTGGTTTTGCTGTGATTTGCAACCCCAGGAGACCACAGAAGGTTTGTTGTGGTTTGTTTTTGTTTTGTTTTGTTTTTTTTTCTTCTAAAGAATATGCCCACTACATTATTTTGCAATTTTGTTTCATTTTCATTTGACCACCATTCATCACCATTTACTCTCAGCTTGCACCATGACAAGAGTTGTAATTCAAACAGCTCGTTTCCTGTTAAGTTTGCTATGATGTATTGATGAGGTCTAGCTTTCTTTTGGAGAAGTGCAACTGTATGGGAGCTTTTCTACACTATCTATCAGCACTTTGGTTTGACTTTAAGGTGTGAGGGATATTAAAGTTTTCAGAGTAAATCTCTGATATAGGCTGCTAATCTCCATTTTCCATTCCTTCATTTTAATTTCATTACCCTCTGAATTTTTTCTCCAGTACTCTTATAATGTAAATGTATGATAGCCTCAACCATTTCTCTTGATATTCCCCAAACTACAAGTAAGGCTTCCCTACATTTGTTTCTCTTCTATACTTTTTTTTTCTTCTCTTTGAATTTTGTTTCTTATTGCTAGCCATAACATATAAAATGCGTAATCCCTTTAAAATTACTTTATTCCAACCCAACCTCTCTGGTGATCTGAGTGGCCTGGTACTTGCCAGTTTTTCCAGGTTCAGGTTGCATCGTGTACTCCAGGAGGGGAGGGACTGCAGGGTTTGTTGGAAGAGCAGAAGTCTGTATGTCTGAGGTGGAAAGGGCAAGGCAGCAGGCCAGGTGAAGTGTTTTGGAGGAGCAGATTCTTGACCTACTTCTTGTGCCTAGCTTTGATGACCCTGACAAAAGTCAATGATCACATCCAGCTTTTTTCTCAGAATCCCACCCCAGCCAGGGCTCAGGGTAGAACTGTTCTATGGGTTAATCAGGGTGAGAAGGCCATTACTCATCCTGGGACCCGTGTTGAGTTGTTACTGGGGAATTCTGAATGAGGCAAGTGGTTGCAGTGAAGTGAGGTCTGACAATGAAAGCACCTGGATCTTTTCGAGAAACTGGAGTTTATTCCTATCTCTGACAAGGAATGTTATTTTGTGCTATCAAATAACTTCGACTCGACTTTTCTCACTTGTAAACAAAATTCTTCATTTCCCTGGTGTCTTATGTGCAAAAGTGTTGTCATATTTCAGGAATGGTATTTTCCAATTAAGTATTCCCAATAAAACCATGAGCTGCTCACCCCTCATGGACTGAGATGAGAACAGTTTGCTGGAAACAGAAGTGAGATAAGAAAAGGAACACCACCAGCAACCCTAGTAACAAATGTGTACAGAATGATTCACACGCCACAATGTTCACTATGGAGCCCATGACCCGACTGCAGACTCTCTGACAGCAAGAGAGACCTTCTTCTGAAAAAACTCCCTTCCCCACACCCCTGGCAAAGGTGTGAGGTGGTGTAGAACAACCTCCAAGTCCTGGCTGTGCCTCCTCACCTGCAAAAATTAACCCTGCCTGGCCTGGGACAAGTGTTTATAAATCAGAACTAAAACTGTAGTCAATAAATCCATAAACACAAAAAGTGCTAGCTAACACTAAGACTGCTGAAAAATCCGTTTCTAACCACCTCTCAAACTTCACATGCAAAATCACTTGATGCTTTTGACCTTAAACTCCCTGTGATGCAGAAACCCTCTTTAAAATGTATATAATAATGACTACATCCCCATCATTTTGGAGGGGTGAGAGGTTGGGGAAATAAATTGCTATTTGGGAAGCCGTCACGTAGTAGAAATGTGTGAATTAAGTTTCTGTTTTTAGAACAGTGTTGTAAGAGTGTGCCACTAATAATAGCTAGAACTACAGATAAAAAATGAAGAGCAATAAAAAATGGAGAAGCTTTTCATAAATGATTTCCATCCAAGCCGTGCGTCGCACAAGGATTTAGGGCATTCATTGGCTTTTCATGTCTGTGATGTTATGTTTGAAGGGTACCATAAGCATGAGGACTAAATTTCAATGGCTCACATGTGGTCTTCAAATAATTTGCAGTGTAAGCCAATATTACTTTTAACATTGTTTTATGGGTATGTGCATATGCATTCATGCCTATGCATGTATGTGGACAGATACAATTATAAATCATGCTCACCTATCAGTTAATGCTTTTTTCAGACTCTAAGACACTGTTACACGTTTCAGAGATATCTTGATATTATCAAGCTTTGGCTTTTACTGTATTTGGATCTTTCTTGCTATTCATTTTTGGCTTTAATCACATAGTTTGTAGTAGAGTTTCGTCTGTGATGTAATTTACATCAATTGTGCAAAATTGTTGTCAAATGGCCTTGCTAATATGGCAAATCACATATAAGAGAGGGTATTTAAATGAGATCTAAATGTTTAAATAGGTTAAAATCTGAGGATTAATAACATTCGAAATGTTGACTGTGCTACTTGAGACTTATAACCTTTCTCAAATGGATCCTTAGTTAATTACCTCTAAACCCAGCCTTTTAAAACATTATTCTGTGTCTAGAGATTGATATTTAACTTTTTTTCTATTAATCATATTTAGTTTAAAGATTTGGAAAGGTAGTCCTCTAAGGTTCAGCTGACATTTAGACAATTATGTTGAGACTTAGCATTGATATATTTTGGTTGCTTAACCCTTCTTGTCAGCAGTTTTGTATTTTATGCAGACCTTGCTGGTGTGACACTGGCATTTAGAGAAGAGTGCATTTATTTTAATAAAACAATTCCTGTCCTTGTAGTTATAGCAGTTATGACTACTATCCTGAAACAAAACAGTATGAATCTGTAATCAATCTACAGGAAACAGTTTCACATGCAGATATATTCATAAGCCTGATGAAAATTGATGCTGATATGTATTAAACTGTAGGCCTTTTATTACAAAACCATTATATGTGCTTCCCAATTTTAAAAAGGGGAAAAAATTCCAACATCACAAAAAAAGAAACCCACAAAGAAACCCAAACCAAAACAAAAACAGACAAAACAACCAACCAACCAAACCATTTTATTATTAAATAAATAAATTAAAAAACAAAACAAAACAAACAAACAAACAAACAAAAAACCCAAAAAAACACCAACCAAAAAACCCCAAACTAAACCCAACCCTAAAGTCAAAACCTTATTTTTCAATGACTAAAATTTGATAGGTTTACAAAAACTGTATAGGTTACTCCATGACTCTGTTGAAGGCTACAGGGAAAAAAAATCTTCATGATATGGATTAAGGAAACTGGGAGTGTTTAAGCTATAGCAAGGCTTCCTTCATTCTGTTGCTTATTACTTCTTCCAGAACTGAAGAGCTCTTATTCTGGCTTCATCTTAACTCACTGTTTCTTGAAGGAATATTTTTTAGGGTTTGGAGGAAGATAATGTCAAATGATATGACCAAAAATTCAGCACCTGGATTTTGGTACCTCAAATGAAGATATTATTTGTTTGTAAGGCTGGAGTGTTGTGTGCTGTCTGTGTGTCACTGCCATTTAAACAGCAATCCATGTCCCTTCTCTATTTCTAGGCAGTAGAAGAAATATTTCATGGCTGTGTCATGCACTGGAACTAGACTAGCATAATATAAAGTAGAAATAGTGAAATGAAAGTTGTCAATAAATCGGCAATGGGCAGAGGGAGAATGAATTGCTTGCTTGGTGTAAATGCTGATTTCAATTCATCAATTCTACTTTTTTTTTTTTTAAAGAGGACAGAAATGGACTGAAAAATGCTTGTTTACATTTAAAAGTATCCTAAGATTAATTAACATTTTAATGCCTCTGAAGTTTTGAAAATAATAATCAGTAGATAACATACAGACTATGTTAATTATCTTTCTCAGATTACTCATTTTTCCAAACATAGTCCTCTGAATTTTTTAATGATGCCATCTGAAGGTCATTTATGAACAATTCATATGACAATTCAGAGCTAATAAACAGCCTTGTACACTATGGATTACCACCTGCTCCCTTTTTGCAAGAAAACATCTTTCAATGTCCGTGTCACAGTACTGTTTATCACATTTCAGACTGATGTCTACTTTGTGCAGGAGAACCTTAACAACAGGGTTTGAGAATTAGTATCTAGTTTGTGTTCTGCTCTCAGAAGCTTTTTCCTCAATGCTTTTGATGTCTAATCTCTTTTTTCATAAACATTTCTGTAAGTACCATCACCAGGTACTGTCCTTGTCTAGGGAAGAGGGCAGAACAACCTGTTTCAGTGGTAGTATCCTTTTTTTGGTGGGATAGAGTTAATTTTCTCTGGGATAGCCGGTGCAGTGCTGAGTTTTGGATGCAGTATAAAAATAATGTTGAAAACACGGTGATATTTTAGTGCTGAACAGTGTTTGCTCTGAGTCAAGAACTGTTCAGTTTGTCATGTCCTGTCTGTGAGGAGGGGCACAATAACCTGGGAGGGAGCATGGCTAGGACAGCTGAGCTGAACAGGCCAAAGGAATACTCCACACCATAAAAGATTGTGCATGTCCAGTGTGCAAACTGGGTGGAGTTGGCCAAAAGGAATGATTGCTGCCCAGGGATGTAGCATCAGTTAGTGGGTGGTGAAGAGGTTGTTTTGAGCATCAATTCTCTCTCAAGTGTTATCTCTCATTCCCTTTCATTACTATTACTATTTTTATACCTTATTTTGTTTTGCAATTTTTAAACTTGCATAAGTTGTTATGCAAAAGGTTTGCTTTTTTTTTCCCTTCAGTTCTCTTCCCAGCTGGCAGGGTGAGGGGGTTGTTTGAACAAATGGCCATATGGGGCTTAGCTGATGGCTGGGGTAAACCATGGTAGGAAGGACCAAATGCAATCCTGTCCTCCTCCTAGAGGACTTGTGTGAAAGCACAGCTTGATATAATGCCCAGGAGGCCCAGAGGGAAACCCTGAAATGCATCAAACAGAATGAAATATGTGTATAAAGAGCGGCTGCACAGGCACACTTTGGGTTTGTTTGCTACTGCCACCACTGCTGGTGGGAAGCCCGAGCTGGGCTGAGCAGTACATGCTCAGCTCAGTGCTAGCCTTGTCTTCCACTCAGCCTAGCACCTTCCACTCCAAAGAGAAGAGCATTCTTGATACTGCCATTTCTTTTCCCTCCCAGTGCCCAGCACAGCAGCCAGACTGAACTGTGCCTGTCCTCTCCCCCTTCACCACTCCTCCAGGATGGCAGCGCTCGGGAGAGAGGATAAAGTGAGAGGGTGGGTTGGTGTGTGAAGGGAGCCTGCTCCTCGAGTGGGACTGCTGCCCACATGGAGAGAACACACGTGTGTGTGCAGGCTGCAGCCTCCCACAAGGATGGGAGGGGGGGATGCTGAAATCTCTATCCAGTTCCTACAGGCACTGCTCCCAGGCTGCCTATTTTAGGGGAAATATTTAGAATAACTGATGCTTCTCTGACTCGAAATCTGATGTGAGGTAGGATTCAGAGTGCTGAGAGAACGCCAGGTTGTGTTCAGGGGCACCAGAGAAGAACCTGGCCTCTTGTTTATGTTGCTCACACAATTCAGTAGTTAGTGTGTACTGCGCTATATATATCGTGTTGATATACACTTTTGAAAATAGTAAATTCCTGAATTGATGCAACAGCTAGGCAAAAAATAAAGGATGTACAGAGCCGAAATATAGAATAGGTGCCAGGATTACTCATCCTCCTCCCACTCTCTGTTGGTAATACTTTCCCTTAAAAGTAGAAGGCAACAGTAAATTTTAATGACTTTTTCCTTCCAAGTTTCTATTTTTGGATTTATAGGTAGAGGAGGCTAGCAAATATTTTTAAGTTTTAGTGCTCACAAAAAGTTCCAAATGAACAGTCCTTGAGAATAAAACCTCTAGCTCTGGCAGGACACAGGAAAGGCAGAATGTTTATAAGCTTCAGGCCTCTGTGACATGCTTCATATCTGGAAGTGTTCCCGTCGCGTGACCTTTCAGATGAGACTGCCCGTAAAATATCAATTAATGTTAACAGTTTTATGGAGTGTGTTCTTGCACTTTGAGGACTATGCTAAGACCATTTATTAACCTTATCTGATGTTCAGAATGGTCAAATGAACTGTTTTTTGTTGCTTTTAGTGCTCACTCATCCCCTTAATCACTCAGTCCTTCAGCATCAAAAATGACCTTCTTTCCTACAGACTGAGAACTAATTCTGGTGACATATTAGCGCACTTTTTCTTCACCATATTCAAATAATATGTGCGATATTGATAGATGGTCATGTTTGTGAGATTCTACATATCTGAATTTCCAGATTGTTCAATTGTCCCCTTCTGTACTGCCCTGAAGTGCATGAGGTACGTACTTTGTTTGTACTTGGTAAAATGCAAAGGTTGGCTACTCAAACAATTCCGTATGAGCTTATTTTAAGTAAGTGATTGCTATTTTAATGGACATTTGGTGAGGAAAAAAATCTTCTGCTTTCACCTGAGTTAAGTGACTATTCTGTGAGGAAGAAAAGGTTTCTATCAAAATCTGATTTTATTTTTTGTAAAGTTTTACTTTGAATTCTTTGTATGAGTTCTCAGATGACCTTTACTGAGAATAGTTGTTGCTCTTATTTTCATTTCATTTTGTGCTATGCAAATCAAATTTATAGGTAGTGACCTACCTGTCCAGTCAGCATTAGAAATTCCTCGTGGGAGATGCTGTACAAGCATATAGGGAAAAACTATTACTGCTAGTAAGGACTGGTACCCAAAGATAAAACAAGCCTACAAGCGTGACAAACTATGAGAGGGAAAGCATGGATAGCTGTGGTGAAAACATAGTATTACAAGCTGAGATTAATAGCTTTGCATCATTTAAATGTATAGGGTTTGTTCATGTGTCTGACCTTGTTGTGATTAATGCTCAGGTCTAGAACTACAAATAATATTCCCCTCTGCTCCACAGGAGGCTTCTTCAGCTTCAGTTTTGGAGGGCATGTGCTAACCACTGCATAATTTCTAAGGGGGTGTTGCTTGATGTGGTGACTTGGTCACACTTGTGGCGTTGAGGTCCATCTGCTATTCAGGGAGCATAGGGAATGAGGCAGGAGGCCAGATGTCATGTGTTAAAGACCTTGTCTCACTGTGGATGGCAACGCTGGCACGCAGCGCTCAGCACGCTTCTCACATCACTAAGAGGGCAAGAGGAGAGCAGTGTGATCTTCCCAGAGCTCATCTTGAATCCTGACTTGTGGGAGGATGCTGAGCAGGTCAAGGTGTTAACAGCTTTCCTTTTTTTTTTNTTTTTTTTTTTTTTTTTTTTTTTTGTCAAGTGGTTTATTTCAAAATGATGAGGGAAACAGTGAAAGTTACCAATCCTACTTATTGTTTAATAAGTACCTGAATCAGTTTCTGAGTCCTTGGAGATGATGGATACATTTGTAAGGGCATCATTTGAATACAGGTGAGATGTGCTTGTAGATTTTCTAGAAATAAAACTAGTTTGTTTGAATTCATACTTTCCTCTAGAATTCAGGTTCTGGGTGCCATAATACTTGTAATAATTAACCTTAAAACACTAACACATTAAGTAAGGGTACGTTCATAACTGAGCAACCTTTCTTCACAGTACCCAAGTTCTTTGCACAGTGTAAGCTAAACTTGTTTATTTTTCTCCTGAGTTGCCCCATCAGAAAGGAGAATATCCATTTTTAAATCCCGTGAGCCAAAAACATGCTGTGCATCCTTATGCTTTATGCTCTATCCATAAGAGTTTCCCAAAGACAAGTCAAATGGTGGGAAAAATTAGCAAAGAGAATGGACAGCAGTTTTCATACCTAACAGCCTGTTGGATATTTCACAGCCAGAAGTTTGGCACTACTGTGATATATTGCAAACAGCTGGATTTTAATTTTTTTTTTATTTGGAAAATACCTTCATAATTAGTTTTCCATCTTAAACACATTTTGTTTAATCATTACAGGACAGGTTCATTATTCATTCATCCAGATTGGTACAGCAAAAAAATAAGGCAACTATCCAAAGCTTTAGATAATAATATAGTATTTTTAAATACTGTAAATCTAAGGAAATACTGTTTGGTCATAGTAGACAAAACTATTAAAGTCTTAAAGACAATTCCTTCTATATATAGTTAAAATTAAAAAAATAAAAAACCTACATCCAAAAATCCAGCAGTCATATGTGATTAATTTTATAGTGCTTTTTCAAATTAGATCTCCTAGCTATTCAAGCATTTTAGTGTAAGAGCCGAGGCTTTAATAAAATAATATAATTTATCTGACTTGCACTTTCCAATTTTCAAACTAAGAACTCTATGCCAAAGTACAACTAATTGAGCCTGTCCTTTAGTAACTACCTGTATATTGTTTGTACCAACACACATATAAAGATTTTTCAATAACTGACATCCCTTTCCATTCTCTGAATATTTTTGGTCAAATAATTATTTTATTTACTTTAGGAATGAGGGAAGGAGTAGAGAAAAGAGGTTGAGGTTGACAATGCTTTATCTACTTTTGCTGCCACCCTTACATATGTTATATATATTTAACATATTTTAATACCATTTTAATTTTTTTAAAATTTTGTTTTTTGTTTAATACTGCTGACATTTACTGAGTTTTTTACTGTTTTATGCCAGCACACTCCTTTCTTAAAATGATGGCAGCTTGATAAAGGACTTTGATAATTTTTGCCTATTTATAAATAGCTATTTCCCCTCCTTTTAGAATTGCAAATACTTTATTTGGATTCCATGCTTTTGGGAAAGTTTTGAATTAGAAATAAATGGCAAAAATGCTCTCTGTATAATTATCCAACCTTATTATAATTGCAAAACACAAAATAAGTGCAAGTTATTTAAAATCCTTGCTAGTTATAGAACGTAAAATGTGAAGTTAGTCTGAAATTAAATGGAAAACTATGTAAGCTCTAGTAAAATGCTGTTCTGTATATTTTATGTGATATGCATTTCTATTAGGAAAACCAGACTGCCCTTTACTCCTCTAGTGCTTATAGGACATGTGATTCCACACTATGGTGGGGTTATCTCTCCCTCTGCTTTGCTTGTTCTCATAGCAATAATATCCTACAGTGCTGGCACTAGAACAAAATTCCTTATTAAAAAAAAAAAAAAGAAAAAAAAAGAAATAGAAAAATACTGAAGTTCTACATGCCTGAATTCTGTTGAAATTGGTGGAAATACCAAGTTATAAATTTAGCTTGGGAGATATGTCTAAGAAACATTAATTATCAGGAAACCAAGAGAAAAACATCTTTATCACTGATTTTTTTTTTTACAATGTGTTTTACAAATTAACACAGAGTGCCTTTTGCAACTGTTATTGAAAAATACCAGATTTAAGTCTGTTATGGATGAGTCTACAATGGAAATGAATTGATAATGGATTATGCTTCAAATCTGTTTTGTCATAACCTTTTAACCTTACTCAAAAAATACTTGTACTCAGAATGGTTGTTCTTCATTTTAATGTGATTTAATCAAAAAAGTAAATTGTGGTGAAATGCTGAAAGCGAGATAGTCATATTTGGGTGATCACACATAACTCATTTGCATTTTGTAGTTGTGCTACTTCAGTGCTACTTGTAGAATTTTATTCTGTGTGATTATGGAAATGAAAAAAAAAAAACCCAGTCATTTATTCTTTGAACATTTCCATTGCTATGAACAGTGATTAATCATTTAGTGTCTTTAGATGTTCCTAAGCATCTGTATTTGGTAAGTTTTCTGTTTAACTAGAACCATTCTAGAAAACATATAATTCATCTACCGTTTCAGTTTTTGTTGATTTCCTAATTAAGCCACTCAAAAGAATTATTTTCATTTGTCTCTTTAAAATTTTGCTGGTTGACTTCTTGGTCAGAACAAAGGTTTAGCCTTGAAAATGGGAAAGGCCACATAGTTTTTTATTAAATACATTCTCTAGGAACACTCACCTTCAGATAAAGGTAGATGTTCATATTTCTTACTATCACACTGGATGCGTTTCATCCAATTTTGTTCATTATAATTTTGCCCAAAACAGTCTTTATGGAAAATGACGATTTGTTGAAAGTAAAAAATTTCAAAGAAATATACACATTTTGGCAGAGTTTTTTTTTTTTTTTCCCCACCTATTTTTTAACATCCCTATGGCAAAAACACTCAATTTGAATTTTTTCAGAATGGATTTTTTTCCTTGAAGAACAACTTGTTTGTAATTATTTTTATTCTACAACAGTTTGAAAATGGTCTACTAATATCTGTGAAGTCTGCATCACAATAAAAATTTGCTGTTTATTTGTTTTCTGAAAAGTATAATATTAGAATTAAACACTGAACTAATCTGATTCTTACTTTTTAAATAAGATGTTTTTAATTTTTTTTTTCTCTGGGTGGGTAGTAAATATCCCAAAGACCAACATTTGTTAAACAGATAGTTGGATTTCAAGATAGTGTGGCAAAATTTACTAAAAAGAAGATATCTGACTTAGAGCAATCCAAATTGGAGGATTCTGCCTGCAAAATTGTTGATGGTATCTGTGAAGGGCAAGAATTTTGCCATTTGTGGAAAGTAGTTGTGCAGATCACCTCATGGTTCAACAGGGCAAAGCAAAAGTGCAAGCCAGTGGGAGTAAAAGGATATTGAAAACCAGGAAAAATACTGTCCCAAGCATATTGAGCAATTTTCTAACAAGAATCTCCCCATGTGTAAACATTTCAGTGAGGGACATCGCTTGTTTTATGTAGAGCTGAACACTTGTTTGCTAAATGCCACTTGATTGCTAAGTGCTGTGGACAAATTAGTAGCATGCTTGAGGAAAGAAAATAATTAGGATGCCCATTGCTGTGTTCATGGAGGTCTTAAAGTGAAGCATCCAAGTCCTTATAATCATAGCACACTTTTCTGCACTCATTTTCTGCTTTGGCATCTTCTTGTATCCCAGTGTTCTACACAATCACCTGCACTTTCAGCTCCTTCTTTTGAGGGATACAGCTTCTTCTTTCACATCTCCAATTTCTGTATAAGCTAGGAGAACTTGGTGTCTGTCAGAATTAAGACATGGCAATTTTTCTGCTTGTTATGCAGGTGACAAATGCTGATATCCAGTGGGGTAATTCTGTGTGGTCCTTTCACTGGATGCTGGGATGGAGCCCCGTGGGATCCTCTTAATTTGGAGGTGAGATACTGACTAAGAGAGATTACATCTTCTGGAAGATTGTGGTTGCTAAGTTATTTTAAGCACAAAAGTTCCTTCTCCTTTTCCAGTAGGAAAAGCGCATAATGGCTAATTAAGCCCTCAGGGATCAATTTTCAAAACAGTGTGCAGGAAGTGTGAGCACAACCCTTATTTGTTAATGGGCTTTGTGAACATACCTCCTGTGATTTTTCGAAATTTAGAATGATAAAACAGCAACCTCATTGGAGAAGCAGGTTTAAATATATAACATATGAGGTCTTTTTCTTGGGGGCATAAGGCAGATGACATACATTAAGACCACAGGGTGTTTCGGTGGTGATTATGCTTTACTTCCTCAAACCTTCAGACAGAACAAAATAGTAAAATAATCTCTGCAGGCCTCTTGGAGAAATCAATCCCACAGGTCTTACCTACCTCCTCTTTAGTTAAAGGGGGAAAAGCAAAAACTAGTGCCTAATTTTTGAAGGAAAAAAAAAAATTAAAAATAAAATAAACATTATTAAGCATTTAATTGTAAAGATTATGGAAGAATAAAATAACAAGAGAGCATATAGAAAGACTCCATAGTAATACTGGATTTTATTCTCAATTTAAGCTGTTGGGAAAAGGTTCCTTGTCGCTGCATAGGAAAACACAATAAATGCATTTTATTTTTTTAATAGTGTCAAACAGAAAGGGAAAAATGTGATTCATGAAATATGTGAATATTGTAGTATGCTAATGGAATCGATTACTATCATTTATAGTAATACTGAAGGTCATGAATACAAGAAAGAATTTAGAGGTGGGTGGATGTGTTTGGAGACAGGGTGAAGCTGATTCAGGGGACACGCAGCTGTACACTGAACACATTTGCTCAGTTTGGCTAATTTGTTTGGGTGTGCTGTGGCAGCTTTCTGCTGTGGGACCTCATTTCTGGCCTGATCTGTAGGCAGATCACCCCAGGTTTGTTAGCACCTTCACATTTTAGTAGGTTTTAAAAATTAAAATAAGGATCTGGATCCATGTGACTGGATACGGATAACACACACGTGCATCAAGGAGCAGACACATCAAAACTCGTGTGTAGAAAATAAATGTTGCATATACAGTCTAAATCTTTATTAACTAAACACTATATACATATTCTAAAAATTACTGTTCTAAAAAGTGTGCAAATCAAGAAGGTAAAAAGAATAAAGTAAAAGATTACATTTTAAATGCTTAAGATTGCATTGTGTCCAAAAGACAGTCCATTCACTAAGGTTCTTAGAGTTTAAATAGCGAATAGAAAGGGTGGGACATCCTCTTTCCATTTTGCTAACAAAAATCAAGCAGCAAGTTTAAATGGAGCTTGGACTTCAGTAGGCCAATGAGGGTTTGCCACTGATTTCAGCAGAGTCAGGATTCTGCCCTAAATTATTTTTTCATGCATGCAAAAGAAAATTGTAGCAGAAAATACACGTTAAGTTTGTCAAACACCAAGCTGGTGTCTTATCAGCATAAGTTCTTCATTCAGTTTTAGGCTGTTTTTGCTGGTTATAAGACAATCTAAAGAAATCAGCTCCTTCTGTGTTTTTTCAACCCCAAACGTATAATTGTGAAATTCACAAATAATGAACAATCACAAAAATC
>WAAE01018001.1:0-19735 GCA_013400495.1 Nicator chloris | reverse complement strand
GTTTTTTAAGGACTTTTGATTGGCTATAGAAAAATAAATCAATTATTCATCTTGGGATTTGGGGTGGGAACATATGGCGAGGTATAGAAACCTTTTGTTCAATAACAAGAAAAAAACTTTGAAATATTAAGATTCTCCCTGAAGAAAACATCTATGCCTTGTTGAACTGCAGAAGCCTATAAAGGTCATACACAGTGGCTTCAGGATTATTTGAAAGTAAATGTTTTGCTCATAGGGGATCAGAATGGAAATAGGAAGCTGGTGGGAGAGAATAGATATTTTCAAACTATTTATCATGACTGTCAGGAACTCCTTTGTCAGAAGGATTAATACAACCTCAGTTGCCCTCTATGATCAGGATTTTATAGAAAAATATGGGCAATGAGCAGGGTTTCTATTTCTTATATTGTTGTTTAAACTTGGATTTCTGCCAAATCCATGTTTTTCAACATTTCTTAGTAAACAAAACGTCAGTGGCCTGAAGTCAGTTTGAAAACTTCAGTGCAGGGGGTTTGTGAGGAAGACTTCTTGAAAGCCCCACATCTGCTGAGCAGTGATGATGATGGTGACCCTCACCAACATCACAGTGGTCCTGATGTGGTCAGGAGTTTCAGGGTTAGGAGGAGCAGCTCTTGTGTCTCCTAAGCTCCTCTGGCTCCAGGTGCTCATGTACATCATGGGATTGTCCTGCAACAGCAGCATGTGGGCACCTGTGCCATGACCTGGAGGCTGAATCTGACCTCTGAGCACTGAACCAACAAGGTGATGGTGAACTCCCTCTGAGGCAGTGATCCTGGAAAAAGAACTTTCCAGTGCTAGGTAGCCTTGACAACACTGGCTGCAAATGCACTTCTGGGATTTTGCTTAAAGCTTCAGAGCTTAATTCCTCAGGCCTCAGCTAAAAACTGTAGGAATGCTTACAGCTGAATTTGCAGTGTTCTCTGAATCCCAGTTTTCCAAAAGCACTGAAGCTTCAACAGTTGAGACTGTTTTATGTGCAGGAGCATTCTCAGGAGTGAGCTCAGGTGTCTTCAGCATCCTTAGTGCAAGGAGTGCTACCTTAGACTAAGCAGGCATTCACGCATTCAATGGTTATTTTAGTGAAGCACTATTTTTGGTGGCACTCTAATTGTAACAGTTATTGCAGTCACAGATGCAAGGAGTGATATGAACTTCATATCTGCTGCTAGAAACAATCCTTGAGAATGGAAAATAGTTGCCAAATATTGACCTTTAGGAGCTCTTTAAGGTATTTTTCTCGTGGTGATATTTTCTTTCTATTTTTTTTAAAGCTTGATATTAAGCTCTGAACCATTTGGCCAGTGTAATAATTTCTGTGTTGAAATAACAAAATGAAACTATTACTCAGTGAGACTCCAAGATTTAAAAAACCACAGCCATTCTGTGGTTCCTTGTGGACTAACTGGTGCATAAATGGACTGAGCTGGGCTAGTGTGAACATATGGGGAAGTCACAGCCAACAAATGCTTTTCCTGAGGAATGCAGAAGGAACAGCACAAAACTGAGTAGAGTCACAAGCTCTTTGTTTATCACGAAGACAAGCTCAGACCTGCAAACTTGCCTGATAATTGGGCAAATTCTGGGGAGGGGCTGGACTCTCTGTTAGATTTTATTGTGAATGCTCACTTCTTCAGACTGTGGAAAAGGATGATAGGGTCATGATTCTGTTTGGTTTTATTGTGAAATGCTGATTTTTTTTATTTTGAAATGCTTTAAGGACTTTTAAATTGTGATAATGATGCCATTTAAAAAAAAACTCTTGAATTCTTTATTATCAGGAAGCTAATTTACTGTATTTTGAAGAAAACCGAAAGAAAACCCATAAACGGCTTGTTCTATGTTAGACAAATATATTTTGTGCCTTCAGGGAGACAGGACAAACAATCATCAGACATAGCCAGATAAGCATATTAAGCAAGAGGGTAGAGAGCTTGCAGGTCATCTGCTTCTTTTAAAATCTGGCTTTAAGTACACTAGTTACTTGTCATTACTTTTTTGTGTAAGCACTTGATTTCATTGCTGCCTAGGTGTTAACATCTCATAGATGATAAATCCAGAAGGGGCTGCTTTGGTCATATAATTTGAAATGAGACATAAACTAAAGCGTAGGCTTTCATAAATTAATTGCAGTTTGAACTAGACCATATACTAAAAGAGAAAAAAAAAAATCACTCTTGGTGTAAATATTTCTAAAAAGGGGATATGCACTTAACTTCTGCTGCATAGTTCTGTCAATTAATGCTGCTGTTCAAAAATACTTGATTCATGGTGAGTGTAGCTTTCCAAGGGCTACTCTTGAAATATAATTTTGTGCTAGAAAGAAGAGCTTCCTCCTGTAAAGGATGTGATGTTGCTGCAAACACCATATACTCTATCAGCTTTTTTTGGCTTTTCTCTGAACCCTCCAATGTTTTGGTATCCCTTGGGAGATGTGGGAGCCAGAACTGGGTGCTCTTTTCCAGGTGTGATTGGATCTGTTTTGGACGCAGAGTTAATGATGCACTTGAGGGGACAGAAAAAGGGGGTTTTCAGCAGCTCCCCCATGGACACACTGTGCTGCTGAGGGAAGCAGAGCAGCCTTAGCTCCATCATTCCTACTCTTTCTTCTTTTGACTCCAATCCATCCTTTTTGCTGCATTCAATACTTTCCTCTATACACCCAGGAGTACCATAGCTCTTTCATCACAGCATTGGGAATTTAATGATTATCTACCACAACCCCAAATGTTTTTTAATGTCACTAAGTCCAGAATAACTTCCTTGAGAATGATCTTCATTCTTTGATTCCACATTTACACTACCAAATCCAGTTTTACTACTCTTACCTTTCCCTTATACTCCTATACACATGGCTTTGGAATTGACCTATTATTTTCACTTTCTTTCCTCAACATGCCAAATAGAAACATATTAATGATGGTATTGTTTTATTGGTAGTTATTGACAGAAGCTTTAAATAGCACTAGAAAACTAAGATCTAAGAATCTTGCTGTGCCTTGCATTAGAAACACATTTGTACAAATGTGAATTGCATCTCTATTTGCAATTACATTTTACATTAGTTAAAAGCTTAATAAGTGCCATGCTGAATTTTTATTCCAGTTCCTCAAAGTGGGGGTTTTGTCAGAAGGATTAATACAATCTCTTTACATGTAGAAACAGGAAAATATCCAGAGTTACTGCAAGTTCTGTTACTCACATTGCTGTAGATGTGTTAGGAATGGGTTAGGAGATGTAGACATGAATTGGAGTGCAGCAATCTTCTGTGAAAATGTGTAAGAACTGCTGGTTGTTGAATACTTGTTTGGAACACATATAGTCTTAAAGCTGATAAAATGAATTTTTAAACCAACATGCTCTACAGATTTTCCTATTCTAGTACTACATTATTATTTATCTTACATGATTTTTATTCATCACTCTCATCTTTCATTGCTAGCTTTTCATTAAGATCCTTCACAAAAAACGGGGGAAGATGAATCTTGTGTCTTTCTTTCCTTCATTTTTTGTTTTTGTTTCATGATGTCCTCATTTTACTTTCCTGTCTTTTCTTTTTATTATTATTCTTTACAGTGACAAGAAAAATACACAAGACTGACATTTTTACAGATTACAGTCTTGTTAAAATTGCCATATTAACTACGAGGCCAGGTTGAAAACCCATTCAAGCTGTCAGATATTCTCAAATGAGTGAAATAAAAGCTGTTTGTATGTGTGTCGAATCATCATTACTCCTTTGTCTCCTAATACCATCTTAGTGCAGGCTTTGAATTGTTTTCATTTAAGGTAATTTTGGTTTTGTTCTGTTCTCAGTGGTAGGGTGTGAGGAATTCTGTGCTGTGTACGTATGAGAGGTTTGCAGAAATGACTAATTTTCATGGATAAAAGTTTTCATTTAGTTATCTCTAGTGGAAATGTCAGAATTTTTGACTCTGGGAAACAGAACAGTTTACAGATGAATCTCTCAAGGTCTCGGGTCCAGCTCTCTGCTCAGATCAGGGCAAACTTCAAATTGAGCACTGATTGCTCAAAACCTTGTGTAGTAATTTTCTTTGCTGCATCTGTTGGAGGATCTGTCCATTGTATCTAATCCTCTTTTCATGCACCTCTGAGAAGACTCTGAGTCCATTTTCTCTGCAACTTACCCATCCTTTCTTTGCCCTCTCTTTAAAACATTCAAAGTTAATGACTTCTCTGTATGGTAAAATGTGAGTTCAATGAATTTGCAGAAGCTGTTACGATCAATACCAGGAATTCAGTGCACTGCCTTCTCTTTGAGAGTCCCTCCAACCTCCCAGGCTTTAAAAATAATGAAAACAGTTATAAATTTGAGGTAATTGTTTTAAATGATAAGTTCTGTAATATAAATGCAAGACTGTTTCTTTTGGTATTTATTCTGTTGGGCATTTTGAGCCAAATATTTATATCTGCCTTCAGAAAGAAAAAATATTACTTAAATGACATCTGAATAGTCTCCTTTTTCCCCCTTTTTTGGCATGATTTCTTAAATATACATTCCTGGTTTGAAAATTCGACCGTACTCGTGTGTCCAGACCAGAGATTGGAAAGAGCAAGGATGGAGTACATTCCTTAATGGTTCCATTCAATTATCTTTGAGGAGTGTTCCAACTTTAAAGACTTCATGAATATTTTTCAGTAGCAGCAAGGATAAAAAGGGGGGAAGAGTGTAAAACTCTATTTAAACTGAAATATAAGGGTAGAAATACACAATTTTATATTGCTAGTGTTAGACTCTGCAGTGTAGGAGGTGAGATGTCAATGAAGAAAGGATTCATTAAATGTTTATTCAGAGGTTTAAAGGAAACTTTTTGGCTCTGCTTTCTCACGGGGGATGCATTATTGTTCCACTCCTGAGCATGAGCCTGGTGTAAATGTGTCACAGCATCCATGCCAAAATGAAGGCTTTCAGTGCCATTCTGAAGTGCTTTTGTCAGCTCTTCAGTAAGGATTCAACAACAGACGTGCCTAAGCCACAGATGTATCAGCATTCTTGTGGTTAAGACCCACGTGCACTAGTAAGAATAGATTTTTCCTTTTCTCTTGCCCTCTCTTTAGGCTTTAGAAAAGGCAAAAAGCTATTTAATTCTCATCATACCTGTATTAACTACTGTAAGCTGATAATGCTTTTTTTGTAAAGTGATTAGTTGTTGGTTTGTTGCTTTGTTGCTTTTTTTTAAACTAATAACACTTCATTTATATTCTGTGGGCATTAACCGCAAAACTTGATTTGTTTTGAAAATCTTTCTTAGCTGTATTCATCTGTGGTAAGGCAAGTGGTGGGAAAGAAAAATCAATTGCAGCTGTATTATTTGCAAAGTAATCAATTCACTTCTCCGTTCTAACTAGAAGAGGCATCCTGAGGAGCTGGGAAAATTACACTAATCTGATATGTTGGGATCTTCCTTTCATTGTAAAGACTGATACTCATCTTGCATCCACTTCCTTTGAATTTTATTTAGAGTTCACATAGATAAGGGATACTTGAACACATCTTGAACGTGGGTATAATCACTCTGTTCTTTTGACAGTACTTTGTCTTTTTTGGTCTTGTTTTGGCGTCTCTTTGATTTGTTTTCTGTAGTCATTATTTGGACCTGAACAATGTCTAAAATTATGTGTTTAAAGTAATTTATGAAAGGGAAGGAAATAGTAACTTCTCAGTCCTTGGTTTTCATGCATTTTAAGTATTACTCTATCCAAGACTTGATTCCATTATTAATAGTTTCATTAAAATAAGTTTTACTTCTTTTTACTAACTGCTGATGTAATTAGTAATTTACAAAAGTGAACAGCTATAAGCTTCATGTGCTGAGCTTCAAGTCTTGCAAATACACATGGAACAATTAAGTGTTTTTCTGACATAATATCTCTACAGGCTCAGAGCTGACAGTAATCTTTTCCATTATGAGGATATGTTAAACCTGAAACTGTTTAAGCGAGTGTTTTCATAAACTCATTTATCTGTTTTATACAGATTTCCTCATGATTTGAACTTAAAGTTGTTTCACAATTCCTTTATTTCTGTATATAATCATTCTGTTTAGATGCATTTCTTATTGTGCAACCATTGTCTATGACATCAGTAGCTCTTCATTCTTCCTGGTGTATATTCCTTTTTTTTGTATTTATGGCAATCCTATTCCTTGTCAGCCTTTTAACCGACTAAGCAAGCTCTGTTCTTTGTGTTTAAGATTCATTTTCTGTTCCCCTCCTGGCCACCCTAATGGCTCTTCACCTTCTGCTGGAGTCTTTCAGTAGAATGAAGTGCAGGGTACAGCTCTTAGCCTGTCAAAACATCCTTTTGCAGTTAGAAGATTCCATTGCATGGTGCCATTGTTACAGTTTTGGTTACTCCATTAAGATGCCTCACGTGCCGTTTGCGTTTTTCTCTGTGCTTGGCTGGTGTGGTTTGAGGAAGTTGCTTTAGTGCTGTTTGTTCTACACCTGTTGTAGCCAGATGGAAAAGGGGCAGGACTTCTGTTTAAATAATAATGATAATAATACATTCATAACAGTTTCACTTGAAATAATAAACTGTTTTTGTTTGAGGTGACAAATTCAAATCACAGTCTAGTATAATAGAGATTGATGAATTAAGGAAACCAGTGAAACCTGGGTGCCTAATTGCAATGTGCAGATGCTTTGTCACAGAAGTACCAATGTGAATTTATACTCCTGAGTTAGCAAATACTCTATATGATCATTAACTGGCATTTCATTTGTGGGATGCTTTTGTATAGTTTGTCATTCACCGTGATAAATTGCATGATATCATGGTGTCAAACCAATAATTTCTGTTCAGGTCCACTCACATGCTGTCTCCATTAGCACAAATACTGAGTTACTGCAGTTGCATTTGCTGTGTGCAAAATGCTTTGTGTGTGAATTTTTATTTTTCTGAAATAGCCTATGCTTAAATTCTTGCTCATATTTTCTAAGCTGTATTGTTGGGAGTTTTTTGTGGTGTTAATCATTACCTTTGTTTAACCCCAGTGAATGTGGTGCAATGAAGCAAGTTGTGGTGAAAGGGATTTTTTATTTTGTTTTTCTTTTTTTTTATTTTAGACTGATAATTATGGAAGAGACAGTAATGACAATTTACTAACAATCTGATATTAGGTGTGCTAAGGTTAATTGTGTTTTTTATCAGAAATGACTTAATGGGAAATGCTACATCTTGCAATCACATTGGCAGGGTTTCTAAAGGGAAAGATTCAATTGTTATTAATTATATACAGTGCTAATGCTATGGTTTTTAAAGGCTTTTTAAACTTATAACATAGCAAAAGCAAGTTATTTAAATGATCACGTTAAGTAATGTTATACTTCAACAATTCTACTGCTAAGCTGACACCTCCTGTATTAATAGTGTTCAAACAGGAACTCAGGATACAGAGAGAACAAAATGAAAAGGCATTCAAAGGCATAAACCAGGATTAGATGTCGTGAAGAACAGTGTTTTAAATAAAATTTTTAAAGCAGTCCTTTTGCTCTACTCAGCTCTTCTTGGTTTCAACTTGAGAGTTCAGAGGATAGTAAAAACTGCAAAGAGGTTTAGAAAAAATGACTTGAGACAATACTGAAGTGAGTTCACTTGTTAAGAAGACTTGAAAGACTGATACTGTAGCTCAGGTTGTTCGAGTGATGATGGGGGAAGGAGATGGAGAAAGGGAGCAAGAAGAACAAACGAGACTAAATATCAGTGGGAGACACTACAGACAAGCTGAAAGGAAAGGTGGCACAGGTAGTTTCTAAAATCTCTGAAACCAGACGTTTTAAGAAAGGAATTACATAACCACCTCTCTGGACAGATTTTATTTTCCTTTGGGGAAGCAGATATGTCCCATCTGCTGTACTTGATGTGATTTTGTTATGTTTTCTGTGATATTATTTTCTTTTTTCAATGCTCTGTGATTTTTTTTTCCTTTTTGATGTGAACATTTTTTGATGTGAACCATTTCTAACAACAAAAATGAAGTGAATTCACTGATGACACCTTGCTAAATTATTGAAATAATCCTTTTTATGGTGTGACCCATAGGTGTCCTACAAGCTATCCTGAAGAATTGTGGAGGGAAACAGTAGTGGGGATGAAGAGTGTTTACAGTTATCTCTGATGTTGTTATGAGGGAGCAATAATTGACAATTTAAAAAAAAGTTTCATAGAAGCACTGATTACTACAAAGCAGTTAATGGGCTTCAGCAAAGAAGGATTAAACTGGTCCATTTTCAGCTTTGTAAGTTTCCCGTGAACAGTTTAAAAACAAATTAAATTGGTCTTTTACCAATTGACTCTTCTTTCACTGCCAGTTTGTTGACACTTAGAGCCCTTTGCTCCACAAGGAATGAGAATACAGTTGGTCTAGTACATGGTCTTTAATTGAATTGACTATTTTGCCCTGCTGCTCAGAGAGTTGATAAATTGCTAAAACCTTCTGTTCTGAAAGTTAGTGGGGTTTTTGTCTTTAGTTTTAGGAATAGAAAGAAAGTATGGAAGCATTCAGAAGTGGTTAGAGATATCACTGAATTTGTTTTGACTAATTATATTATTGCAGTCTTAGTTCTGTGAAATATTTTAGAAATTAATCAGTGGTTACTGTCATTTCTTTTTTTGGTTTAATCATGCAGATAAAATAAACTTCCATATTCAATGTGCCACTTGCAGTAGAATAAAACTGAGTGTTTTGAACTTTCAGTAGCAAAGTTCTTTCTTTGATCTGAAAATATTGCTAAGGAGAATCTTTTTCTCGACCACCTAATGTGAACATTAGTACATTATTGTTTTTGTAAAAGGTGACCTGCAGACATAAAATGAATGACATTTTTTTTAATCAGGCAGATTAAAGGAAATTCCCAAAGCTGTTACTGAATCAAAAAATTATGACAGAACTGGTATTTTTTTTCCAACCAAATTGATATTTTTGTTGATAATTGCTAATGCCCTGCTCCCTTCTTCTTCACAAATATGTTTCCCACTTATCAGATTCTGTAAGTCACAGATCATAACTGCACAGCATTTTTAAATCATCTGGATGTTTGGGTGCTGATTTTTGGAAGACGTTGGGGCATCCGGGTACTCTGAATGACTTTTGTGATATCAGCCATTGTTTATCTTTGATTTTATTTCATATCCTGTTGTGAATAGATTCCTTATAGCTATTATAAAGCGGTAGGGAAAATTCAAGGGGTTGCTTTGCCTGAGGACATGGACTTGGGGAAGTGCCAAGGGATCACCCTCATGTGCTTCATAGAATCATCACTGAGTTTGGAGAGCTTGGTGGGTTTGTGTGTCCTCTGACTCTGAATTCATGGCAGGTTGCCCTGGGGGATTTAGTGCCACACTGCAAATGTTATACACAAACCTACCTTTATTTTTTTCTCTATTTTAAGCTCAATATGTAAATAACTTTTTAGTTATTAGCCAAAACCTTATACAAGTCAGCATCAAGACATGATTTAGTAAGTGACGGAAAGAAGCATATTCTCAAAGAGAAGCTATGGTATGCTGCTGAAAATAAAGGAATAGCTTTAATTACTTTTCTTACTTATGTTTTTTTCCTGAATTATGATGGCTGTGTAAGTAAACTTTCATCTGTCTTTTCATGAAATAAACATGTTTTTCAGCAAATTTTACAATGGGTATTTAATGTGAAGAAAACTGCCCTTGTGATTTTCTAAGGCACCAGATGTTTTGACGAGTTAACTGGCAAATATCCAACTGCTGCAAGGGGTAATATTGATTAACCTCTGACCAGAAATAACTGTGTCCATCAGGATGTACAAAAGCAGTGTTAAACTGTGTCATCATGCCTTGAAAATCTTTGCTTTACTGAGCTTTTTATTGTACTCTGAGAAGATAAGGATGTTGTTGAAGAAGATTCAGAATTGCACTAGAACTCAAATGAGAAATAAAAGCTCTCTGAGGTTGAAGTTGAGAGGTTTCAAGAGGAGAGCTAGAGTGGAGACTCCTTCAGGTCATACCCTGAGGTTGCTCTTGTCCTGAAAAAACTAATGGAAGAAAAGGAAAGACATGGAAATATGTAGAAAAAAACATTATGATGGTTGATAAGAAGTATTATCATTTTACTGATTGCAGTTTTTATAACTGAAATATCTTAGAAGTCAAATTAATTTCAACTATTAAACTTATATATTGGTGAAGTTCAGTTTTGGGATTAGTAAAAGTGCAGCTGTGAGGAAAATGTGTGATAAGCAAGAGTGCTGTATTTATACCAAATGTGACTTTCAAACAGAACATTCTTTTTCTTATGTCCTTGTCTATTTTTGTTTTCATGTATGTTGACGGTTTTGCTGCCTAGCAGTGTAAACTGTTGCTCTGTTTCATCCTTTTTTTTGCAAAGATAGCTGATATGAAATGCATATAAAATACCTTTTGAATAGCCTTGAACTGACCCAAACTTGGGTGAGATCAAAATCAGAGATATATTTTTTTATATAATTGTGTGTAGTAAAATAAAAAAATGTATATTAAGATTTTAAGTCCTAATTATGCTGCAAATATATTTTTGTTTCAGTTTCAGAGGTTCCAAGTGTAAGACATTTGTACCATTGGGCTCCATCTTGAAAAGTAGTCAGAGTGATCTGTTGGCACCTCATAGTCATGAAGGAAATTTTCAAAGCAAAGATTAAGCATGTAAAATTCTATGGTCTAATTCCAGATTGCTGTAATATCGTGGGCCCATATTTATGTACCCATTTATTCCTTCAGTGAAGCATTCCAATATTCAGAAACAGGAAGAACAAAGGAATTTTGTCTTCATCAGTCATCTTGCTGTCCAAAACAGAAGTCTCTTTAATCTTCTGGGCAGCAGTTGTAGATGTTTAGTGTAAAAAAATATCCCTTTTGATTATTTTGTTTCCCTTTGAATAATCCCTTGTCTGTACAAACAGAATATTTGTAATAGCTCTGGTTTAAGTGTCATTGTACTGTGTGTAGTTACAGATCTGCTTTTTCTAATCTGAGGTTACATGCTAAAATCTTCTCAAGAGAAAAACTAGACTTTCTATAATTTTCCTGCTGTCAAATAAGCCCTTTTCTCTTCCCAGTCCTATCAATAGTCTCACTTCCAGCCGTTTTCTTTAGTGAGCTCCCCTTCCACACAGGCAAAGGGCATTAAACATGAACATTTTTTTAGTATTATTCCATTGATAGGAATAATTGTGATGTCCTCCCTGTCCTGAATCAAAACTGTAAGTAGTCAAGAAAAGGAAATGATTTCCTCTTTCTCAGCTCTTTTCTCTGTCAGGAATCCAAGCTGCCTTTCAGCAGCTGCTGTTCTGGGTGGTGCCCATCACGTCAGAGCGCTGCTCTGCAGGGTGGTGCCAGGTACAGCATCCACAGCATCTGCTGCTTTGGCTCCTGCTGGGGCAGCATTGGAATGCTGGTTTTTTCTGTTTCTCCCTCTTAGCTTTTAAAGGGCTTTTTAAATCAAATTCTTTAAATTTGAGTAGAAATTCTTTCACTTGGGGAATATGTAATGCAAACCTTTAAACTCAGCTTTTAAAAGCATTATTGTATGTTTTTGTAGAAAATCTAGCTTTAGCATTAGAGATCTTCTGTTAATTTAGGGTAATTTCTTCCTGTCTCTTATGTATTTTGTTTTCAAACCCAAATCATTGACTTAGTATTCATGTCTCAATGAAAATAAATTCTTCTTGTGGTTGGGGGCTCTGATGAGTAGCCTGAATATTCCATATTAATTGCTCACAAATCACTTTATATGTGAAATCCTTACTTTTGCTTTGTGATGCTACAGAAGGTATATTATCTTTTATAAAGGGTTGAGTGTAGTTAGTAGAAAAAAAATGGTATATGGAATTATTGTTCTTTTTATTCTCTCAAGAAAAAAGATAGATGATGTTTGTTCTGTTAGGAAAAGCTAAACTGTATGGATTTATGAAGCTTATAGGACATTTTAAGGCATTTTCAGAAAATGCTTATCTACTGACCTTGTATGAGACATGTCTGCCAGAAAAATTAGATTCATATGACACTAAAAGTTATAGATTTAAAACTATTTTTCCTCATTGCACAACCATAAAAATTGACTTCAAAGCAGCATCAGTTTTCCACAATAGGAATTTACTAATCCTTCTTTCACCAGAACCAGATTTCATGTAGTTACACAACAGATTTAACTGTAAGCCTGAACCAATTTTTCACAAGGGCTGCATCAGTATTCAAATAAACTTTTTCAACAATATTAAATTTATTTTATTTAATACCTTCCCCTTCCCGATTCTACTGTACAAGAAATAAAATATGTCAGGAAATTGGTGATAAGCATAGGAAGATAATAAATTGAGAAGAGATAAACTGAGTGGCATATCCAGATATTCTCAATCTGAATGTGGTCTGGTGGGTACATTTTCCTGATGCCAATTACTTTCCATTTATATATGTAAGTATATATATATATATATATAAAGAGTATATATATGTTCCTTTACATAATTATTTCTGTACATTTCCATAACAATATTCCATAATAACGTTTCCCTATACAAGTCAGAATTACTTCAGTATCAGAGCAGTAGATTGTAACAGTTCCATTTATCCAAAGGTTAAATTAAATCCGTCCATCTGGGTTGTTCCTATGAAACACTTGGAGAGTGAAATCATAATTTGTGGAAAAGCAGTGTGGGGTTTAATGGACTCCTCTGGATGATGGGCCAGCAAGGTTTTTGTTGACAAAGAACCAGGAGGGGGCTAAGCTGTGCCAAGGGGCTGTGCTGCCATCCAGGAGGACCTGGAGGGGCTGGAGAAATGGCCTGAGAGGAACCTTGTGGAGTTCATCAAGGGGAAGTGCAAAGTCCTGCACCCAGGGAGAAAAAGCCATGAGCCAGCACCGTGCTCTGAGAAGGGGAAAGGTAACCTGGGCTGAGTTAGGCAGGGTGTTGCCAGCAGGTCAAGGCAGGTGGCCCCAGGGACAGAACTTAGAATGTAGATTGACTGTTTTCATGGCAGTTTTTGGGTTTTTTTAGAGAATATTGCAGCATAAAATTCTACATCCATTGCTATATTAATTATTTTAATTTACTTTCATAGCTTTAGTTTAAGTACAGCTGTGTAATTAGGAAATGACAGTTACTGTTAGGTTTATCCTGATTTTTATCATTCTTTTATTTGTGAAAATATGTTAAGCACAGATTTCATAGCTTAGTTTTTACTGTTGACCTGCCTTGAAGTAAAGACCAGTAAGTACAACATAGTGAAAGTAGGGGAAAAACCAGGTGACATTTTGGTGTATGTTTGCATGGTTCTTTGCAGTGTCCTTTCATTGTGCTTTCACTCAGTACTGAAAGATCTCAAAAGCAAAAAGATCAGAGAACTCTGTAAGGTCTGAGTGATAATAACATGATAAAAAAAATCTAGATTTCAAACATAAGTATCCTTGACTTCTGAAGAGCAGCAATTGTAGCCGTATCTTTCACAAGGACAAGCCCATGTCAGTATGGCCTGGTGTATAAAGTATGGAGTGCGTTTCTAGCTCAGTTTGTTTGCAAAGGGAGAATTATTTTGCATTCTAGAAGATTATGATGTAGAGTTAATTGGCATGGATGGCAGATTTAATTTTATTAACATTTGCTTGTATCGTTCCTGATATTGTTCAATTCTGCCTTTGGGAAAAAAACCAAACCGACCCCCCCCGCCCCCCCAAACTACTGTAGCTTAAATATTAGTAACTTAAGAAACTTAAATACTTCATATTCTTATGCAATAGTCTACTAATCAACATTTATATATCACAGCTAAAATTAAATTAAATTAGATTGAAACTAAATTACAAGGTCCTGACTAAATTGGATTTGGTAATTTACTACTGAGTCAATCTGCAACTGATGTCATAATTTAGATTTGCCTCTTATGTGAGAATGATGCCAAGAATTATTCTTCCCTTTGCAGTTTCAATTTGTGAGCGTGAAGAATAATGATCGTGCTTGAAGTACAAAACTAGTAACTGGCCAGATGTTAATAATGAATTTGTAAAGATGCCATTGCAGGCCTGTCAGCTCATCTTTTCTTGAGTTTGAGAGACAAAGCTGGGACTGTGACTCTCAAGAATGCTCAAAGTAAGAAGTGTCTTATGGTTTGTGTACATGAACCAGACAGGATTCAAGATGAAGGAGAAATGTTGCAGATGTCATATTTAGCTGTGTTTAAAGTCACTGGGTTTTATGCATTAAACACTGCCTTGAGAGCTTTAAGGAATTTTTAGTTTTTGACCACTGACCTGTTTATCATTTATCACCCTAAATTCTGACTGCTGGCTTACTTCCAGAATGTGTGGGAAATAATTTTTGTAGAAGGTATTTGAGGATGAGGTCCATATCAACTTCTTTTTCCGTTTTAGTTAGCTTTCAAAATGTATATTTCATTTTTTGTGTCCTAGAAAGGGATGGTTTGACATGATTTCCTACTCTGAGATATAAATCAGGAGACTGTTTTATTACATAATAGTGTGGCTTGCATAAATGCACACCATTTATGAAACCTCTTACATATTTAGGGAAATTTCATAATATGCCACATTACTGTGAGTTGTTCTTCCCAGCTGGAACAACGGCCTTGGGCATGAAGCCACACAGTTGGGCAAAATAATGGCATCATTTTATAGCTTGATAATGGCACCATTAGCACAAGATATTATCATATCACCTTTTTATGGATACTTATACTTTAAACCAAGCTCTGTTATATGACATAAGTGCAGCATTGGAACAGACTTCAAAAAATAAAGGTGCAATTTTTCTTTCAACAAGTTAAATATTGTAACATTTATGTAGCTATTATCTTTGTTCTTTCTAAAACAGTGAGCTTCTCCTTTGGATGTCTAATAGAAAAATATATATAAACCCAGCAATTTTGCATCTGAAATAGGTACTCAGGTGTAAGGTGTTTCTTGACTCATCAAGTGAGACTTTTACTCCCAAACAGATGGATGAGAGCTCTTGGCCAAATTGATGCAGTTTCTCGTTCTTCCAATCTGATGGAGCTGCTGGTGCTTTGGAGATAATACAAAGTGCAGGTTCAAAAAGTTAATTTTGAGTGTTCCAGAATTCAGATTTTTAACTCTAGTCTCAGTTTATAGCATTTGACCTGCTTGCAGACTGCAGCCTCATCTTTGAACTCGGACTTTGCTCCTCAAAGCACGTCTCCAATTGCAGTTAAAATGTGCAAGACCTACTCGCTCAGACAACCAGCTTTTTATGACAGTCCAACCCACAGCACTAAAGATTTCTGAGAGATTTTCTGTTCTTTAGTAGATCACTTTTCCCTATGGATGAACTACAAGTACTTTGACATAATAATATTCAGTAGGATAAAAATCTGAAACTGGGAATGTCAGTTATCACTAAGGAGAACACATTAGGTTTTGAGTTTTTTAAGGAGTGTATTGTGCAATTTTATTACAATTTCTTCAAATATTCTTCTTATCTGTTCAAAGTTTGGATCCCAAACAATAGATGAATTGTTGCTTAAATACTTGATCTTGAAATTTGTCAGGCAGTTTGTGTTTTAAGTAGGAAACACATTTGTGCTAAATTATTTTGAAAGAATTATGGAAAATTATTAAGATTTTCCCTTGATTTGAGAGCTTCTACTGCCTTTCACTTCAATTGGAATTCTTACATTTCATACCCAACATCTTTAAGAGGTTGTTCAGATGAAACATTGGTATAATTTCGCCCAGGAAACAGACCAAAACCTATCAACCTTCAGTAAAGAAGAAGTTGACCTGAAATTGCACTTGAGTTCTGGTATCTTTGATTCCTATCAGGATTTTAAATTATAGCAGAACAAATATTTGGTGACCTGGAAAAGTCACTAAAATCTATCGATAGAATTTTAGTAGATAAGGTGTAAAGGAAAATAAGGAGAGTTTCTTCATTTCATAGGAAAAGGCATCAGAAATGTTTATGGTAGAGACTTGATTAAATACTGAGATGTTTTCATCCTTGGCATTAAGATCTCAATAAAAAAAAAGTTAATAAATAGTCAAAAATAAACAAGATAATAATGTAAATACTATAGCAGACAGCAGGTTGTATTTTATATAGTTCTTAGTGAAAAGGTATACAAAGATTTTTTGGTAATATATTAATTAAGCTTCAATTTCAGAACACTTAAAATCTCTCCGTTGGTTAATTTTGGAAGGCTATTAAGCAAATTTGAACAATTGGTTTTGGTTTTTTTAATACCAAGATTGGAAAGGTAGCAATTAAATATGAATATACTTACTTTGTTTGAAAGATCATTTAAAAACTGTAATAACTGTGGCTTATTACTGTATGATCTCACACAGTGGTTGAGGCTGCGAGGAACCTCTGGAAGATGAAATGATAGGTATTGTCCAAAGATAGAGTCATTTGGTAGATAACACTTCCCAGTGCAATTCTTCAGGCCAATAATGAAAAGGCAGAGAAGTGCTCTTCAAAACTATAAATATTAGAGTAATACTCCTAATAACGTGTTGCAGTAAATGTGTAGATTATATTACATCAAAGTATTTGTCATCATTAGCAGAATCAGGGCATTTCTCTCAGGAACTTTTGGTGTAGCAAACTTGGAGTATCTGTCAGTTTCTGCTAAAATGTCTGTTTGTACCTTCTTTTCTTGTGATATAAACAGACATTTGCAAGATATATTTTATATCTTTAAAATTAAGAAAAAGCATAATACTCGCTGGTACAAGACATGGAGAAGGTTAAGTTTCACTTGAACTAGATCGTATTTGTTGTTTCAAGTGAGCACTTTTAGCATGGATATCTCTGCACTTGCCAGCCTTGGAAAAATGGAGAGGAAATCAAATTTTCAGAAATCCTTTTTCTGTCTTTTCTTCTCTTACTGACACAGAGGCCTAATAACCCATACTAACAACTGTGAGAAGGGAAATACTCATGCTTATTCATGGAATCAGAATGATAGGAGTTGGAAGGGACCATCTGGGGTTTGTCTGACCCCTCAAAGCAGGGTCAGCTAGAGCAAGTTGTCCAGGGCTTTGTTGAGTCAGGTTTTGAATATCTCCAAGGATTGAGAATCAATACCCAACCTGTCTGAGCAGCCTGCTCCAGTCTTCGATCCTCCTTGCAGTAAAAAAAAAATTTCTTATGTGTAAATGGAACTTTCTGTCTTTCAATTTGAATGGGTTTAGGCTGAAGTTTAACAAGACAATTGGAACATAAATCACTTTTAATTTAGCGTTTTTTAAAAAAATGTTATTGCGAATGAATTGTATTGAAAGGGTTTTGCAGTATAGAACATCTCATTTGTAGAAATCACTTGTAACCCTTGAATATGATTGCATGGTTTCGTTGTACTCTTTCCCACTAGGCTAAGTCAAGATTTCAGTAAACAACATAAATCAGCATTAAACCCTCTACAGATGCATAAAATAATTGCAAAAAACACTTGCAGCTAGAAACCAATTAAGCGTTCATTCTCAGAAATAATAAATATACAAATCTCTATTTTTTTTATATGTATGTTCTTGTCTCAGTGAAAACCATGAGTGTGTTCTCATTTGGAAAAAGGGGTATTGGAAAGATCTGGGGAATTTCTGTAATCATTAAGGAGAAAAAAAAACCCTTCTTTTTGAGTGTAGTCAGTGCCTTTAGTTGAAGACATCTTTCTGCTGTATTTTTGTCCCAGAAAATGTACTGAAAATCTTTCCTGGAATACTCTGAGGATATTTCTTACAAATGACTGTTGGCAAGATAGATACCTTTAAAATTTTTACGTGAGAAGTTCACCCTGCAGGGAGTAAGGAGTATGATTTTAATTTCTTAACTTCACTTTTTCAATACCTTCCTGCACTTAGAGCCAGAGAGACTGAATCATCTTTTGAAGTATTTGTTCCTCTGTGCCATGCTCATAGTTCTCTTAAAAAAGCCTGGTCAGGCTTATAGAGTGAAATAAATGGAGTTTGTCAAATATGATGATTTTGTGGGAAAATTTTTGAAGCAAGTTGAATTGTTTTAGTTTCTAAAACTTTGCAGAAAAAAAATATTTCAGTGTTAAACCAGGTTTTCACTTGTTTTGTTGTGTTTTTTAAGCAAAACTTTCTCCCATTTTTCAAATTTTAGGAAGGTAATTTTTCCTTTAAAGGGTCATCAGAACAGTTTCAGGATTTTTTTGGGCCAGCTCAGCCAACTTTGTACCAGCCAAAACTGGTAGCTATGGGAAAAAATAACGACCTCAAATTTCCTAGCTCTCTGCAGACCACCCCATAATTTGTTCTGAAATTTACTCTAAAGTTTTTGTGAATATTTTTGTAAATAATTTTAATGCCTTTATAAGTAATTTCCTCTGTTTCCTTCGGTGATGTGCCTGATAACACAGGCACTTTTTAATGTGTCTTCCCCTCAGCTGCTATATTTTGGGATCATCTCTCTTGTTCTCTTGTTAAAAATCTTATGGATGCTGTTTTTAACATTGATCTTTGAGCTCACAGCTGTCCACACAGGACATGCAGAGCTGCATTCTGTAGCTTTGATTTTTTAGGAAACAAAGTTTTGTTAGAGGATTTCCTCAAATTTACCAGATTGCACTTGGAAAATGTTTCCTTAGTTAAAAGAAGAAATAGTTTTTCAGAGGCATAGAGGGAGGTTGGAAGATACCTGATCTTTACTAGACTTAGTCTTCTAAATAAGTTTCTTACTTATTGCCTTACTCCCCTGCCATATAGATTGAGAACACCAAGTGTGGCAATTCAGAATTCCAAAGTAAATGTCTGTGTAACAGAAGCTGAGTTTATCTTTCTGAGTGTGGGTTTTTTGCACGTAGCATCTTTGCCCTGACTCATATACTTGTCTTGTCAGAAGTTGATATTTGCTATTTTGAGATCAAATCCATCTATGCAGACACCCTCTCTCTTCCTACTCAAAGGAAAAGATCTCAATAGCTGAACAATCACCTGCAAAAGCAGATCTTAACATTTCTGCCCTAAGTTGATATGAAGTATTCAACACGAGGAAGGAAAAGGCACAACCCATGTCTTGACAGCGTGCAGGCCAGAATCACAATTATGTAGGGCTCTTGAAAAGTATTTTCATTTTTCTCTCTGAAAGCATGAAGTTCTCTAGCTGCAAAAGTGTTTATTTTCTTTGGATTTTGATTTTGTTAAAGCTGTTCAACAGACAAATGGTTATTGTGGATTTGCACAAGCCTAATTAAACAATTAGAGCTTCTGGAAAATATACTGGGAAATTCAGTTTTTAAAAAGTGAGAATAAAAAGTACACTCAGTACTGACAACTTCAAATATTTGTTTTCTTTTCAATAGTAATGCCTTTATGAATTAAAATAAATCTGACTGAAGTTCCTGCTGTTTGTCGATGAGCTCATTCTGAGCTTTGCAGATACCCTCCAGATCACGGTTCTAGGTGGTACATTCATACATTACTCTCTTGTTTCCACATTTCAGTTATAAAACCTTGGGTACAAACGCTGTAGTTTCATGGAAATGATTGTTGCCAGTTCCTATCAGTGTAGTCCAGCATGTCATTGCCAAAAAGGCAGCATGGTCTGGTTTATTGGAAAACAGTTTCAGCTGAGCAGGCCCTGCTCTTTGGTTTTACATCATTCTGAGTCTTCCTGAAACCCAGTTAGTCCTGCACCTTGCCCAACCTAATTCCTGCAAGTTGTTAAAAAGGTTTCTGCCATTTCCATT
>WAAE01018000.1:0-43193 GCA_013400495.1 Nicator chloris | reverse complement strand
CTGCATGCTGGGATGTACCCTTGGCTCACCACACCATAATACATCTTTTTGCTTACAGAAAATGAAGAGCAGTGAGGGAGAGATTGGGGAAAGCTGAAATTCAGGAACAGGAATTTTGGGATTATTTCCCACAGGCTTCTCCTGCTTGATACCTCCATTTCTCTACAAATATGAAAAATATTGTAGAAAAAGTGAAACTCAGGTAAAGCACCAGGCTTAACTCTCCCTTAGATGTGGGACATAAAGAAGTCTCTACATTTGGGGTGGTGAGCTGTTATGGGGGAAACTAAGGAGTGTACAGAATGGAGAATGATCAGATATGGGACCTTAGGAAAACCTTAAGGTTTATCTTTATCAGTAAAACCCCAATATTTATACTCTGTATTCTACCTGGAAATCCTAGGCTCAATTCAGATCTCTAAGTATGGAATATAAAGAAGCCAGAATTTCTTGTCTAGTTTCTTGAGCTGACACAGGATCTTCACTATTCCAGTCTCCTTTAGTCTAAAATTGAAATAATCTATCTTCTAAGAGACAGCATGCTGATGATTTTTTCCATATCTCACTCTAAAAATGACATATTATTATGAATCCATCCCTTCTTGCAGCAAGTGTGTGATGATAAGGAATCACTGTACCTTTAAAGCAAAGGCAAAATGTGAAATAACAGTTGCTCCTTTGGAATTGATGAGTTAACCTGGATTTTCTTTTTTTTTTTGTATCCCAGGCTATCCAGACTGAGGAACTCANGAAATAATCTATCTTCTAAGAGACAGCATGCTGATGATTTTTTCCATATCTCACTCTAAAAATGACATATTATTATGAATCCATCCCTTCTTGCAGCAAGTGTGTGATGATAAGGAATCACTGTACCTTTAAAGCAAAGGCAAGATGTGAAATAACAGTTGCTCCTTTGGAATTGATGAGTTAACCTGGATTTTCTTTTTTTTTTTTTTTGTATCCCAGGCTATCCAGACTGAGGAACTCATAATAAACTGCTGCCATTACATTTTTCTGAGGCTTCTTATTACAGAACTCCTTTGAAAGGTTAATTGTTAAACTTTAGCTTGGGACTGTATAACGTACTTCAAAACTCCATAACTTTACTGAAGTATTAGCATAAATATGGTGGGTGATAAAAAGAGTTGTTTTTCATATTTTTTAAAGGTTGAGCTCATATCATTATTCATGATTGAGTAAATAGGTTTTTATTCCAGGATACTAACAGCACTATAAATACTCATTTTAAGGCTTATGAATCTCACCTGAGTCCCACTAAAGTAGATGGAAAGGTATATCTTGATATATATGCTGTTTGGATAATATTCTTTACCTGGGATGACTGTAATTCACCTTTCCTTGGTCGTTTAGGGCAGTATTTTCAAAACTCTCACAAAAGAATTAAGTATGAAAGCAGATGGTGTTTAAGCAAGTGCTTGTGTTCTCCTCCCCTCTGGTGAAGTGATGGAGGAATTGTACAAATTACACTGATTGTTACCTGTCCTGGCCCATCTATCAGAAAGACATTATAAGACAGATTTTTTTTAATTAAGTCCTTGGAAATCTATCAAGGAAAAAGTGCTATGCAAGAATTAGATAGAAGTAATATTGCTGTTCCTATTTGTTTTCATATTTGTCTAACATTGTGTACAGACTTGTGTCTTCCGAGCACAAGAACTTGGCTGGGCAAAGCCACCTTCCAAATTTCATCTTGTATTGACTGCAACACAAATGTTTTAAAAAGTAAAGATAATAAGGAACACTGACTCTCAAAATGCCCTGGAAGAGATTGCTTAGAAAGGCTGTGAATGTTCCATCATTGAGCATTTTGATGGAAAGGGCAGAGAAACATCCATCACAAAGGAAGACACTTTATGGGAGGGGACAGCAGAGTACAGAGAAAGTTCAGGTCCTTCCTAAAGGGAGATAGGGTTGTTTTGTTTTTTTTTTTAATTGGTTCCAAACATAGCTTGAGGCAAAATAACAGCAGGTTACTAGCCAGGGCCATTCTTTTCTTCAAGTTTATGTTATTTTTGATGGTATCAATTCCAAAATTTGGGAAATGTTTGATGGCAGCTGTTCCTGTGGAATAACATAGCATTGCAAAGGGGGAGTCCACAGTCTGCTTCTAATAGCACTGAACAGGATCATCAGTCACTGTACAGGGTGTCTGCTCTACTGCTGCTCACCAGGTAGAAGGCAATTACAAAGGGTACAGAGAAGAACTCATCAGAGACTGTCAGTCCTCTCCGTTGCCAGGTTCTTTTATCAGGCTTTGCAGAAGCTCGGCCGTGTGTCTCTGAATCACGGTGATGCACAGCACTGGATGTGCAGCAATCAGGAATATCTGGGCACCTACAGCACTGCCAATTGCTCCAGTCCTGCAGCTGGGGCTGGGTGGAGCCTCAGCTCCTCCTTTTCCTCATGTTGTGTCCAGCACAGCTAAGTTACTACTGAGACAGGACTTAGCTGTGGAGAGGAAGACCAGGTGCAGTTGGCTTCCCTGACAGAGAAGTCATCTTTAACTTGGTCATTCCTTTTTGTTGGGAGTTGCAAAAATTTGTCTGCTCCTTTGCTTGAACCGGACCGCAAAGTGCCCTAGATAATATCTAAAATCAATTAAAAATGTAATAGATACACATATATGTGTCTATGCATGCACATATGTGTATATGAATTATATACATATGTCTACATATAAAATACAGATATATAATAGTGTGTGTATTTATGTATACCTAGTGAAGACAAAATAAAGAGATGAATAAGACAAGCAAGTAATAAATTAAGTTTATGTTAGTTTTGGACAGCGCTTTCCTGGCAGGAAAAATCCTATAGATCATTCTGTCACTGGACTGTGGTCAGGAGTTGGCCACATCTCTGAAAAAGTCCTCTGCAGAATATTGTCTTCTGCAGATAAAAGTGAGTGGCTATTTCTGTAAAGGAATTTTGTCTCTCTGAGCACAGTTTCAGGACACAGCTGCATTTACGTGAGCCTTGTTATAGCATTTCTTAGATCATAGCAGAGAGACTTATGACCTTCATAAAGCCAAGAAGGACAAACATTGCTGCTTTAAAAGCTTTTAGGAACTGATCATTTTTCATGCCCACTTGTCTCTGGCAGTTATAGTAAATTTGCTGTTCTCTGCATGGCTCCAAGATACACTTTCCCTTATTAGAGAACCACGACAAAAAATACTGTAGTAATATATGATTCTGGCTTCAAATGCAGTTGTACTGCTTTGGTTCATTTCCATTTAACTTAGTAGTATTAGCTACACACCAGTGGTTCTTCTCCCTCTAAAAGGTGACATCTAGAAATCCACAGAAAATGGGTTGTTTTTAATGTACAGCTTTCTTAGATCCAGATGTCCCTAGAAGTATCATTTTTGCTGTAGAAGTAGATGCACACCATAATCCAGAATCCTGTTTTCCTCTGCTGTGTGTATTTCCTAAGGAACAAGACCATTCAGTCTCAAACAGTGTATGATTTCTACTGCTTTCATAATTAGTATTATTAATGAACTAAGCAGCACAGTCATTCCTAACCTTAGGATTTACCAGGCCAGAAGTGAATTGACAAATAGAAAACATTACTGCCACAGAAAACACCAATGCAAAGGATTTACGTGGACCTGCTGAGCTGCGTGCTATAAAAACAGAAACAATGCTCTCCTGACACCAAATATCTTATTAATTAAATGTAAGTCAAGATAAAAGGTGCAGATTTTTGGAAACAAAGGTAGAGTTGTGATAAAGTCTCCTGAAAGTTCAACCTCAAGGAGAGCTGTGTCTTGCTTGATCTTTCTTATCAGTGCTGTGATATAAATAATTGACACTTTGCTAGAAAGTGTCCTTCAGGTAGAAATATACAGTCAATTAAGCTGTCCTTCATATTGTTACTCTTTTTATTTGTAATAGTTTCCAAAAACAGTATTTGTGCTCCTTTCTTTATTATGGACAAGAGAGAATTCAAGAAAAGCACAAAGTTAACTTTGCAATAGTTCCTGGATGTTTGTTTTGAGATGATTTGGCATGTTGCAGCTTGTTCATGTAGCAGTGGAATATGTTTTTTCCCAGGTGGTCCTTGCAAGGGTTTCTGGCATCGTCTGCAAGGCGATGTGTTCCCAGGTTTCCAAAAAAGGCTCAATTTCTGAATAGGGCTTAATAGCTCAAAATGGGGATTGGAAACAGATAGAATATCCTCCTGGAGGAATTTTCACAGATCTTGGTCAAAGGCAGTAATATTTGTTTTTATTGATATTAACCAATTAGACAAAAATATTCTCCCTCTGGAATAGAATTCTGTAGAGCACTCAAAAATCCCAATTTAACGAAGGAAAGGAAAGCAGGTCATTTACTCTTAATTTTGATAGAAATTATCCTTATAGTTTTTCTAACCCAGATATATCAACATTAGGAAATAGTACGATGTACTAACAGAGAACGGGAAAAAATGTAAATATCTTGACCTTTTTTTTTTTTTTAGGGGAAAAAAGAAACAACTCACAGGAAAAAACAGGAGAAACTCAAATTATTTTGGACACCTGTCTTAGCATAATAGAAGGGATGAGATGCAGCTAAATCTCAGGTGAGAATATAGTCCCTGTGTTCATAGTGCTGTGCTGGTTGTGAGGGACCTGCCCACAGTGGTGGGTTCCCAAAGTCCCAAAAGGTGGATGCACCCCCTGGAGAGGCATCAGTGTAAGAGATTCTTGCCAGCCAAAGATGTAGAAGAACCGACTCAGGCAGTGGAAGTCAAGATCGAGGGAATTTATAAGACTTCATGAAAGAAAAAAAAAAGAACAAGATGCTAAACAAAACAGCCTCAAATGTGCAGGCACTTCTATTTCAGAAACCAAAGTTGAGCATTTCTGTGAACAGAGATGACACAAATACTGCAAGATTCATGGTGAATTACTGAGAGCTGGTAAGACTGCAAGTTTTGAAGTTAAAGTGAGACCTATGCCATGTGAACCCTCCCTGAAAGCTCATTGTCACTGACACTGTATATACTTTACCACACTAGGGAGGAGACAATGTCTTGTGGTTTTGGGGTTTTTTTTTCCACAGACCTGTTCTGGAGTTCAATAATGTTGATTCACAATGTGATATCAAACATTAATGTTCTTTACAACATCTGGAAAATACTGACTGGAAAATTAGGAGGAGATTAATGTTCCTTCTGATATTTTTATCCTCTTCACGCCTCATCATCATGCCCACTGTACCGTGAGATCAACAAGATTAGATATCTTTGAAATATGCTCACCAGCAGAATGTGATATTCAGGCTGAGATAAGAAGATAAGAGCAACTGACCTGCAAGATTAAGGTGAGAAATTAGACATCCAGCTGGACATCTTTGCTCTGAATAAGTGAGGTATGAATCCATGATGCATGGTTGTGTGGACTTCTCCTCAGCTGAACCATAATTCATAAAAACTATAGAGAGTATTTTGTTTCTGATTGTTCATGGTTCATGCGACAATTAATAACATTGGTCAACACAGGAGATGGAGGGAAAGAAATGAAGAACTTTGAGAAAATAAAATGAAAATAATTAATAACNAACCCATTGTCCATCCTCCTTGAGAAGTAACTCAAGAAGTAATTGGCTCAAAATGCATCGTGATAGGTTAGACCTTAGGAAAAATCCTAACAATCATGCTCATGGATCATATGGAACAATATAGTTCATGCTGTCAAAAATGAGCATGAACATCTGCTGATCATTATATAGGTCATGATACATTTTATCCTTAAGATTGCCTTTCAGCATCCTGCCAGCCTTATGATACTACATCCTTCCAAACTTTTAAACTCTGGACATCAGTAATGTGTTCAGCCGAAGTGGTGCAGCAGTGAAAGGACATATTGCCTCCTCGGGTTTATGTATTATATATATGAAGGGGCTATCTAATGAAGAACATGCTCCTCTGCCCAGCAGAGAGTGAATCATTGTAGGAGTTATCCATATGATACAAAAGAGCACCTAAGCTTAAGTGACAGCACATTATGAAAGTGAAATTAAAGTTGAAAATGGTCAGCGTTTCTGGGACAAGAAGGGGGGCAGGAAAAAGTCAAAGAGCCAGGTGTATTTGTGCTAGTGATTAAATGTTCCACTCAACACAGATTTTAACATGACAATGGGAAAAAACTAAGAAAATTTCTTCTTTCTGTCAAGTTCTCATTATTTATTGCTCAGAATTTTTTGTTATTCAAGCACATAGAGGGTAACTAATGCATCTTTTTTATTACCATCTCCAAAATTTGTGGAGGAATATTGCAGGACTTAAAAAGGAAGTGGTTTGGAAAGGGCACCACTAAATAAATGCATTCTAAAATAAATGTTGAGTAATTCAATCATCAGAGTGTATGAAGAGAATAAGCTCCAAAGTGAAACACAGTGACCAAGAAATTAGTGGAGCCAAGTTTCTAAGCAGAGATAAATAGGGGTCTAATTGGTTTTATACATCTCAATTGAGGTACTTATTCATGTGCAAAAAACTCACAACATTAAAAATAATTTGATTTAGAATTTGTTTTCATGGAAAGCATTTGGTATGAAGCTCCTCTATCAATGTAATATAATGACAGCAGAAGAGAAGATATTTCCAATTAAACACGTGAAATCTTCATATCCATCAATTAGTTGGAAGGCAACAGAGTTTGTATGAACTGTGACTCTGAATGGGAAAATATGTTCTCTTCATAAAAGTCATGCAATTGAATGGCATAAACATGATCTGCAAATTCTGATAGGTCAGTCCTTAGCTTTGTAGTTAAATGAGAATTATGCTTTCCAATATGTTTAGCTTCTGTCTTCTACTGGAGGATAACAAAGCAGCTTCAAATATTTACGTGTCCATACGACTCAGAAGCAACAGAAGTATCAATATCACAGAATATGCTAAATTAAAAGGGATCCAAAAGCATCACTGAGTCCAGCTTCTGGCCCTGCAAGTCCATCCCTCATTAACTACCTCTTGGGAATTATTTTTTATCAGCCAAAATTAGTTTCGACTGCCATTATCCATTTCCAATCTGGGGCAGATCAAACAAATAAGCTAGTAGTTAGATTATCCAATATCATGCCCTAGTTTTGTGCTCCTGTTTTGTTCTTACCTAATTCTTGCTGCTCAGTGAGAGGAGAGGGGTGAGAGCAACATATTTAATAGCTGACACTTTCCGGCTGGTGATGGATGGGAGCTTCGGACCTGTCCAGCTCAAGATGGAATTTAACATGGGTGTCTGACTGGATGGGGTCTTTGGTTGCTGGAGTTTTCAAGGTGACCTCTGCTCTCTTATGTGAGGAGTCTCAGCTGGTCAACATCCTTCAAAAAATTAAAAAAAAAAGGACCAAGAGCACTGATTCCAACAATTTTGGCCTCGTTGACTGACCCTTGACTGGGTCCATGTGGGCCACATTTCTGATGGAGGGACTGCCCAAATGAGTAACTTCAGACACTCGGAGTTTAGGGCAGCTTCATAATTAATTCAAACTCCAGCTTTGGGCTCTATGTTTCCAACCTGGCTGCTTTTATTTCTCATAAA
This sequence comes from Nicator chloris, assembly GCA_013400495.1. Lineage (NCBI taxonomy): Eukaryota > Metazoa > Chordata > Aves > Passeriformes > Pycnonotidae > Nicator > Nicator chloris. The sequence continues at coordinate 35,634 of WAAE01018000.1, read as the reverse complement.
GAATGCTGTGGGCACAAGAGCCCTGTAATTGTTGTGGCTTTGTAAAGAAGGACACTTAAAAATACATAAAATTTGGCCAGAATACTGAGAAAATGCTTAAAGCAGTAGCTCAGTGATGCATTTGGTAAATCAGTGGAAGATTAAATCAGACGCTGACCTTCTGTACTCTTAGAAGGAAACAAGAAACTCATGGGCACTTCTGTTTGCTGCAATTTAATGAAACATAATTCAATGCATAATTCAATGAAAAGAAAAGAAAATAATCTTCTGGCTGAAAAGCATGCTTTCAAGACAAAAAGATATGTCACATATATAGTGACATCATCAAATTAATTTTGAGTTTTGAAATACTAAGCTTTAATCGAAATTTTATTTCTGTAAATGGAAGGTTGCAATAGTTCAGATAAAAAAAAAAACTAATGTAGAAGGTTTTTTTCTAAATGGAAATTAAGCCTGTTTCATACCCTTCTAACCAAGTTTTGAAATATGTATTTTGTTTCTCAAAACAAGGTTTTGTGTTTTAACTGACATAATGGTCCTTAAAGATTCTGAATATACATGTAATAGCGTTTATCTCCTATAATTTTCATCAAACCTAATGCCCTAAAGTCCATTAGTAAGGAAAAAGAGTGGAGAAACATTTCTGAAAGATCTGTGTAATGAATGCTGAATGACAGCTACTCAGGAAAACAAAGAATTTCTTTTTTTAAATGAAAATCAAGATCATCAGATTGCTAGCTTTGCTAAAGAGGGTTGTCATTTAGTACTCAGCCCAGACAAAAAGGATATCAAGTTGAAGTTTTGTGATTGAGGTGAAGGCATGGTCTGACTCACCACACCTCACTTTGGAATTTTGAATTCTGAATAGCAGAGATTTTACCCTGAATGAAGAGAGTAAGTATTTTTGCAAAATGAAAAGCCACTTACCCACCTCTTTCCCTAATAGGAAGTATCCATGATTGATGACTGAACTGTCAATGAAGAAATTTTTCCCAATATCCAATCTAAATCTCCCCTGCTGAAATTCGAGGCTGTTTTCTCTTGTCCTATTTATTTTTACTGTTGAGAAGTGACCCTCACGTAGCTACAATCTCCTTTCATGTGGTTGTGCAGAGTGGTAAGGTCACCCCTGAGCCTCCTTTTCTCCAGGCTAAACACCCCCAGCTTCCTCAGCAGCTCCTCACAGGATCTGTGCTCCACACCCTTCACTAGATTCGTTGCTCTTTGGACATCTTCAGGAATGGAGATGAAGCCAAAGAGCAAAGAAAACCATCTTCTCTACTGAAGCACTGCAAACTCATTCTCAGGAAACCTAAAGGAGGGACTGTATGTCAACCAGGAAAGAGAGCAGGGAACAAAATACTTGGGAAAAATTGTTAACCCCAAGGCACAACAGGTGACTGCTCTGCTTTCTCCCAGGTAGCTCTTTCAGGAAGGTTTATCATCCTGGTTGGAGTCAGTTATCCAAAATTATCAGTTTAAGATTATTTTTTAAATTTTTTTTTTATTACATATTCCAAGTCAAAGGCAGCAAAGGGCAGAGACTGTCCCAAAGCATGGAAGTCAGTGCAAGAATTTCAACTTTCCATAGGTTAGCTTTGACATTTCTCTTCCCTCTGACTTCTGGGCTTCATACCAGAGAAGCATTCAGCAGAAAACCAGCTAATTTGGCCACAGAAAGAAATAACTCAATACTGTAAATTTTTCTAACCTGTCCACCTTTAATTTCCAGCAACAAGGGAGTGTGACCCCCTTTGGGAGTCTGGTCCCTTTGCTTGAGTTAACACAGTACAGTCAATTTTCCCACTCACCGTTTACACAGAAGGCTATTTCTCAGCTGCTAGAAGTAGATACTTAGCTGCTTTTAAAACTTGAGGAGTTCTGTGATTGAAATACCAAGTTATTCTGTGCACAAAAAAAACCTCAATCAGTTGCTGCCTACAAAACAGATGCCAAACATTTGGGTTTGTGTTCTTTTTCTATTGAAAACTTTACAGAAAACTGATTTTTTTCTTCAAGAAGAGGAAAAAAATCCACCTTTTTTCCTAGTTTTATAGTCCTAGAGGACATTTTTTTTTTCCATGATCATGTTGTAATGACATGGCTTGGTCTATTGCTCAAAATGAGCAGATTTTATGTTGAATGTATTCAACAAAGATCAGAGTTATTTTGAACTGTAAGAACGTTGTATAGGATCCAGAGTTAATACTAAACATGCTGTTTACCAGAGTTAATGCTCACAGCTAGAGAAGTTTACAGCTGTGTTTAGTCCTGCTGTGTTGAACAGGGTACATACTTTTTAAAACTTCCCTTGAAATACAAAATAGAGTTAACAGCAGTTTGCACATTTGTATGTATCTATCTTCCAGTGTGTGTGTTCTCCTGATCTCTGAAGCTGGCTAAGAAATAATTAGATAATGTTTTTAGAGAGTGTGTCTTTAAAAGTTTTCAAGATATTGAAATAAATGAGCCACTTATAAAACATTAGGCATTCTAAAGCCATTGACTTTTGAATATATCATATCAAATAATTTATAATCTTTCTTGAGGGTATATGTTAATTTTCTTGCAAGAACTACAGCCCAACTTCTTAAAGGTATTTTACTTTCTAATTCCTGGGGAAATCAGTGTGGATTAGGGACTTAAATTGGCATTAGACTTCTAAATAATTTTGAGAATCTGAATATAGTCTCTTAACCACAATGGCATTTATAGCAATTAAGAAAAATAATACTTGAATTATAAGTATAAAGTAGTTTTCATAATTGACTGAAACATATCTGTCAATACACCAAAGGCAGGCCCCCAAATCTGGGAAGACTCAGCTGTTTATTGAAATTGTTGTGTGTGAGAAGCAACAGGACTGAGCCATGGTCAACACCTGGATAGAGGTTACCTGTTAGAAAATGAAGAAATCTTTCAGTTGCTGTCTGCTGCCTCCTGAGGGATCCAGAGAATGTCACCAGTGCTGTCTAGCCAGACCCTAGCACTGTGTCTTGTCCATGTTGGCAACTAGATAAGGTCACTTGTCCTGATCCCAGTACAGGCCATCTACTTGTCCCATCTTTCCATAACTTCATTCAAATGCTGCACTCCATTTTGGTTTTCTGTTGTTTTCTTGACCCCTAAACTATTTACTATATGCTACCAAGTGACAATTGTCTTCTTCCCCAAAGGTGGCTGCATTCGTCTCTGTGGTGGCTGAAATCATCCTTGGGCAACATTCACGTTCATAAAATGCTCATGGGCACTCAGATGAAGGTGATGGATATGGTCTACAGGGAAGAGGTATTTCCCTCCTGCCCAGCTGACAAAGGTGGCTGAACTATGCCAGCTGGTGTAAGTATACACACACACACAGCTCTATTCATACAGCTTCACACAGCTTGTCAAAGCACTGCATTCTCACCAGGCTATTCTGAGTTTTCCATTTCTGCTAACTTGGTACAACACAGCATTCCCATGCATTTGTTTTAACAGTCACTTTCTTTTTTATCCAGAAACTGTCCTTTCAATTAGCTGCTGCTAATTAAAAAACCTAACAAATATGCAGACGGTCCTGAAAACCGGTGATAGTCTATGTATTAAATGGATAAGGACAGGTAGAAGTTAAGCTCATTAAGGCTTACAGGGGTTAACGAGCAGGAACATTAGTTGAGCATTGCTCAGAATTTTAAAGAGGGACTTCACTGGCATATGAGCTAACACAGAGTCTGGATCTGAAGAGGTGTGTGGGGACATGAGCAAAATATCCCAAGTCAGGGCAAGGAGTTACAGACATCAGCTACTCCAGAGTTCCTTTATGGAATGGCCAGTATATTGTGAAAACATAGGGTAGATTTCTCTGTGATGAAAGAAGGGCTAATGGCATTAACTGTGTCCTGCAATGGCTGACAGCTGTGAGACTTATTGGAGAAAAAAGCTTTTGCATGGAGGCCAAGCACAACAGGGCCAGTGGTGCCGTTAATCCTAACCATTTGTGTTGTGAGGAAAGTCATGAAGCCAAGGCTTTTGGGTAGGAGTGTGGCCAGCAGGACTAGGGAAGTGATTCTTCCCTTGTACTCAGCACTGGCTAGGCTGCACCTCGAGTGCTGTGTCCAGTTCTCAGCCCCCCAGTTTAGGAAGAATGTAGAGATGCTGGAGTGTGTCCAGAGAAGGGCAACAGAGCTGTGAAGGGTCTGGAGCACAAATACTGTGAGGAGCTGTTGGGGGAGCTGGGGGTGTTTAGCCTGGAGAAAAGGAGGCTCAGGGAGACCTCATCACTCTGTACAAGTTGTACCTAGTGGAGGTCGGGCTCTTCTCCCAGGCAGCCAGGGACAGGATGACAGAACACAGCCTCAGGCTGCACCAGGGGAGGTTTAGGTCGGACATGAGGAAGAATTTCTTCACAGCAAGTGTGATTAGACATTGGAATGGGCTGTCCAGGGAGGTGGTGGAGTCACCGTCCCTGGAAGGTGTTTAAGGAAAGACTGGACGTGGCCCTCAGCGCCATGGTGTGGTTGACATGGTGGTGTTTGGTCATAGGCTGAGAGGACTCTATGACCTCAGATGTCTTTTCCAACCTAAGTGATTCTGTACTTCTGTATGTAGAGAGGAATTGCTGCAGTATACTGAACTCTCTTACTGCAGAACACGTATTTTATATATATATAAATACATGTAAAAAGCATGTGGTGTTTTATCTAACTGCTGAGCCTGTGCTACATACCACACTCTGCTACACTACAGCATTCCCAAACAGCCCTCTTGATGTCCAAACTGTCAATTGCAATAATCTCCAGGCCAGGTTATTTAAAATAAGCAGACAAAAGCCCTAAACCAAACCAAATTAAACAAACCTGTTTCCCTGTTGTTTCAAACAGACCCAACTAGTTAATGCCCATAAGTTAATAAATGTTTCATAAATTGGGTTCAGCCACACAGATGCTGTGACTGAAGTGTCCAGTAGAATTTTTATTCTGCAGTAAGGTGGCCACTATTTTTGTAAGGCAGCAGAAGATGCCTGCATTGGCAGGAGGAAGGTAATAAATGTCATTTCAATTCTTCCAAATGTGGATGATAAGGGGTAATAGGAGGGTGACTGGGAATAGGAAAACCAAATTTAGGTAGAAACATAGGTGGAAATTGCAATTAGGCAAAAGCAAAATTGAGCCAAACCAGGCCTAACAGCAGCAAAGTTTTGTTGTTTTTTTTTTTTTAATAGAGGACCTAGTTAGAAAAGACTGCATTCCTCATATACATACAGAGAACTCAGTCTTGAATTCAACTTCTACAAAAGGTGTTTGCTATTGGTATTCTCTCTGAGAAGTGGCTGGTGGTTTTAAGGTTCTCTGTGAGAGGAGGCTTGGCTGATTTTAGATAAAGGAACGGGCTTGCTTTGCATCAAAGTACTAAACTACCTGTATTAAGGACTTGAACTCTCAGATTTCAAGGGAACCTGTGACATTTACGTCAGGTGTTGACCATGCTTTAAGCATATTTGACTGCTGCCTGGTAAAAATTATGCTAGGGGTAGAGTGCATTGATTATTCCTGAGGAAGCTTCCTCTAGTAGTCATCTGAGAAAGAAAACAAATCCCTGATGACTTGCAAAGGTCTTGGCTTCTTCCTGATATTTTTAGGTAAACTGAAGTATGAGGTCTCTGAGTTTCATCCTGGCTTCCCTGGGACCCAGAATCCTGTATTACAAAACACCTAAATAGGACTAGCTCTTCTGATCTTATCTGACCTTTGCTGCACAGATGTGTTTTTGTAATTCTTCTTTGGTGATAACTTGTCTGCCCTACATTCTAGGAGGGGGGAAGCATTAATAATAATTTAGAAAGTATCCACTGAGTTCTCAGCAGAATAGGTTGCATTTGAAATTATCCTTTCCTTTTTCTTATGTCCCGTGTTTTAGGATCAGTGAGTAAACAGAAGTAAATTAAACTTCATCTAGCTCTTTTGTGTGCATCTTATTAACCTCCAGTATGTAAGGAAACGTATCTGAACAAAAATGCAGATTATCAATATTAAAAGGTCATTTTCATTATAATTAACGTATGGAAGCATAACTGGGGTACTGAGGGATGCTGTGGTAACTATTTTTGTTTGGGGCCTAGGGAATGGAAAGCAGCCACTTTGAGTTGCACAAAAATATGACGGAAGTTCCTTTGAAATGGTGACTTGTTATATTGAATTGTAGTACAAGATTAGGGCCTCTACAAGGGGCACCATCTTTGCACAATATAAAACCAATCTTCTGCCCCCAACAGATGGATCAAAATGGGACAGCCAGCAAATGCTGTACAAAGGCCAAACCAAATGCCAGAAAACCTAATCTGTCTGCAGAAAGATGCCACACTTCTGATAAGCCTGGGCCATGACCCAGTCTGTCTTGAATCCTAAACTGGACAGTTTGTCAGCCACAGGCCAACCCTCCTCTGGCTCACAGTGTAAGGGAGGATTAGCATTCCTTTCAAGGGGCTAAAGGGTATTGCTAGATTTTGTTGGCTTTTTTTGTTTGGTTGTTTGGGGGTTTTTTTAGTAGCTGGAATTTCTTACAAATAACAAAGCACGTGGGATCTTGGATTGGGCAGGGTGCTGTGAAAGTCTGCTGCTGAACCTCCACTTGTACTGAGGTCTGTTTCCTTGGGGCCTGAGTCTGCTATTTGAGGCACTTTTTTCTGATTTGTGATTTATTCTTTTCCTTCATGGGAAATTACATCGATTTGTTACAGATCAGGACCATTACAAGTGCAAAAATCTTCTTTTGAGATTTGTACAGATGGTTTTGCAGATATTTGACTTCTTGAGTAGGAGAAGGTTTCTGCATAGAAAGCTCACCGAAGTTGGGGAGTTTGTAACAAAGAATGTAGTGACGTGTTTATTTCAAATCTTAATTTCTTTAACATGATTTGAAAACCACCCCATCTTTTTGGTAAGGGTCTGGCTTGTTGGGTGAGAATATACAAATGAATGTTCAACCCAAATTTTGCAGACAACGCCTGTAGATATTTTGGCTACTGGGCAGGGGGTTATGCCTTTACATTTTAAACTACTTCCAAGTCTATTATAACTGAGGGGAGATGGAAATATGTAATGTTTTTGGTCCTCTGAAGAAACCAGACTCCTGATTCATATGCAGGAGCAGTGGGTGTATGAAACATCCTGAATGTTTCCCACCAACTAAGGGCCATTATGAGTTGGTAGTGGTGATCAACACTACAAACATGTTCCCAACAGGTCAGTCCTGTCAGGTAAGAACAATTAGTGGTCAGGAATCAGGAATGCATTACCATAACGACTTCTAAGGCACGTGGCACTGAGGCTCTGAATATTTGAGTAGATGCTATGAGCTACTTCAGGGTATGAAAGCCTCCAGGTGAGAGAGCTGGGATGATATCTTCAAAGGACTTCTTCAGAACTGGGAATATTCAAAGTTGCCTTGAAGATATTTTTAAGTCCACACTTTTCCTAGTAAGTAGTTATCCTTTGCTTAGGTATCAAATATTCTAGAGAATTTGCTTGAAATTCACTAAACTCTTGACAGAAAGGAATAAAAGATTATTTTCTAAAACTAACTATAAAAAGGGAGGGAAGATAATTAGGAAAGAAAAAATAAAAAATAAACAGCACTTAGTACAAGTGACTAAAATATATTTTTTGATTAGTTTTGCTAATGAAAATTATACAGAGTTACAGAGTCAACTAACAAAGGTGTTTTGTTCCACTGTCTGTCTTGAGAATAATGCATTATTTAGAGGAGTTTTGTAGAAAATCATCTTGAAATCTCTGGGGATTTAGTCATATGATCTCGGAGATCTGGGTTTACTGAATATGTTCTTTCAAGACTTTTCCATAAGTGGGTGAAAAATCAAAGCAGGAGGAAGTCTCACAAGAAGAAGAACAAATGAGGTCCAGTTCTGCACGGGTTTGGACGTTCTGATTGAATTATCTGCTCTCATCTAGTGAAATACAGGATTAAGCTTTTCCCGGAGCTGGTTCTAGCTCTTTCCCCAGGCCCAGAGCAGGAGCTCTCTTTTCCCATCTTACGCGTCTCTGTGTTTCTTGAACCTCGCAGGCACACAAATTTGTTGAATCCCGACCCTGCCGAACGCCAGAAGAAGGAGCCTTGTGTGCGGGGAAGCAGCTCCAGGTGGAACACCAGTAGATGGCGCTTGGGAATGTGCAATCTGCACGCTCCGGGGAGAGCGGATTGATTTCTGCCTCCACTTGATACAGGGTAATAGCCGAGACATCACTGTCTTAAAGTAAAACCACGGAAACACGATGACTTGTAATTTCTTACAACAGAGAGAAAGGCCGACTTTTTTTTTTTTTTTTTTCTTTTTCCTCCATACACCCTGGAAATATTTGACTCGTATTCCCCTCCCAATACAAAGATCCCCTGATGGCTCTTGGAAGATGGCAGCGCTTGTCTTTGGGGTTTAGAAACCTTCGAGGAAGATTCGCCTGGATAAAGGGACCTCCCCTGAAGCTCCCCCTCCTCCCACAGTGGTGTTTCCCGTCCTTCTGGTCCAGGGATCCCCTCCAGCTTCTGCAGGAGAGCTCTGCACGGGACAGGCAGCATGAGCGCAAGATGCTCTTTAGAGAGCTGCAACAGAGCATTAAATTAGGACTACTGATGGTGGTGGGAACCAGTGCTGAAGCAGCTGTTCCTCCTCCCTGTGCTTTGAAGGGATCACAGCTATCCTGCAACAAGACAGGTGGGATGATGCTGTGGTGAGCCAGGGAGGTGCCTGCTACAGGAATTGTTCTCTACTCCTGTGTGTTGCCTGCTTTAAGGGAAGGGTACTAAAAGTCTGCTGCCTTTGATCACCTGGTCCCCACGCCGTGTCCAAAGCTCTGACACCAATGCTGCAGAGCTGAAAGGCTTTTAAGCTACCTTGGATTTTTTTCATTCTGTTTGTGCACTGCAGAGGTCTAGTAAGTTAAATGTCCCATAGCCAGCTACTCCATTACACAACAAAGGCACGGCATTCATTGTGGCTGAACAAATAGCAGAAAAGGAGAAAAATGTCAGGTGTAGGGGGGGTGTGTGGAATTTATGCAATTTTTCATAGATATGACTTACCATTTTCCTAGCAACTTTACCACAAGGGACCTCAGAGCTGTAGATGGAGGCAAACAGCTTTGCTTTAATGTGAGAAAAATTCTGCTAGCACCTTACCAGAGTAATGGGCAAAATGATGCAGCTTTGTCCCCTGAAAAAGCTGGCATTGCAACAGGCCTTTTTATCCGAAATAATCAGCTGAATAATATTTTTGACAACTTATTGTGAAGAAAATGCAGTGTTTTTGAGAAGGGGTTTGTTTTCCTTTCACGTAGTTGCAAACAATTTTACCTTTTCTCCATTGACACGTGATATACATCTGAGCACTCCTTTCTAGCCTTTTTAATGTGGCATGTTTCATACAGTGTAGAAGATTTTGAATAACTTACTCATGGAAATGTTGAGAAAACCTTCACATTTCTGCAAATTTTATACATGCAAATAAATCACTGCTTTTCTATTAAAACTACATCCAGAATTCTTATTATTACCCAGATTTACATTTGTTTTCTATAAACCTTTCCCTTTCAAGTGGCTTCAGAAACACCAATCCATAAAACCTTGCAGCCAATCTTGGTGACCCAAATCTGAATTTCCATTCTATAATGGCTTAGAATATTGGTTCAAATACAATTATGTCAGTGAGAATTTTTCCATGAATCAAAATCACACAGAGACACTTACTGTACAAATGTACACGTTTGTTTTCTATTTCTTTGAAAGAGGAATTAGTCCTACTGTTTTCAGTTTATATTGGAGCAGGTACTAAACATTTTGGCCAAGTTGCACAGTGAGTCAGTTTTAGTGGAACAGATTTCAAAGAGTTTTACTACACTGTGAATTCTTCCTACATTCACATAATTTAAATCCTGAAGAGAGATCAAATCATTCATTAACCTCCCACAATTACCCTTAAAATATTTTATGAGATTTAGAGCCTTCTACTTGCAGTGAGGTGAAAAAGGTAAATAGGGAGAGAAGAGTGTGGGTGAGAAAGGGAGGGAATATCTCATTTAGGTCTAGTTGACCCTTGAGCACAGATTAAATGGATGAAGAAGAAAAATGAATAACTGCAAAAATAAGAAAACAGAGAGAATTTGACATGTCTCTGGGGGATGAGGGTGAGAATGCATGCATGTTAGGATGCCCGACAATTTGCAGCATTCAGAGCAAAGCTGGCCACCATTCAGCAAAACCAGAGGACTATACAAACCTGCAAAAGTGATTATCTTTCAAAAAACAAATCTGTGGGTAAGATAAATTATCTGGGGAGATTTCTGCTGAGATATTGTAGTAATGGTTTAGAAGGTAATTCAGTAACTGTAATCCCGTGGAAGGTGTGTAATAATAACAAGGGCCTTTAGTTCTGGGAGAAATGTCCTAGTTGGGTTAACAAACTGCGTCACTATCTATTACTTGCTACAGAAAAATATAAGCAGCTAATTAATGCTTTGGGGACTTAAGAGGAAGAAAAAACAACAATGAAAAAACCCAAACCACAGTTCTCCTTCTTCCCCAGGGATAAGGAAATGCTGGAGGTAGAAAATGATTTATTATTTTATGCTATTTTATTTCAGCCAGAACTTTGTCAGAGGGCTACAAAGCGTAACTCAGCTTTAATCAGCGTAAATTTTGAGCTTGATTCATTTCTGAGCAGCGTTAAATTTCACTGGGTTTATCATCATATAAATGCAGAGCTCTCAAGGTGATCTAGTCCTTAATAGTTACTCGTGAATTTGGCCCAGACATTGCATTACTTAGCTGTACCATAAGGATGCTTATGAGGGGAAGGGTAAGTCAGTAATTCTTTGCTAGCATAATTCCAGTGAACTCTGAAGGAATTTATTATCCTGTAACTTGTTTCTTCTGAGTAGCATAGTCTGTAGCCCAAAATAGCAAAAAGAACTTTTGGGAGAAAGTAAAGACACGTGTAGTAATAGAGGTTATTTCTAGATAAAGAAATAAAACCCACCAAAATACTCAGACAAACCTGAACATAAGCCATGTAAAAATAAAATTTCAAATATAGGGTGTCTCGAAAAGCAGTTAAGTACTTTTAATGGAGGTAAGCTGTAAAAATGTAAGGATACTGAAAGAGAGGACATGGACTGTTTGACAATTCTGGGTAATGATAGAAAGCTGCTGGAGCAATAGAAATGGGAAAGGTATGGTCCCTTCTGACTTACTCAGAAGATGGTTTTGACCTATTGACGTAACTCAAGAAATTCCTGCTGATCTTCCAGGGAACAAGAGACTTTGATTCAGGTACTGATGAACTGTTTAAAGCTCCTGAGCAGTGATGGGGTGGAGTGGGAAGGCAGGGGACAGTTTTGAGTTGAAATATCAATGTCCTGACATCCCAGATGTAAGATTTGTGAAAAGCAGTCAGCTTCACCATTTCACCTGAATGTCAAAAGCTGCAGCTTGTGTATGGTGAACATTAGCTGGGAAAAACAGCTGTTCAATATGTTTTTAACTATGCTGACTATTTTTGATTCAGTGCCTCTTTAAACCCAAACTGCTCCCTTATCACCATACCTCTGAGATATCTGCTTTCTGCCAGAACCCCTTTGAAATTTGTTTTTTTGCCTATAAGGTGCAGATGCTTAGCAGCAAGCCTATTTTCCTGCCTTTGCAACCTTTTCCCCTGAAAATACAAAAGAAAACTTCGTCCAGATTTTATGCTATCCATGAAATCAGAGGCTTATCTGGCAGGCTCGTGACTTCACTGGAGTTTTTGCGCATGTGTGAAAAAATACAGATTTGTATTTTTCCCATTAAAATGGGAACTTGTGCTGCAAAGCTCTGCATACTGATCACGTTTAGAAAGGGTGCTAAGGTGTGTTGTATTTCTGTTAGCAGTCTGCGTGCTCTGTGTGTGTGTCTGTGTGCACTCCTCACATGGACACGCTTGTTGCAGCTTCACACTGGTTGTGGGGACTCAGCTTGCAAAGCAGGATGTCAGCATTGCTGTGCTGACAAGGAGGTTAAGGGTGAAATCTGGTTGCCTAAATACTGGCATCTGGTGGTATTATGGACATTTTTGGTTATACTGCTTCTTTTTAATCTGCTATTCTGGTATTTCACATGAAGTCCCCCATCATGTCTGCCAACCACACATTTTTGCTGCATAGTGAAAACGCCATTAGGACTGTATTTTAAGGAGGCAAGTCTAACCCCTAAATTAAGTTACTCACCATAAAGCTGAATCCCACCCTTGCCAATCAATTGTGATAGATTTCAGCCTCACATTCATGTAGATTTCAAGTAGAGGACAATGTCTCACCTTAGCAAGGCATCAGTTTCTGTTTAATCACTAAAAGGATTCTGTTCCTGTCTTTTAAATCCATGCTCAGTAAGCATTAGCACTCTGTCTTTACCTTCTCAACAGACATAAGTCCTTTCTAGTCCTGGCCAGGCTGCCCATCCTTATGGTCTACACATGCTGCAGGTTTGTGTTTGGACTCTCAGTCAAAATTCTGAGTGAGAAAGTAGCAGACAAAGTGCATGAGTATGAGAACAAGACTCAAAATATATGTGATATGATTTTCTATCTGTGAAAGTGTTGGTTTGTTTTTTTTTTTTTCAATTATGCATAGTGTTAAACCTGCAAAGTAACACTGATAATGACACTACTGGTTTTGCATATTCTGCCTCAGGCTCTTCTGTGGTGCTAAGCATCCAAAAGCCCATGGAAGTGAATTATATGTTTGTGTGGTTCCTGCCCACTGATCCTGCCCAAAAGGATTGAATTAGTGTAATATTGGAACTTAAATTTAAAGCTCTTCTTAAGATAGCTGGAAAGTTCCTCTGCTCTAAATTCTTGTGGCTGATGAATGATATTTTTAGTCTTGGTTCTGGATCTCTTTCCATAGTGTATGCGAGGTAGTTTATGTTTGAAGGCAAGGGTGAGCTTGTTGTGTCTTTGTATTTTGGTGATGGCAAGTTAGCTCTTCCTAGTATTTCTCTAGAGACTTTTTCTTGTACAAGACTAAGAAAGAGACAGAGACATTCAATATTGGAAGCTCTAGTCTGAAACTAGCAGAGGTTGTCAGTTTTTCACATAAGATGGTAAATATCAATACATAAGAAAACATCATGGAGATTTGGACTCCAGAAGAATAAAAGACTTAAAAATATTCACAAGTCTTTGTAAAAGACTTTAGCATATTATGAGAGCACTGTGAAATCAAATGCAAATTTACATCTAATTAATTCCCTACAAGGGTAGCAAACCCCTCTGCTGTTTAGTTTATATGAATATGTTGCTAGACTGGGCCTGAAACATAATCCTTAGCCAGAAAATACATTTAGAAGATGGCTTCAGATCCAGAAACCACTTCCTTGGTGCTCACATGTAGTGCTGCTGTGAACGTATCCAATTTCCCATCCTGGGAAGTAGTTTCTGTAGGCACTTCCCATTGTGCCACTGCTGGGGTGGAACAGCAGTGCCCACAGCACTGGGGAGACCCATTGGCCCTCAAAATCACCAAAGTGCTGAGCTCAGGAGCCCCCTGAGCCTCTGCAGCTCTCCTCCAGTTAGGCTCCCTTTCAAACACAGTTCCCCTAGCTACAAAAAGCTGTCTTGCTGCTGGACCTGCCAGCCCCAGTGGCAGCAGGAACCTGTTCTGCAGATCTTGTTATGTTTCAGAGAGCTGCTGCTCTTCAAAGAAGAGCATTTCCATTATCTTTTTCATGGGGCTCCCACTCAGTGAAGAATCTTCACAAAGCTCTAAAAATGTTTTTCAGAGACAGTTTTGTAATGAGGTTGCAATTTGATTCTTCTCTGCCTTGAGATTTCCAGTCTTTTCCTCTAAGAGCATCAGGATTTTTTGTTTGTTTCTTTTTAACAGCAATTTCTCATAATGGAAAGAAATATTAAATATTGTCTTTTACTATTTATTTTAATAGCATCAAAATGTAACCTCACCAGTAGGCAGCAGCCATGAGAGGTCATGAGAGGCACAGGAAACACAGGGGCTGAAGCAAATATAAAGGAGACTTTTTTGAAAGCACCATGATTATTATATATTGGACCACTTGTGGCTTATTATCTCCTGTAGCTTTTAGTGGATCATAACACATTCATTAATTGTCCTCAGTATCCCCATCAAAAAACAAGTTTTGGTTTTCTCAGGCCCATGTGTCACTGAGATTCAAAGCAGAGCCAGTATTTCCCTCCACTCCCTTGTACCTGCAGCCAGCAGCTCAGCACTTGAGCCTTGTCCCAAATGCATGAGCCTTGTGGGTGTCTTGTGCCAGTCAACAAGAGGGATTCAGGATGTTAAATACCACATGGGAGAAGAGGTAAGAAGCAGTGCAAACTTCTTTTACCTTAGCAAACTCAAGTTCTTCTGCTTTAAAGGAAGGAATTTATTCCAAGGAAATAAGTTTCAATTTATTTTAACAAATTTTTTAACAAGTGATCAATTTTTTCAATGGCTGAGAAGGGGAAATGTATGTCAGAGAGGGCCTATACATATAAATATCTATATAGATCTAGCCCATAATAGGTACATCTAGGTGTAAGTATTTTATCTGTCGTATATAAATATTGGGTGGGTGGGTGAGTATATATATATTTGTATATGCACATATAAACCAATATTGATCCTGAGGAATGACTGATTATCTTTTTTTCACAGTAGTGTCTCAAAGTGATATGTTTGGTTTCAGGTCCCAGGACCATCACCTGCCCTGACAGATACATGAATTCCCTTTGGAGTCTCCTTTTAGTCTGCAGTTCCTTTAACTTGCTGGTGTTGAGGAGCCTCTGGATCACACTGTAAGGATCCTGCACAACAGTCTGCTCTGGCAAAAAAAATTTCCTTTCCTCCTGCAGTAACTCCCTTATTGCAATATTTACTGACCTCTTGGCAGCGTTGGTGGGGAAAAGAGAACCCCAACATCATCTCTTCCTTGTCACTTTTAAAATGGTCTCCTCACAGCTGGAAGCAGATTTCTTTCTTCACAACAGCTTGCAGCCTTTTAGGAGGATGGGGTGAACTAATGAAGGAAGATTTTTGCTTAACCCCTTGGGGCTGAGGTGCTTCTCCATCCTGGGCACCAGCAGTAATAGGAAACAGAGCTGATGTCTGTGCCAGGCAGCTCCTTTCTGATGCATGAGCATTTGTAGCAGACTCTTAAATCATACTATTGATGACCCATCAGTGTTTTGGTTTGCTGGGTGGTTTGGCCCCCATCACTCCAGAGGTCTGAAAACATTTTGTTAGAGAAGAGTGACTAAGCAGATAAGAGAGTCAAACAGGAAAAGGGCTGCTGCATGGCAGGAAGGGATTGAGCTGCTCCTCCCATTGCTTTGGCAATAGGACAAGCTGCAATAGGCTTAAACTGAGGCAAAGGCTGTTTAATTTAGGCTTTGAGAAAGGAAGGGAAATGATCTCTGGCTAAGAAGTAGATACAGACATCGCTGGCATGGGGGTTTGGAAAAAATATATGACCTTGTATGGCTGCTTTTTATGATTATTTGGAGGCCAAGAGGTGTAGAAAAATGAGCACTGACTGCAGCTGCCTACTACTTACACCGTGGGGGAAAAGCAAAGTACCACAGGTGACTCCAGCAGGGCTCCTGCCTTTCTTTCACAGCAGTGTTCACTTAGTGGTATTTGCCTGTATACATTTGCCCATGGGCTTTTGGTTGAAGGAACAAAGTTTTAACATAAAACACCTGCTACTCATGTGGAAGTTGCAAAAGAAGCTTTGTTTTTTTCTCCTTAATTCTGCCTGATGATAGAAAAGGAGAGCAGGTGCTGAGGAAGAAGATTTTACCACGACCCACAATGATATCTTGTCCCCTCTTCCAGACATTGTTAACTAGCCATAAACTGCAATAAATGAAGTTTTGTCAGTCTGCCAAATGGATATATGCATTTCCATTACACGAGTGCAATTATTTAATGTAACCTCTGAATAAGATCTTCAACTCATCGTGTTCCTACTCAGGAAGAAAGAAGCAAAATGCATTGAAAAAAAAAACCCCAAAAAGCTCAAACCACCCCAAGATCATGAGGGAGACTAAAGCACCCACTTAAGGTGTTAAAGAAAAAGAAAACAGTTTTTCTCTCTCCACTCAGAAAAATGAAAGTCAATTAACATTGACATTTCCAGACTGTAAGCCATGCAAACTTAATTTCCAAGGCCTGGATTAAAGATAAAATTGTAGGAGATTATACTGTCCTTACAAACCTTTGTAAGGTTACTGCTCCCACTATATTGGCTATGAAGAAAGTCTGAAAGATTTATATAGTTGTTCCCCCCGCCAAGTAAAGCAACTTGGTGTGGAATTAATTGTAACTTGAGGTTTTATCTAAGACAAGTGATACCTCACCCCACCTCCTGCAGCCGCCAGGGGCAAGGGGACACCAGGGGCGTTCTGTTGGGTAGGAAAGCTTTGGTGCCTGTGTGCCGCATGGCTAGTCATGGACTGGGATGCCTGGATCAGCCCCATGAGAAGGGCACTGTGCACCCCTGCCTGTAGAACCTCAAAGTAGGTACTGCAAAGCTGTCCTGCCAGATAGCCCATCTCCAGGCAGGACTAAACCTGTGTTAACCCTGCCTTCTGGGTGACAGGCTGTCCAGAAATGAAAGGGAAAAACAAAACTCACAGAGAAATTCCTAAGATAATGGGACCCACGTCATCTCTGATAATATGAAAATCTTTGGCTGACTGAAACACAGAGTAGGTAAGTACTAGGAGATTACAGTGATAATTGCAGCAGATGCAAGCATGTGAAACTCCTGAAAAAAAGAGTCCTCCTATCTGTACTTTGTAGGATGTGCTATTTTCTAAGTCGGTGCTTACTGGTTCTTGGTTGATAGTATCTAACACTGTGATTTTCAAAGGAGACTACGAGATTTATGTGTTCAGCTTCCAAGGAAGGGGAAAAAATAATCAGACCAAACACCTGAAGGCAAGACAGAATCCCTGAGACTGAGCCACGTCCCATTTATCATGCTAGGGACACGTGTGAAGGCAGCAGGGTGTGAGTGTGATCCCTGTGACAGCCAGAAGTGCAGATGTTGTGTGAGGGGACCCACGGAAGGAACAGAAACACTGGATGTTTCTGCATGGCAGGCTGGGGAGGGGGAACGTGTGTGCACACACCTGGGAGTGTGGGTACAGAGCTATAGAGCTGTGCCTAGGCAGG
Organism: Nicator chloris; assembly: GCA_013400495.1. NCBI lineage: Eukaryota > Metazoa > Chordata > Aves > Passeriformes > Pycnonotidae > Nicator > Nicator chloris. The sequence goes on along the minus strand of WAAE01018000.1, from coordinate 18,412 downwards.
CTTTCTAACCAGAACCAAGGCGTATCTGCAGACAAGATTTTTAGTCAGCCCACCAGCATTAATGAGTTATGTCAGGGATGTGGATGATGACCAGATTTCCTCTGACATTAACTTTCAGCCATAGCTGAAATCAATAAATCAATAGTATCATCCAGTGAGCTGTGTTGGCTTAGAGTTAACATGTAAAAAACTGAAAATTTGTTTTCCCATAATCAGCACTTTTTACTGTTCATTCAGCTGGAAGACAAAATAAAAACACAAGAGGAGGCATTTGTCTTCGACACAAAATCATACAAAAAGTCTTTTTTTATTAAATATACATTACTTACAGTTTAAGTCTTTCTTCTGTACAACAGTAACCATAGAAAACGAAAGAAGCTAAGGCTAAATTTTTCAATCCCTTAACAGGGCATTAAGACATGTTACATTGTCTACAAAACTGACTTAGACTGAGGCAACGTCCTGTGGAATTCTCTTTAGAAAACCAGATAGTGAAAGGGGAATAATCTAAATCTCCATTTTGCTTTTTACTGTAACTGAGAGACTCTTGCTTTACCCTTGGACGAACCATTAAAAAAAATCTTTTTTTTTTTGCTTTGCTAATAAAATGAACAGAGCTCTGAGAGATTTAATACAATCTGAGCAGAACAAAGTAAAATGAATGATGAAGGGCTCATCTGTAGAAAGAACTGATATTTTATTATTACAAATACTTAATCTCAGCTGCCATTTTGCCTTTCATTTTTTTTTTCTTTTTAGGGTGCCTTTATCCATTAAAATCCCATAAAATCCTTCCAGTGTTCGTGGGCAGGCTCCCGAGGTTGTTGACAAGACACCACCCACAGACCAATCTTCCCCAAACACAAATTTTTAGCAACTCCTGAAGGAGTTAAGCCATATGATGGGCTTTGTAGAGCTGAAGTTCATTGTCTTATCCCAAATTTTATCCATAGTTCTGCTAGAAAACAACACAATTTCAGTGAATGCAACTCTCATTGACAGCAGTAAGGCATGGCAAACATAAGGTCCTGACTTGGATTCATGTATGTCAGCCTCAGCTGGCAGGAGATCATCAAAGCAAGAGCAATATGAGGCTAAATTCATCTGTGATGTATCTACATTGACCTAAACAGGATCACAACCAGGTCTGAAGCTGTCTCTGTCTCTTTCACAAAGGAGGTGTCAAAGCAGGTCAGGTACGACAATGTTAAGGTTCTCACTATCATTTAGATATAATGGTCTGTGTTACCGAGTTCATTTGCAAAAATCACAGAGTAGAGATTTTTATGACCTGGATGTCTGAATAAAAAAACGTACCTGCTTGCTCTCCTAAGCTCCTGAAACTTCAGTTCCACTGTGTTGTGAATGGAAAGTGAGGTTGTGACTGGCTGTATCTAATTTACCTAAGAAACAATCTTTCTTCTTTCTTGACAACATGGGTGCTGCATCGGCAGCAGTGAGTGACCCCACCAGAAGAGGGTTTGCCTAAATGACACAAGAAGGAGCTGTAAAGGGCATGCAAAAATGAGTAAATAATTTCCCATGCAGAATTTGTTCCAAATGGACTCTATTTAGGGCTGTGGGATTAAAAATTTGTGAAGAGTTATGACTAGTATATCAAAAAGTAAGTGGTGTTGCAATGTGAACAGCAGTCAGTAGTTTTAGAAAAAAGCTGCCACAAGCATCCTAAACAAGAGAGTGGAAAGTCTCTAAGCAAACAGCATTCTTTGGATCACCTGTTGCACCCAACATTTGATTAATGTTTATTTCAGGGAAACCATCCCCAATTCTCCTTTGGGTTATCCAGAGGAGTTCCAGTGATCTAACTGGGGAGATTCAGATCTGGTATCCAGAGCCAGAGCTTTGAAATTCTCCCCCATGTTTGAAGCACATCTCCAATACTTTACAGGTCATCAGGACAACTAAGACTATGTTTTGGCAGACTAAGTAGCAAATCATTCCATGGCAAAAACGAACCACTGACCCGAAAGCCTCGTGGTAACCTGATGGTTACCATGCATGGCTTCAAACAGTGTACGTTTTCCCAGAGCTTTTGCCTCCTTCACTGCCCCATCACAATGGTAGTTACAAGTGTCAATGTCGTCTTTTCCCCTCAGAGGTCATCACCTCTAGGTGAATACAATTCCACGGTGAAGTCTCCCTTCTGGTTGAACACCCAGATGACATTTTGGTTTCTGTGACTGCCAGGAGAAAAATCGTAATTTGAATTTGACTTGTGAAACAAGCTCCTCTGACTCCTACCAGCAATTTGATAGCTCCACATGTTAAAGAAAAAGGAGGGATGAAGAAAACAGAGGTGAACTAGATATGGAGTGACACCGTCAACACAAACAGTTGCCTTAATCCTTCCTTAGCTCGGCTTGTAGACTCAGCACATTACAAACAACAAACAACGAGCTTACAAATTACAAGAGTTCACCAGAAAGTGTGCTTTTTTCCAATTTTTGTTTTTTTGTCAGAGTAACTTAGTGCAAAAGATCACAAAAGTAAGTACCAATACACTGAAATATTCAAACTCTCTATATGCATGTCTTGAAATAAACAATCAAAGAAAAAAGCTACTTCAGACCCAAAAGAAGAATGTGTTTAGAAGTTTCATGAACAAAAGTAGCAGGGAAAGAGGACCCACACCAAAAGAGGACGTGAAGAACTTTCCACTGAGAAAGAAAGTGCAGCAAACTGCAGAACCCAAGGGAACAAATCATGCTTTGAAGCTGTGATAGCAACCTGTGAAGGAAACCCCCAAAAACCTCAAGGGCATGGTGCAACTCTAACTGTAGTCAAGCAAGAGACCTCCCACCATCCTCTAAAGACTTTTGACAGGGGTGTAATTATATAATTTGGCTTGTTTGATAAGTAGGCATTAAAAAACTGCATGAAAGCTTTGAAATAGCACTCACAAGGTCTCAGACTTTGTTCAAGTCTTTTTATGAAGTGTTGCTTTCTGAAAATAAAACAGAAAAAAAACCTCCTTTGTGTTTGTGAACAAACAGCAGTGCAGAAGAATACTTGAATCTGGTCTTGTTTAGGGTAAACCTTGTGTAGGTGAGAGCAACAGACAATGGCATGAGATGGTGGACCACAAGGAGGTCAAGTTCTGCTTCCTGTACACTTTGTTAATTTGAAGTGGAGGATGCATGTCAACTGACTGGCTTCCTTACAGAAGGAAGGTTGCTTTTGTTCTGAAGATGGGATTTATTTTTTCAGGGATTCATCTAATTTAGGGGTTCTGGATGGGAATTTACTGTAATCTGAAAAGCCAGCAAGTATCAGACATAGCTACTTGGGGCTAACAGATGCCAGGATATGACAGACAGGAGACTTACATCCTTCCTGGAGCTGCAGAGAGACCCTGGTATCATCTCCAATGGCACCAGACATGTAGAAAGGCATCTGAGGGGGCTGAGTGAGCTTTAGATTCAGAAATGTGTGGATCTGGCTTCATGTATGCTATCTGCCAAAGCTCCCAAATGAGGCAAAATATGGATGTTGGATCTAGAACAGACTGAAAGGAGAATTATCCACTTCCCCACAGATCACTGATCAGATTGTCACTTTATCCATTAAAATACCATAAAATCCTTCCATGTTAGTGGGCGGGCTCAAAGCAGTACTTTGAAACTCAATTTTCATGTATTTGGCTACAAGGAGATGTATACATTCACTAGGCAGAGATGTTTAGTGTAATTTTAGATGCAAGGTGTCCTTCCTTGACCCCAGATGTCACTTCAGTAAAAAAAAAAAAAGTCACTTGTAATACCTGTGGAGATGTGTCTATTGGATCTTCAAAACTATTTGTAAAATTTGGATTCATAGGCAAATTCTGTTAAAAGAAAATGATCTGTTGCCAGGAGACTACCCTGTCTCTATAATCAAGGGAGAGAAGGAGGCATCTCTAGTGATTCATTTAATCTTACAGGATGAGACATTTGCCCTGTCCTCATCAGCCATAGGATTGGACAGGATTGGATGACAGCTGTAAAACAGGCAGTCAGTAAAACCAAATGCAAAATGAAACAAACCCCAAAGACTCAGATAAAAGCAATATCCAAGTGCTTCATAGGTGTCAACCTTCTCTTCAGCAAAATCAATAACTGACTTCATTAGGAAAAGATTCATAACCCCTCACCATAGTGAAACAATATGATATATTGATTGCTCCTCACCCAATATGTGAAATATGTGATCAGCTAAATGCTAATACAGTCAAAGATCTCATTAAAATAAGGATTTGGATTACACTGTAAAAACTGAGCAATTGATAAAACTTGAGCAATGAGTTAAGTCTAGCTAGATCAGGTTAAAATAAGCATCTTATTTTTGTAATCTGGTTAAGGTTTTAACTTAAATATCAGGGGCATCTCATGACCGAACACACTCTGGTAACAGCACAGCTCTGTTTGTCTCATTTTTACAGTCATTTTTACCCAGGTGGGAATTCTGGCTTAGCCCATATGAGTAAAAAGTATGTCTTTTATTTGGCTTTTTCACTGCAGACATAACTTAAGTGCTGAGCCACAGCAAGAAGGAAAAAAATAAAAACAGTGTACATGTTAAAAATTGACCACAAACACTCACACTTGTCTTGTCTTTAGTAAGTGAATAAGGCCAGATGAAATACTAACTGCCAATTATACAGGTAACTTACTTAGGACCAAAGTTCTATTTCCAAAAGAGAAATGAGACTCAATTTTCAAAGGTATTTAAATGTCTTGTAGTATATTAGAACATTTCACAGCACGGCAGACACAGAAACTCAACCGAAATTAATTTGAGTTAAATGCTCATTTTGTTTAGCCACTTTAGCATTGATCCGCATCCTCAAGAGACTAAATTCCTTGTAAAGCCTATCCTTCACCCAGGTGGCAGCCAAGTTAGTTGGAGTCAGCTTTCTGACATCCAGCCTTCCTTTGTTTTCTGCAGCCAGGCACTGGCATTCGCAGAGAGTCCTTCTGGGCATCTGGCTCAGACTGCAGGACTTATCTTTATAAACATGGCTAATGTTGGTCAAACCTTTTCTGGAAAACAGGAATTTGCAGAGCCTAAATCCATATCTAAAATACTTTGTAATTTCACAGTCCAAAAATCCCTGCCTAGCAATAAAATTTTTCAGAGGCTACATATCATATCACCAAGGGAAAAAAAAAAAAGAGACTTAGTGTCCTTCTACCAGTCCCTTACTTTTATTATGAATCTCATCTTGGGGAAGGAAGAAAACCCAAACAATGCCTCCAAACAACCCTTTGACAAGTTTTCCACTGAAATGAAACCTGAAATTTTATATATAAAAAGTATTATCCCCTGGCTTTACTGAAAAATATTATCTAGAATGACAGCTAAAAGAAAAAAACACCCCATTTAAAGAGAAATGTTGACAAAAATAGCAGAAATGGCTTTAAATAGGGTTTTAAATAGAAAAAAAAGTTCTAATTTAGAAAAAAGTTCTAATTAGATCTAAGAAAAATGAATTTTAGCACTAGTAGATTTTTTCAAAACTGTATTTCCTCTTTTATAAAAAAATATTAATTGTCTTTAACTGGTACTGAAGGAAATGCAAGTATGCCCTCACTAAAGAAGGCATTAGAACAAAACAAAACAAAAGGACTTAATATTTAAATATTTCATTCAGTATATTTTAGCTATCTTTTAATAAGAATAATTTTGACATCCTGATATAGAAGTCCATACAAGTGTGTACATTTGTTCAGCCCTGTAGCATATGAATCCTCCCATGTCAGTACATCCACAGGTATAGATGCACACATCTCTGTATACTCGTGCATGCATTCGTGTGCAGTTCTTTCTTTTTACACATGCACCCCAACCTAGCTAAATTTTCAGAGTTCTCCCTTCCTATTTCATTCTTCATGTAGCTAATTAAGCACATTAGCACATCAGAGATGTCTGAAACAGAGGCCATTTCAGAAAAGATGACTCAAACACAGGCAGAGCTGCCCATGAACTCCCCCTTCTGCCATGCCAAACCAATCAGCTTGATCTGCAGGAAGGAAAGAGAAAAGATAATTGCTTTGCCAGGATTTTACCCCCAAAGACAAAGCAACATAAAGAGAATACAGCTACTCAGTCCATCATTCCAATACTCATCACACAGAAACACTGTCAAGTAATTGTGTCACCCAAAGAGTCAGTGTGTGGCAAAACAGCTGCAGCTGACGCTGGCTGAGGGAGAATGGCACCAAACTAGTTTCAATACAGCTTTATAAAATCAGTCAGTGACAAGTTCTGGTTATAGGGCTGGCCTCATACTCCTCTTCACGTAAGAATGATGTCACTCCAAGACTGCTTTCTCTTCCCTGAATGCTCCCAAAGAAGTAGTAAAGAATCACCATATCCAAACAGTCATTTATTTATTTATTCTTGTCTGCTCTCTCCTCTCATAAAAAAACACTGGAACAAAAAAAAGTCCAACAAATAAACACCTACATACCTTTCCAATGGACTGCCTAGGAAAACAACACCTGTTGCATGTGCAAGCTCCTCCCTAGTTTGCTGTGGGTTATCACCTCATACTGGGATTCTTTAATTTTTAATCTATGTAAAAAGGACCACTATGTGGAAACCTCAGGATGACTGCACAGGGCAAAGAAGGAGATTCAGCTGCACAATCAAATGTCTCAAGTCTTACCAAGAGTACTGCAATGAATAAGATTTTTTCCCCCTTAACTTTAGGCCTAATTCTACCACCAGCAGATACTCTTCTACTCTTCTAATACTCTTCAGAAGCCCTGCAAAGGGAGATGTCACACAGACACAACAGGGTGTTCAACACCTCACTGGCTGGACTCCTTCATTTCTTACCCTTAGGATGCTTGTGATTGAAAAGGAGCTTTTTCACCCTCACACTGTAACCATGCAGCACAAGTGAAATGGGCAAACTTAATTCTTTCATAGTGTTCCCAATCAGAAAAGGACAGAAGACTTTAAAAAAACAGGAGTGAAGATTAATTTGAAGTAGAGTCCTTGGGGATCTCTTTGTTTCCCAAATGTTCTTCCTTGTAAAGAGGGTTTATCAAATATTCATCTTTTTAGACATGACATCAGACCTCTCTCTGTTTAGCTTTGGAGAAGTTATTCCAATTTCTACAAACAGGAAATATCAATCAATCTTTCATGCAGTTTTGGGAGGGTTTTTTGAGTAGCAGGAATAATTTTTTCTTTTTTTAGAAGAGCTTGCAGAAGGTGTGAGTCATGTTTAAGATTAAACTATTTTGGTTTTTTTTTCTCATCTATGTTCTTTTCTTTTCCACAGCGGCAACAGCGTTTAACCTCAGTGTGTGATAATCCTCCATGTGGCGTGAACAGGCATATGCTGCATTTCTAAAATTCCAGACAAATACAGAGCACCTAAGTCCTAGCAGCTTCCTAAACCCCTTGGAGATTCAAGCTACTATTTTCCATGCTTCAGCTAGGGTTCTACTAGTGCGTGTTGGGTCTACGTAGCCAGCTGTATGAGATGGAGGTGAAAGAGGAGCATGGGAATGATACTTATTGTCAATACATATATTGTTGGAAAAGTACTGAGAAGCCTAAAAGTTACAGTAAAAGGACAGGAGGTTGGGGGAAGGAGCTTAATGAGGACAGTTTTATTTTCCTTTATGTCATACCAGCTTTTCGACTGGTACAAATTAATTTAACACCATTTAAATCAATAGACAATATATCAATCAATAACATTTGAGAATTTGGCTGGTTCTTTATGACTGTTGTAAATGAGCACGTGAAATAAATCAGGTGTTTTGATCTCATTCTTTCCCTCTATCCTGTCCCAGCATCTGCAGAGCTATGTGTTCAACTACTTTACCTGTACTTTACATAGTCCAGCTCTAGTGTAAAAGCAATGACTTAAATGGCTCCAGAGGGAAAAAACCCAAAAACCAAATACATGTAGGGGCTTTGAAACGTCCGAGAACTGACAGCAGAAACCAGGTGTGCATGTGGATCTTATTTTGTGTAGGATGGGGTAACAGGTCTCTTGAGCTGCAGAAGTAAACTGTGATGGCCAGGTTCTTGTGCAGAGAATGAGGCACTGTGATTGTTCTCAGTGTTTCCTGTGCAGGGTGGTCTTTTCCAAATGAAAAAGAAGCTAGCAAAAAATGAGTGTTAAAAAAAAATCAAAAATAAATAAAGGAAGGGAGAAGGAATAAAGAAAGGGAGTTTAGGGGAAGAAGAGTAAGAAGATTTGCGTTGTCCATCAGATAAAATATTCCCGTTTGCACTCGCTCACTGTGTTTTGCAAGTCAATGTCAGCTTTAAAGGAGCTCTCAAGGTTTTCAGGGTATTCCTTCTCCTTTTTCTGGCTATTTCGATGTGCTTGTTTGTGTTGATAGAGGAATCTGCTCATGATGGCAATGATGCAAAAGATGATGAATATCACAACTGCTATTACACCTGTAGAGTGGTAAAAAAGGAAGGATAGAAAGAATAAAAATCAAAACAAAATGCTCAGTTACCTCAAAAATGCAGTACCAATGCACAGCAGCTACTTGGTATAATAGATCTCAGTCCAAACACAACCATGTGACTTTAGCAAACCCTCCCTGGTAGTTTTAATTTCTATTTTGTCACCTTAAGAACACTTAAAATCCAGCATGTATTGATATAATTGACCTAATTTCTGTAAAATTATGCTTTCACTGGAAATATAATTAGTTCAGGGTGTTTGCTTTTAAAACACTAGATCTTTATGCTCATATAAATTCCTGCTCTGTCATATTTTCTTCTGTGTTATCTCTGGGAACCTTGCACGAGCCTTGCACACTTTGGTTTATAGCTTCTAGATATTATCAAAGGCAGCTCACTACAGGGCATGCTATAAAATAAACAGAGATTAATTGTCTTCTAGGCCGTTACAGGAAAATTAAAACCATACATGAAATTATGAGGACGATGTTCCCCAGTACATAAATACTTCCATATGAGCTGGTGAGTTCCACTACACCACCAGATTACAAAGAGAGCGCTCAGGAAACACGAGTATGTGAATACTCTGCCAAGTATTCACCAGGGTGTGTGTAAAAAAATTGCTACTGAGCTTGGTCTTAGAACACAGACTCACATGGAATCAGAGAACATCTGGAACCTCTGGAGATCATCTTGTCCAGATCCCCTGCTCAAGCAGGCAGACAGACAGAGTTCAGTTATATTTTAGAAGACTCAGGTTCCTGATGATCCATGTGTGACCACAACAATCCATAATGCAGTTGCCTACCTAGGTAGCTTGACACAGACACGTGCTAATAATCAGAGCAGATACTAGACCTGCATCAGATTACAAAAAAACCCCTTGGACTAGATTTCATGGAGCCCAGATTTAAAATCTCCTAGATTTTTTTGCCTTGACAGAATTATTTTTTGACTGTAGTCTTTAAAAATGAAATTACCTCCAATCACAGCTGAATCACTTCTGACTGCATTGGTGAGAGGTTCTCTTTCATCTGTCTTCCCAAAAGGATCTGCAGTTGGTTAAACAAAAGAGAACTTATTTTCTGTATCAACTGTTCATTTTCTCTGTGGCTTAGACAGAAGTGTCCTCTTACTCTCAAGAATTCTGATCTGTTTTCAGAAGATGTGATCTGGGGGATTGGAGAACTGAACCAGAAGGGTCTGAAAAATAAAGTGAGTTTGCAGAACAATTTTGTTCTACACCTTCAGGAGCAATTTCTATTGAGGGTATATTTAAAAGGAAACAGAAAGTTTCACACTAACAGCTGAAAGGGTTGTTTCAGTTCATCAGAAGAATCAGAGAGACATTTCAACTAAACAGCCTGTTGGGAGCTTTTCTCAGTCAGAGATGTATTATTATCTTTTTTGTTGTTACCTAAAAAATGATATCAGAAAGAAGCCAAAAGAAAGGGATGCTAGGCAGATTTAGACCTGACCTATGCTTGTAGGTGAGATATAAAACTTGAATTCAATCCCATGAAGAGAAGCAGTCTCTGCTTGGGACAGCTTCTCGGAAGGGATGTTTTTAGCCTAATCTCAGGCCTCTGATCATAAGCTCAAAACAGAGCCAAAATTAGATCACAGTTGATAAGAATTTTGTCCATCATCAGTAGATTAATATCCCTTTATTTTTCAGTATACACGAGTTAGTTATATAAGTAAAATTAGTAATCTAGGTGTTGTTTTTTTTTTTTAATTTAGTCAAAGAGGAGAAGACCTACAATTATTTTATATCCTAAGACGGATGTCAAAGATTGATAGTGTGACTCACTTATTTCTCTCCACAAACTAGAAGAGGAGAGCAATCATTATTTCAGACTGAAGATGAGTTAACTTTCTGGATAATGAAAGTTTGGTGAGATATTTCTTACCCAATTCCTCAGCTGAAGCCAGTGAATTCAGTGACAACTAAGAATTTACATCTGTTCTATAACAGTTCTCCTGTACTAGAGAAAACACTGCAAGTGCTGCCAGTGCATGGCACTAGTAAAAAGTAATGAAAAATTATTAACTATATATGAAAAAATATGAAAGTAAATTTCCATATTAAAAATTATAAAAGATGTTATTTGTGACAAAAAGATTATTTAAGATTTGACACCCAAAGCAATCAGCACTCCACTATTTTTTGGTTACCAGAACTTAAGCACTGAGAAGAAACCAGAACAAATGTTGAAGAGTAGTTTCAGAATGGAGGCCAACAGACACAAGCCCCAAGAATTATATTTTGCCTGAGAAATAAAATCAGGATACAAGGAGAGGATGGTTTTTCACAGTGCAGCAGATGGCCTGTAATAGCAGAGCCATCTCCAGTGGCAACACAATACACTCTGAAGCCAAGGAATAGCAACACTGGGTCTCATCTAAGACCTTAACAGATCATCCTCCTCCTTCTAGATAAAACTGATGTCATTACAGCTTGATTCACCGAGTTTGGAAGCCCTGCTGAGGTCACAAGGCTCCCCAGAAATCACCTAGTCCAAAGCCCTACTCAAATCCAAGTCCATTACAGCAAGTTTTTCAGAGCTGGGTTTTGAATGTATACAAGAATGAAGACTTTACAATCTCCCTGGGCCTCATGCCACTCTTCTTACCAAGTCTGTATCCTGTGGGATTCTTCCAAACAGGTCCATGAGAAGGTCAAAGGTTGTAGTCATGCATTTCTGCCTTTTTTCCTTCCTCTGAGGATCCTCAACTTCACCATCTGATAGTTGATACAGCCAAGGCTGTCCTGGCATAGCCCTAGCCAGTCAGAGCTTGTTTGGAAATACCAGGTCCAGCACAATTAGCACAGTGAGATGGAACTTCACTATTTAAGGTACCTTTCAGAAGCAAATCTTTTCTGTGTAGTTCCAGACTTATGGAATTATTTGACATTTTTTACTTTAAATGCTTGAAGACCTGCTCTCAGCTGAAGAGGACAGGCAGCTCAAGATTCCACCATTCACACAGCTGAATCTCCTCTATAATTTTTACAGCATTTTAATATTAAGAAAAAACACCATAGGAAAAGTCTATTATCTCTATAGCATCAGTATAGAGTTCAAAATAACAAAATCTTTACATGTGCCTCAGCGACGAAGTAGGTGATCTGCAGACCTTTGTTACGTTTCAAAACCACAGTCACCTCTCATTTTGTGTTTCCTAATCAGAAAAAGTGTGTTCAGATAACTGTGTGAATGGATTTTATTCTGTATCTGGCTGCCAGGAAACTTATTTGAGCACAAGTATTCCTTTCTGAAGGAAACAGCTTCAATTGTTTTCAAGTTACAAATATAGAAAGCCTTTTTCACACACTTGAAGAGTTTTCCTAGTGGGCTTTTTTGTTGTATCTCCACATTAGAATATCGAAGCAGACATGTACAGCCTCCTTTGAAGTTCTATTTTTCTTCTCAGACACTCAATAATGAGAAATTGGGAAGTGATGAATTGAGATATGAGCACTGAATTTGAAAGTTAATCCTTGACTCTGTTTTCTTTTTATTTCTCAAAATGTGTCCTTTCCATGTAGAAATGTAATGCTTGAGTACATCTATAGAAATTATAATTTGCTACAAATTGGAAATTTTTTTAAACAAGAATCAACCACCCATTGCTTTTACTTTACCATATAAAGACATGAAGTCTTCAGAGCTCATTTGTTCTAAAGATCTTATTCAGGCTTTAATCAAATCCAGTGTGAATAGTGAGACTGGAATGTCAGATAATTCATCACATTGAGAGGAAATCATATTTTAGAGCACAGAGTGGCAAGACAGGCACGAGTTTTTATAATAATTCTGCATTTCTGATGCAACAGTGCTTAACCTTAACAATAGAGTGCAACTGATTGTATGCTTTAAATATTTAAGTTCAAATGCTACACTCTGCTCCGTGTTCTCTCCTGTAGTTCTGAGCCTCAGGTTTTACTGCTTTCTAAACTCCACAGAAAAATGAGATCATTGAGGTGACAGATCACAGGGCAGAGAGTTCATATTTTCAGTATCATTGCCCGTTCAGGACTCACAAGACACACTTGTCTGTGCGTCAGAGCAGACACCTCAGACAACTGGAGGCAGTGAGAGAAAAGTGGGGGGCTGGGGAGGAGCACATGCACACTGGCAGCCGCTCTCCAGAGTAATCAGCAGCCTTTTTCCCTGTGCAGAATGCTAATAGCATCATTTGTTTTCTGCTGAATATCTTAGGCAGAAGCTGCAGGGAATGGGGATTTGATGCAAGTACAAATGTGAAAGGAATTGTATTATGATTTAAACCAGAGTTTTATTAGTTATCAAAAAGGAGAAAGTAGCTTTATAGGTCAAGGGGCAAAAAACAGCCTTCAGTTTGAACCCCTTTCTGGTCATTAAGAATTCTGCCACATCCACTGGTGACTAAAGCAGCAACTTGATTGTCCCTGTTCATGGTGACAACACTTCCAGCTGCTCTCCGTTTCCTTCTCTGCATACAAATTCACATATGCAAAATACTTCAGATTCCCAAAGGACAGTTTAAGGATTGCAAAAGATATACAAACAATTGGGATCATCTTGCTGGTACTGCTCAAGTAGTGCTCCCTCTCTTTGGTCTAAGAGAATGAAGTACAAGCATCCAGTGGAAGTCACACGTGCCAAGGGCTTTGTACAAGAGTTTTTGCTCATTTCTGTTAGGGTGGGAACAAATTTGAATTGGTGTTTGTATGACTTCTATTGCTTTATCACCAATGGGATATAGAATCTGTGTAAGGTCTATGTTCTCCTTTGAGATCTGCATCACTGGAATTATCTGGAGTGGACAGGAATGACAAATCAGGTCTGTAACCAAACTGTCAAAGCTTTTCCACTGCAGCTTTGGGACTTTTTTGCTTGTTCTGGGCAGGCTTGTTTTAGGCGATCCAGGAGCTTAGTCTGAAAACATTGTTTCAGAACAATGACTTTTAAAAGGGGCCTTGACTAGTCCTGATGCCCATCCTCAACACTCCTGATTCTGAGAGAAAAGGCAACTTCGGAGTCCCACTATTCACACCATCACAATTGCGTTACCGCAAAAAGGAGGGAAGCCTCACTCTACAGCATCCTTGGAACTCCCCAATCCCCTCCCAGCACGACATACCTGATGAGGAATATACTGTGGTTGCTGTGTTCACGTCAGCTTCCATCAGGGATGCACAGTTGGATTCTGTCAAGGAACCTTTGAGAGTGACGGGAGCAAAGCTGGGATGGCGTAAGGCAGCTTTCAGGGGAGCGATGTGGTTGTACTGAACAGAGGACAGGCAGCCAGTGAAACCATAAGCATTTGCCTTGGAGACTTCAGGGTCCAGGGACAAACTGTCTGCAGTACAACAGGAAAACACTCTGCCAATTGACCGTTTTAGGAAGGCATTAAGAAAATGAATCCTCTTTTGCTTTTCCCACCCCTTTTATATCTATTATCCAATTTCAACTGTTCTCTAGGTCCTTCAGCAGCCTACCAGTTCTCCCTGGCCTGACCCATGAGGTTCCCAAAGTCCTTTGTCTATAATACTACTTACCTTGAATTGTCTTGCACATAAAAGCCTGCACTGCACTTTTTTCCTCATCCGTTTTCTCTACTAATGGACAATATCTAGCACATCATATCTACTAACTATGCCAGTAACAAAAACAACAACAGCAATAGTAATACTAGTAAAAATAAGTAAAATAGCAACACTAAATACCATAGAATTCTGAGGCTGATACTCTTTAACTTTTTTTTTTGCATCTGCTAACAGCATCAGTTGCACATATATGGACCATACCTTCAAGGCATTCTGCCTCCTCCACTGCTTGGATGAAAGACCCTGCTGTCTATTTTCTGTCATAAAATGCTTTATGTGACCTGTCACTGAATGGCTTGCTACCTCAGCTTCCCATCCTTCTTCAACAGTTTATTATTCAACTTTTCTGAAGCTCCTATTCATGTTACTACTTTTTTACTATCAGAATTCCTAGGAATCTTCCAAATCATGAGTCCAGCTCTCACTCTACTAGCCCCATTTCACTAACAAAATAAGGACTAAAACTATACCTCTTCTTATCTAAATCAAAATTAAAACAAATATCTCTCTGTTATTTTCCAGCCTGTAGACAAAATAGCACAAATAACTTATCTGTTGGTATCTGTTCAGTTAAATTTCACAAAGAGAAAGCAAATCACAGGCAAGGTTTTTTATACAGTCAGAGAATGATCTGGTTTGGAAGCAACCTTAAAGACCATCTCATTCCGACCCCCTGCCATGGGCAGGGATACCTCTCACTAGCCCTGGTTGCTCAGGGCCCCATCCCAGCTGGCCTTGAACACTTCCAGGGATAAGAATCCATAACTTCTTTGGGCAGCCTGTTCCAATATTCCACTTTCACAGCAAAAATTTAGTTCCAAGAGTTTTAATATCAAAGACTGTTTGGGAAAGTCAGGGAAGGACAGTGAAGCCATTTTCTATTTTCTCCAAACTCACATTATTTACTTTCCAGAAATTGAAATTCATGCTGCTCAGAGGTCTCAAACATGATGCGTTTTATATCTAGATCAATCAAACAAGAAAAAAGCCTACAAATGCACACAGACACATTATCAAAACTTATTCAAAGTCTTACAAAATACCTGCTAACAGAAAACACCCGAACCTTCTAGCACTGAAAGTTTTGAGAGTACTTCCAACGACATTGGGAGATAAGGGTTCCTAGCTTTACAAGTTTGTTTGCAAATCTTGAAAGAATAAGATGCTAGATTTTAAAATAAGGTCCAATTTTTCCATTATTATTCAAATACAATGGTTTTACAAGTGGTCAGGATTTAGGGGGGGAAAAAAAAAGCTCCTTCTCTCAAAGCCAACATTGCTGTTTTAATCTTATACATTTTTTGTATAAGAAAATACAGAGAAATCTCAAAGCCAGCCCAATTCACACAATTTTTTTGTGCTCAAGATCTGAGACTGTTGTGCCATGCACCCAGAGGGAATTAGCCGAGAAAGATTTCTAATTATGTTTGAGCGTCTTTGTGGAAGTATAGCACAGAAGAGTGTGACTGTTTCTCAGCAAAGCAAGGTACAGTATCATCTTGCTGTCCCAGGGGCCTTAAAAGAGAAATGCTCAGTTTGCAGAGCTGTCAGGGGCACAGCCTCTGAGCTGCAAGATGGGAAGGGAAACAGTGAGGCTATGCCACTGGAAAACCTGCAATCTTGCAGAAGTTCACATTTGCTCTTCTGAAAATATGAAGGAATTGACTGCATTCAGTTTTTTAATGAGATTTTGGCTGAGATCTTACAAAACAGACAAAGAATTGCTTCCAAGTTTCTGCAAGAAGGTTTATATATACTGAAAGACTGATTTACAGTATTTGCCATCTTTGTTGAATTTATAAAACCCTTTGTAAACATTCCTACACTCAGCCTTTATTGTTTTCTTAGCTCTGACACAAAAGGTGAATTTGTTGCTATCTTTTATAACCAGGCAATCTAAGTTGCTCTGTTCTACTCCAATGTGCAAAAAGTAAAGCCTAAGAAATAAAGCGTTCCTCTTTCATGGTACAGTATTTTGAAAAGTCAAAGATTCAGTACTTTTGCAGGCATTTTTAAAAATTACATTAAGGGCCAATTCCACGAGTCTTTTGCCAAAGTAAGCTTTGCATGAAGGAGAACTCGGAGATTTGTTGTTGAAAGATTTTGAAATTTGAAATTTGGAAAAAAAAAAGAAACCAAAAGAAGAAACCAAAACCAACCCCAGAGTCCTCTGGTAAAAATTCCACGTGCACAGATACTGTTTGTTTTCTCATACAGCTTTAGGTGTGTGCCTAATGTCTGTCAGAAAGGGGGGCTTTCACTGCTCTCAACAAGAAAGCTGCACAACTTGAATGTGAATGACTTGTGCTGCCCTCTGAATTCTTGGAAGGATAATGTAAATCTGTGATTACAACACGGTTAGCTCTATGAAAGGCTTATTAAAGGACACTCTGTCCGTTGGAGTTTTTGCATGACAATAAGATGTTTTTCCAAAAGATGTTTTCACTACAGGACACAGTGCTCAGTGAGAAATGCAACTGGATGAAGTTCTATGGTTTGTGCTGCAGCCAAGGTCATAAGAAACTTCAGTGGCCTTCCTCTGACCTGGCAATGCTGGGAATCTTTCCACGCATTTCACTGGTCTGGAAAATCACACTGAATTGCTGCTGATGGCTTGGTTTGATCTTCTGACATTTTAGCATTTCATTTCTCTTCTCAGCACTGGAGAATGACTTATTTTGGCTAATTTCTACACAGAGAATAAGAAGGCAATCCTTTTCAGGTTTTAGTAATTAAACTACTCATTCTCCACAAATTAAGTTTACACCTACATTTAGGATGTAATTTTTAAGGTTTATCTCCTGAGTTATGCATAAGTTGGCCTGGCTTCTTGTTGAGTCCAGCAGTTGATCCCTGGAAGCTGTCTGCAATGTCACAGCTCAGCCAACTTCATGTTGGTTTGCCATGTATTTGTAATGGCTTTCCATGATAATGAGGATTAAGTCTAACATGTGGTTGTATTTTTTAAACTTTATGGACTTTATCAACCTAAGTTATGGGCTGATTTATTCCTATTCAGAAAATCAGACATCCTGTTCCCCTGCTGTTTCATTATACACCTCTACCACATACAACACACTTGTTTTAAGATTTTAGATAAAACAATTTTAAGTCTTCGTATCTCAGTAATGGGAAATTAATTTTCATCATGAATAGAATTCCATGAGAATTCTCTAGGACCAAGCATCAATCTGCTCATTAATGAAACAGCAAATTGACATAGTAAATGATAACAAGTAACTGGTAACTGGAATCAAGACAAATCAAAACTGTTATTTTTGTGCAGAGGGAGAGTGGATAAAATACCCTCTTTCTAAAGGTATCACTGTGTACAACAGGAGCATAAACATTATTCAATACATTTTTGTTATTTCTTTATAAACATTATTTTCATGCCACTCGGAAGCTTAAACCTCATTTTGCCAAGGTGCTGAACAGGACTGGCAGGATTACTTCTTGGGCATTGTCACCAGATTTGAACCCACGACCTGAGGTAAAAGACACTTGTAGTCTCCACACACTGCACCTGTCTCAGAGGAGCTGCTACAAGGCACTGTGCAGTTACCTTGAAAAATGTGCTGCTGTGTCCATCAACAACCTCAGTAAACATTGCTGACATTAATCATTCCATTCGAAAGGGCAGAAGGTGTATCTTGGGTTAGCCTGGAACCCAAAACAATCTCATTTGGATTTGGAACAATCTCATTTCCTAGTGTGAGCCTGCCACAAAGACAGTGGAGGGAAAACCACAGAAGTTTTTCCTGGTTACAACAACTGAGGTCAACCAGTTTGACTCTTGCTTAATGAAGGGATGAATCTGAACAGGGGACAGGCTTCTTGGATGAACTGCTCTGGGGTCTCTTCAGTGTATAGATTCCATTTCTTCTCATGAACTTTTAATAAGAAAAGCTATTGTAGAAATCATAAGAATTGTACTGCACCTACATAGTGATTTTAATAAAATTACTTTCCAGATAAACTTTCTTTTACGTACGTTTTATATCAAAGCTGAATGACTTTGTGGAAACTTGAGTGTGCTTCAGCTCAGGCTTTTAGGGATAAAAGATATCATGTTCCTGTGCTAGAATACACAATCATTTATGCTACCAGTGTGGGAAGGCATGCTAATTGATCACTTTGAAGACAATAAATAAATAAATAAATAAAACTATTTACTGAATAATTTATTGAGCTAAATAAATTAGCCCAACAATAATAGGTTCTAAAGAAATACTTGCAACCTTTTTCTTCAAAATCCTCTTGAATCCTTTCAGTGCTACCCTTTTACTCTGGTATCTCTACACAGCTACTATATTAATTTGCTCAGAAGCAAAGCTCATAAACAATGAAATTCACTTCTCTGCAGCAGAGATT
>WAAE01017997.1:107712-187224 GCA_013400495.1 Nicator chloris | reverse complement strand
TTTTTCTATCGACACCATTTTTTCTCTCTAAACCATTTTTTCTGTTTAAAATTGTTGTATTTTTGTTTTCAAGCTAAAAGCGCAGCACATTTTTGCACAGGGCATTTCATACCCATGGCTGGTTTAGGTTGATAAAACTGAAAGTCCTGTGTTTCCATCTTTTCCCCAACCCAAACCAGCAAAAGGTATCAGACTTTTCCATGGGTGTTCTGGACAGTGCACTAACACCTAAACTCTTCTAAATATGAGAACTTTAAACAAAAACACTGAAGATAGCAAAATGGATCTGTTGGTTTGGACACCTGCCTTTCATTGACAGGATATGGGTTCAGTCACCTGCTCTTCCAGTGACTCCCTGGGGTGACAAACACAAGTCATTAGTGTGTCCAAGCCATGAAGGCTTTTAAGAATGTCCATATTTTCTGTGGCTGTGACATTGGCATATGCCCAGATCCACCAGGACACCTGGACCTGAAATCTTTAACCCTGAGTGAGTTATAAACATCTTTCAAACCTGTGTTTGAAGTCCCTAGCTGGCTGACCTTTCTGCGTACTTCTTCCAAGGGTATGTCATGACTCTTGGATATACAATCGTTTTGGTTGGTAGCTCTTAGAATCAGGAATATTATCTCCCTTGAGTCCGTAAGTCTGTCAAATAGTCAGAGAGCCAAAGAGTTTTACCAAAAATAAGTGTGTGTCATGCTGGCCTGAGAGTAATTACCACTGTCTCCTCATGTAAGGATTCAAGTAATCCATGTAAGTATTCATTAAATTTCACGGCATCTCTGGACACACTCATCTGATGTATGTTCCCCATCACACATGCTTGTTCACTTGTCCAGCAGGATCTGTTCCTTGATCTTCCCAGGCACTGAGGTATAACTCACTAGTGGGTAGTTTCCAGGGTCATCCTTTCCATCCTTTAAAAAAATGGGCTTGCTGTTTCCCTTTTCCCAGTCACTGAGGACTTTGCCTTACTGCCATGACTTCTCAAATATCCTTGAGAGTGGCTTGGCAGCATGAACTGATTCTCTCAGGACTCTGGGATGCAACTCATCAGGTCCCATGGTGTGATATATGTGTGGAGGTCCATCAGATGATCTTGAACCTGGTCTTGTCCTAAAATAGGAGGGACTTCATTGTCCATGCTGCTGCCTTAAGGTTCAGGGTCTTGAAACATGTAGGAAGAGAGATTACCATTGAAAACAGGCAAAAAATTTGTTTCTTTCCCTAGCTTCCTCTATGTTGGTTGTCACAATTTCTGTCATGCTTTTCTGTAATCTTCACTTTCTGGCTAATGTACCTGTGGGAACCTCTATTTTTGTTTTGCAACCCTTGAAAAATTCAGCTCAGGACTTAAAAGCAGCATAAAGTTTGAAGCCCAAATCCATGAAGACACTTTGTACTTAGCATCACACTGGCTTCAAAGTGAGATGGAGTTAGGAATGGACTTAGATTTCTAATATTTGGTAGAGCTGGGTCTTTGTCTCATACATTATTCAGTCAACATAATAAAGAATAAACCACAGAACTTTTCTTAATCATTTTTGTATATTGTCTGGAAAAGAACATTTGAAACACATATTCAAAACACATTCTTAGTGCCTTTTCTTCCAGGTTTTTTATTCTGCATTTCAAAGTAGTTGAGAATTTAGTTTAATGTTACAATGTTTTTCCCATGAGGTAGACTAAGTAATTTTGGCAATTTAAATGTTGATTGTGAGGTATTGATGTGGGCAAATGTAACATTCATTATACTTTCTGCAGTAACTTGGAAGTAGCTCCAGCCATTAAACTTTGTATAATTGAAACTTTAAACACAACCTAGGACACCATGGCTTGTCATCTTTTGTGCATGTTCTGTGATTTAGAACAGAATGTCCTCATCCAGCTCTATCACTAGAGATATTCAAGATCCATTTGGATGTAATCCTGTGCCCTGTGCTCTAGGATGACCCTGCTTGAGAAGGGAGGTTGGACCAGGTGACCCTCTGTGGTCCCTTCCAACCTTATTCATCCTGTGACTCTGTGATTATTGAGACTGAACTCATGTAAACTGTGGATGGAAAAACACCAAACAAAATTTGCAACCAGGATGAACAGGTATTTGTGCAATCTGCTGGCATGTTTAGGTAACTGTCATGAACAACGGTATTAATGCAACTGGAAATATTTGTAGTGGCAGTGACTATGAGATCTTGAAGCTCCCCGTGGTCACCAACTGTCCCCTTACCCACCATCACAAAACTGCCTGGTCTCTTATGACTTGGACTGAAAACACTTATGGGGTCATATGAGAAATATCATGTAAGTGCTGCTTTTTTCACCATATATTCTGAAAAAGTATTTTGGGTATTTTTTCCCCTCTTCTTGACTTTCCAGCGTAAAGCAAAAAGCAATAAAACTTCTGAATAATGCTTTCATGTTCAGTATTATAACCTAGGATAAACAAAGTGCAAAACTAAAAGCAAAGTTAACCCTTTTGAAAAATTGAGGTTGAAAAAGGAATTAAAATTAATGAAAAATATGTATTGGGCTAACAATACATTGGAACTCAACACGTGGCACTAACAATATATAACTACATTCATGATGTTGAGGAAACAAGAGTCTGGTACAGGGACAGGCTCTTTTGAGTGACAGTAGAATTTCCTGGATGGTTGGTCTGGTTCTGATTGCGTGTGGATCCTTGTCTTTGGCCAGAGGATCTAGTGACACAGACATTGCCATTACAGGGTGTGATGTACCCAGCTAACAGATAAGCTCTCTGGCTTTGCTGCTCTCCACAATGTCTAACAGAGGCCAGAGTGTTTCCTCTGATTTGCTATCTCTGCAGCCCTGCTGGTAGCGCCAAAGCCGTGTCATGCAGATAACTGACTGGCAGTAAATCCCGCAGGTATGAGGAGCTCTAGACCATCACACCCCGACCTTCATCTCTTCTGTGGGAAAGGTACTGGACTGTTGTAGCTGCAGGCACTTGAGCAGCCTGCAGAGGACTTCTGGCCACTGGTTTTCTCACACGTGCCCTCCAAGGATATGCCTCAGTCTCACAACTGCTTGTTCTTCGATCACGAGATTTCGTGTCAGTACTTACAGAGAAAATTTGCACCAGGAAATACAAAACAGGCAATGATATGGGAGAACTCTTTGGTGCTGTGGTCTTCATTCAGCAAATAAAACACTCCTCAGATAGTTCAGTTCCTTCAATCTATGTCATGTCAGTGTCGAAATCCAGGAAATAATCAATTCAAGTATGGAGAGCACTCCCAGTTCAAAATGGAAAATATCCCATTTTCGTCTTCAAAAAAAGATTCCTAGATTTTGCCATTGTAATCAGCTCCTTTGAATTTCTAATTATTAAAAAATCCCAGCAAATGTAGAGAGCAAAATTGTATAAAAAAAGCTTTCTATTGTAAGAAAATTGGGCTGAAGCTACGTGTTCACAAAAAATTACTACCTTTTCTTCTCTGTTTTAAGATGGAAAGAAAAAAAATCTCCTAGAATCCTTATGGAACTGTAAAACACTTGTTTGAAATAGCTGAAAGACTCATTCCCTTGGTGATGATATGCAAAAAAAATTAAGAAATGTCACTGTTTCTTATTCAAAAAAATCAGCCATGATCAGACATAAAGAGAAAATGATCAATCAGATGAAAAGTGAAAATAATGAGAAAATAATCACTCTGTTATAGGCATGATGGAGCAGGACAAAGGTTCCGCCAGACATTGCAGCAGTGGAGGGCTACTATCTTCTGCCCCTGATGGGGAGTTGTATTCATGCTTGACTGATCTCTAGTTCAAAGTAATCTACAAACACTGAGTATTTCAAATACACTGAGGTAGGGAGCTGTTATTCTTCCTGCTGGGTTTACAGATTGCCTGTTAGACTGGGCAGAGAGGTCAAACCACTGGTGAAGGGTCATGGAAGAAAAAAGAGTGTTTCACTGCAGTATTATCTTTCAGTCCAGTGCTCAGAAAACCTCAGTTGTTTTCTTATCAACCTAATATATCTGGGGAGTTTTCAACATATCTCAAAAGAAAAAACAAACAAAAAACCAAACGAGAAAACACCTGTTTAATAGTCAGCCTCTAAATGAGAAAGACGCCATTTTCTAAACATCTCTTCACATATTTTCTCTCTTCTTATATTTATACTTTAAATGTCTGTTTAAATACAGTGAGACCATAATATTTACCTTGCTGCCAGGTGTGATGCAGTAATGGGTTATGGTGGAAGAAGAACGGCAGTAAATGTTCCTGTGTTCCTTTTGCTCTACATTGTCTTGACATAGCCCATTTGCAGGAGATCTACTGCTTCATCCACGTTTGAGTGGAAATGAGAGAGAGCTTATATTGGTAGAGGAAGGAACACAGTGAAAAGATGCCACCCTTTAATCTAGCTTTCTGTTTAGTTGTTAAATCTCCTTGCTTGTTCTCACATCCATAGGCTTACCCTTTCAACACTCTTATCTTTTTGCAAACCCATGTATGCCTTTCAGCACAGCAAAAACCACGTCCGTATTAAGTGTACAGGCAGTGATGTGCATGTATGGAACAACACTTTCATCCAAATGATCCATAAAAGAACTGTCAGACCTTTAGACACAATTTATAGTGCTGTCAATGAAAATAGAAAAGCAGAAATACATCTTGCAGGGGTCATTTATACATGAGGAATGGAGCTGCCATCACACAGTAAATCTGAGTTCATAGTACCCATGCTGTTGTTTCCCCTCTCTTCCTCATCATAGAAAGGAAGACTGAATACTCTTATACTGAAGAGAGTGGAGAAAAAAAAACAAAACAGAACAAAAAAAAGGCAAGAGAGACATTACAAACAACTACAAAGGAGAAAAGCTGTGAGTCAAGAGGAGCTGCATATACAAAATCTGTTTCACTGGTTCACAGTGTATCTGCAGTCAATAATGTGTCTGCTCAACCCACATGGGGACACTCAGACGTGAGCCTTCAGCTCCCTGAGGACCTGCATGAGTGGGATGTACTGCCCCAGGTGAGAAAGTCCACCAGAACACCAGTGAATCTGAACGAATTGCTACTTTATTCTTTTGTCCCACTGAACCTTTCTCTGAGATGTAGATTAAACCTCAGGCATTCTGTGCCTATACCTTCTTTTGTCTCCATAAGCTCCATAGAAGTGCAGTACAGTTTTATTAACTGAAAGTCTGATTTTATGAAATGTGTTAAGAAAGAAGACCTATTTTGGACACAAATCTCGTCTATAGTTTTATCTAGATAAAAACACACATTACCTCCAACATAAGCACTTCAATATTTCCAATGTTTTAGTTTTTATAACAACCATGTTTTTAATCATGGAAGTCTTTCAAAGTTCTTAAGCAGAATGCCTTTCTGTAACTTGATTTCAGTGGATTAGCCACAGTAGGATTTGATCAGAGCAAGGTTTACAATGTACCAAAAGCATAAAGCTAAGGAGATGCTGAAACTGAAGACCAGTAAATGAAGGAAAGTTCCCCAGCACAGATCCATTTTCCAGTAGAAAGAATTCTTTGTGCTTCCTTAGGGATTAGGAAGAATTTATTTAAAACCAGCTTTGAAATTCTTCTGACCTCAATCACTACACTATGACCACTACACTACTCATTCTTTCATGTTTTTTGTTGATTTTGTTGGTTTTGTTTTAGAGTGCCTTAAATTTTGAGTTCTTTCAATATCAGGAATGTCACAGTCTCCAGGATAAATTACCTTCTGTCACTTGTTTAATGCACTAGGACCTTAATAAAAGTTCACTAAAATATCTGAGATTTTCTGAGGAAGTCAACGTCTTTCTTCACACATCCATACTAATACTTCTTTTTTATACTAAATAGGATGGGAGGAACACTGTTGTACAAGGTAAAAGTCAGAAAGGGTAACATCTACTTTCCTGGCAGGTATTCCTACACTCCTTCCCACTGGAGTTACAGGGCAGATTTTCCATTTAATGTATGTGGGGATTAAGGTCTGCTTCAAGCATTTCTTCTGACAGGCAGGAGGCAAGGCTGTTATGAAAATCTGCTAATAGAATAAATACTATTTCCAACTGGATTATTTGTAGCACATTCTGTAGCCTACAAGCTGACTCCTTAGAGAATAAGAAGGAACTGGTTCGAGTCTACTCAAGAAGAGCAATGGCTTTAAGATGGAAGAAGATACATTGAATTAGATGTTAGGAAGACATTCATAAATGTGCAGGTGTTGAGGCACTGGAACTGGTTGCCCAGAGAAGTTTTGGATGCCCCATCTTTAGCAGTGCTCAAGGCCTGTCTGGATGGGGCATTGAGCAACTTGTTCTAGTGGAAGGTGTCCCTGCCCATGGTAGAGGGACTGGGACTAAAGGATCTTTTAAGTCCCTTTAGACACAAACCACATTATAATTCATTGATACACTATGAGGACGTAGCAAATTGATCCTACATAGCAAAATGTAGGTGGATAAAACTCAGCTTAGAGAGTCTTCCTCAGCCTCTGGGCTCTTTTGCTGCTATAATTTTTGACTGTAAGCCCATGGCTCTTACATTATTAGATCCCAGCAGGGGTTTAGAACATAAAATTTGGGCTGAAGCACAGAAACTAACATTTTTGCATTTAGATCTTTAGTGGATTGACTCATTTTGGACTTAAATCTTCAGAGTGAAATTGAACATGCATAAAACATTAAATGTGTAATTGCACTTGTGTCCCTTTTAAAATGTACTTACTGTGCTTCAGCTGCATGACCGTATGAATTTGCATTTTTCCTCTGCAAGGGCTTCAACAAAGAGTCCAGAGAATACCTGATTCCTAACTGCCCTCTTGCTTAGCTATTTGACACACTCATAAATGTGAAATGCGTATTTGGATGTCTTCTGCACTAAGAAAAAAGTAAATGCAAGTTTCCTACTTCCTGCATGGATGGACTATTAAAAGAGCTACTGATTAAGGAACAGTACAATACACACAGCACAAGTGACAGAGATACTGCTTCAAATGAACTGGGATGTGACAGCAACATTTTGTAAGGAACCCAGGGCTGCAAACATGCAGCCCGAGCTCACCTCCTGGACTGGGTCAGCCACAGGAAATAGGCAGAGAGAATCTTCTGAGAAAGACTGTGTCAGAGACAAGGCTGAGCATCACAGAGCATGACAATGGGACAGCTGTTTTGTGTGTGTGTATAGGCAGAGGTCCTGCCAGGCACCCACCTGAGACAGGCATCTTGAGGATATTTCTTGTGATTATGAGGTGTACTTTAGTGGCTAAAGCCTTTGATTCATTGACCGTCTTCTTTTTTGGCAACAGATTATATTTTGTGGACTCTGCACTACATTTCTTTCTAAACATTTTCCTCACCCACTCAAAAAGGAATGATTTCCTGAAGTAGTTTACAATAGTCAAGAAACTCGGGAAGACGTTTCCAATTATGTCTGAGACCATCAACCTAAGTTATTACACAAAACCTCAGTTCTCTGTGGCAATACTGGGGTTAGGGTTTAGTTGCTTTTATTGTGGAAATTTTAAATGCCTTTTTTAAAACTTTTATTGCCTTATAAAGCAGAATACTTTCTGTACTACAGAACTTCAATTTTAAAATGTTTTAAAATGAAATATATTGAAATGTCTGGCCTACTATTCAACAAAAAAGAAAGAACATTATTGACCACTTAGAAATTTAATGCTTACCACAAGAAACAACAACATCTTTATGGCACAAAAATATGATTTTAAGGGACAGTCATGAACTCAATGGGCTTTTTTCCTCCACTGTATAAGGGGTAAGTAGTGTCTGAACCTCTGCACACAGAACAGAAAAACAAGCTTATTGGAAATAATCCTTGCTTCGCTCAGAGGCAAAATATATTTATTCTGGCAATAAATAGGATCACAGCAAGGAATGAAAAGGACTGATTTGCAAGATCATAAATATAATGAATATATGTTCTATTGGCCTCAATGAAAGATGACAATACTATCATTTTGTGACTTTAAAAGTTTCTTTAATAAGAAAAGATGTAATTGAGAGATCCTGTATTTAATTTGCTATTAGGAAGAGTGTTTTACACCAACTACCATTAAACCAAAGTATATGTGGCATAAAAATGTCTGGTTTTAATACAGAAGTCTGAAGAGATGTTGTCTTTTACTTTACTAGGATTTTTATGTGGTTGGTTTCCTCTCAGTTCTCATGGTGTGATGCAGCAGTGTTAGCATGGGACATGATCAGCAAAGTATGATGGTTCTTTCATTCATTCTGGCTTTGTAGATTTAAATATCATACCAGTGCACTCAGTCTGGACTATGAGTCATGAGACAATGTCATATTTTTGTCTGTCTTTTGCAGGACATCCAGCACCTAGCTCCACTTCCCTCAGTGTTTTGAAATATTTTTTAAATGTGCTTACGCCTTTCTTCTTTCTCGTCTACTTTTATTTACTCTAATATAACTTTATCATTTATGATGAGGAGAAAATGCAAAATGGTAATAAAATCTTTAGAAGAATTAACAACCTCCTTATTCAAATCCTTTTCTGCATCTCTCTTTGGATCAGTCTGCATATATGCTGTCCAGATATTAACTGGATACCTCTTTAAAATGTTAAGGGAGAATATACACAGAAAGTAATATACACTGAAAAATAATTCAGAGTCATTTTGCTATATGTTCAAAAGCTGAAGAAACTCAGAAATACAACTCTCTGCATTCACTCCTGTAGTGCTTTCAAAGTGCTCTAAGATATCTCCATACACATTTGCTATTCATTTTGTATTCACTTCCATGTTAAATTTGCTGCCAACTAAATTCCTTCTCCTAGTAGTTTGTAAACACATCTGTCCAGCACTAAAAGGAAACCACCAGCAGTTATTTCACATATTTCTAACAAATGTTCAGGAAAATGTGACTTGCATTCACTATTGATCTTGCTGGGACTTGGATGAAATTCCTTTTGGCAGTGAGGAGTATCCTTTCTACACATTTGCCCTCTGCTTCTTACTAAAAAGAAAAAAAAAAAAAGAATGAGATTTTCAAAGTTGAAATCGTTGCTTAATAAGTTTAGAGAACTGTAAAAACAAAACAGCAGATATTTTTAATATTATTATTTAACAATGTTTACTGATTATTAAAACTATCATACAGCCCAAATTACAAATTATGTAGATGTTTGGTATAAATTACATTTCCCTATTTCATACTCATGCTGAAAGCATGCTCATTCATATATCAGTAGGATTTGTGTGCTAAGAAATGTGATACATTTACCAAAGACAGAAATGACTACATATAAATATTGAAATTTTTGGCTCCTTGATGTTTTGTTTTTTTTTCTATTAATCTGCTTCTCTTTTCTATTATTCCAAACAATGGTGGTGAGAAGTAGAAATAGCAAAAAGGTTTTGATAAAGTTGTGGGACAATAATCAAAGAGAGATATTAGCTTTGATAAGTTTTTAAAATTAATATTATTTTCAAGGACACAAACTCATCAATATATTTACATTCTCTAAATAAGACTAGAAATAAATTAGACTTCCCAAATACCAATCTATACAGGTTTAATTATTTTCAAGACTCTTTTTGTTTTAAAGCAGTGCATTAACGTCCAAATTAGATTTAGCCTTTTGAGAATGAGCTGAGAGAGTAGACTTAGACATGCTACATGGGAAAAGCAAGAAAAAGACAAAACCATACAGACCCATGAAATATAATATTTTTCTTTTTTTTTTTTTCAAATATTTTAAGTAAACTAAAAGGAATGGATGTACAATCCATTTGGCTTTGCAGAAATCCTTTCATTAAGGTCCACTAAAATATGCATTCACTGTATTCCAATGAAATTTGCCTATCAGTTTTCAGGGCTCAGTGCACTGAACAGTCAAACCACACCTCTGCATGGAAGGTACACTTCAATTAAATAACAATATGCATTCAGTTTAATTCCTCAAAAGGCCTGGAGAAGTGGGTTGAGACAGGCTTAGAAATGTTTAGGAAGCCTGTCAGGGATGGGTTGCTTTTGCTGCTCCTTCTTGGAGTGGCATCACTCACAGGTGGTTACCAATGAACTGGAGCATAAGAATGTTCCTTTCTCACAGATGTTTTAAGCATCTCTGCTCTTTCCCCATCTCCTTTGCAGACTCAAGCACTCCTATTACAAGCCATCCTTCTTACATCAGTACTATGAACAATTTTATCTCGGGACTTTTGGCAAAACTCACACTTCCTAAAGACTGTTTTAAAACTTCACCAGGATGATTTCATTCCTGTCTATGGAGCAGTAATTTTACAATTTCCTTGTGAATGTACAAAATTTAAACAAGGAGATACTGTTTTCTGAATGTTTTCCTTGTGATCACAGTTTGATCCCTGGAATTGCCATCTGTTCAAAACTGTCAGCCACAGTTTACATGAAATATCCTGTTTCAGCAAGCAGCTCATAATCAGGAACCAATCCTCCATCTCCCCTTAAACAAAACCCTTATAACTTTAATTTGGAGCATTCAGGCTTTACTAAAAAGTTGGAATTAGTTAAATATAAGGAAAGATGTATAATGCTACTTGGCAGCTTGAAAAGATTGATGCAGAAGTATCATTCTTATAGCAATTTATGTTATAACGTATTATTTATTCCCTTCCAACCTTAGTTAACCATAAAAAAATATTGCAAGAAATATATTAATAGAACAATGTGCTTGTACCTCTCTTCTTAAAAGTGAAGTAGCACTCTCTGACTTGAATAGGTATTGTGAGAGTTACTTTTCCTTCTGTCAAAGAAACAAGAGTTTTCTCTGATGACTTCATAGTTTTGCACCATCTAGTTTGATATGAGGCACCTCCTTCCTTCCCATCCAGCCTGAATGCTGCTGCAGAGTTCATCTGATGCTGCTGAATGGGAAAGAGCCAAGAGGGTAGATGCAGTCTCCAATGGGAGCAGGGAGTGTGGGACGGGAGCCAAGAAGGCTGGCAGGATGCTGTGGGAAGGACACCATGCCCCACACAGAGGTGACTGGATGTAGGATGCTTTCAACTCCAACCCAGGAATACCTTGTGACTAAGAGGGAAAAAGAGAACTATGATTTGTAAAAATAGAGAATTCTAATATTCTCTGCAGAAAGAAATTGGTTTGGAAACAATTTTTACAGGGTTTAAAAATAAAATAAGTTTAGATGATCCAACTCCTGGATTTGAAGGGTCCTAATCAGCTCAGGGTACCATGGGCATCACACACAGCCCAGGGGTGTAGGGCAGCTTGTGGGGCAGACTGGCACATGCCAGCTCTGGAGCTCCCACCACCAACACCATTTCCATGGCAAGGCTGTCCACAGCCAGCAGTTAAGCAGCATATTTTCTTGAGATGTTTCCCTGATGATGAACTGCTGTTTTTCCTGACATATATGTTTTCACTGGATATTTTTCTGCTAATTTTATTGTTATTTTCAAAGTGACAGTATATGCTCAGTAAATCAGTGGGGTTTGGTTGTTCAGCTTCTTCACTGTCATATCATGGGTAAATGAATGAGATTCAGGGAAACTAAAGCCTTCCATCCCTTAGTCAGGTATTTCACCTGTTTCTCTTCAAGGTGCCTCTATGCACATTCATTTTTCTAAGATAAAAAAGCATATAAATTTTGCAGAACTGGGTTGAACTGCATTGAGAGGTTACTGAGGGACTTGGAACTTTCCAAACAAACAGCTCTGGCTTTAAGTGGCCAGCATAGGAGTGTAGGACAGACCCCAAGTAGTTCTGAATGCTACCTACAGAAACAACTCAAAATGTCTCTGTCTACATCTCTGTAAAGTGAGCTGTTAAATTGTGTGCCTTCCTTGTCAAATACAGAGGTTTTGTGAAGAAGTGGTGAATGAAACCAAAGGTTATTTGCCTGTAATCAGTTATATATGTTCCATATTTGATGCATTCTTAGCAGAATTTGAAATGATCGAAATATAGACTGGTTATTTTATTTTAGTGTAAAATATTTTGTACTGTGGCAAAGAGCACTACTGGGTGTGCTACAGTAAAAGACACTGAGATTTGAATGCATCCCATTAGATTTTATATTTTTAATTAAGATATATCAATTGCAAATTTAGTAATCCTAAACACTGCCAGCAGAGGAAAAGAAGAAATCCAGTTCATGTCAGATTTTTATGATAAAAAAAGTTTTGGATGAATATTCGGATAACTAAGATTTGTTCTAAAATGCTTTGAACTGAAGTGATGGACACCTCAAACTGCCAAGAAGAATGCTGTGTTGTACCAGCACACTGGTGCAACCTTCCCTCCTACATAAAACCTTTATGCAATTCACTCTCCTGGATTCTTGCTGAAGGGCATTTTTTTGTCTGTTATGATGCAGAAATACTTTGTCCCCTGTATCCATTTCACCACATGGATGGGACAGCAGTTCCCTTCCTGCTCAGGAGGCACTCTGGGTGCTCCTCACCCCTGATGAATGTGAAACTTCTCTTTTCCTGGTGTAGGCAGCTGGACCTGCAGGGATGACTGGCTGTTTGTGAGCAGCAATAGTCAGGTAGGAAAAAAAGCAGAGGCAGGGAAAAATTCTTAAAGATGCACAAACAACAACAAGCTGGTTCTCAAAACAGAACAACAATTTATCCTTCAGAAAGAAAATATTTATTACCAATTTAAATTTATTGCACCCCCCCCCGCCCAATCCTCCACAGATATATGACCACAAAATCTTTGCTTACATTTTTTAGCAGAAGACAAAGGGATGTTTGATCTTTTTCAAAACACTACCAACCCCATAACTCATTGCCCTGTTGTCACATCACGGCTAGTCCCACCTGCCCAGCTGATATACAACAGCCCAGGACTCCATTATTCCAACACCCCTAGCACAGTATTTCACTTGACTTGGAATAATGTTGTCCTTGAGAAAGATACTAGGAAGCTAACATTTTTTTCAAAGCCAAGCTTATGCTTTGCATATTTGTTTCTAAAATTCAAACTTCCAGACTTTCTAAAATTCTAAACTTTACTCTATTTCTGACTTTTGTCAGTATTACATCTCTGAACACAACTAAGTGCACTTCCCAATATGTATTTTCTGAGCTTTGCTAACTTTGGTGGTGTTTGATCACCTAGCTCTGGGACAAGAAAGTTCCAGTAGACTATAGAGGTTATCTTATCTGGGCTTACACAAGTTTATAATGACATTATCCGTAGCACCTCTGTCCTCCCCTGAAGGATACATTGTGTTTGAGCGATTTTTTATTGTACTGGATAGTCATCTTTTATGAAAATATATTGATTTGTATTACTACCTTTTAATTACCAGTTATTCCTTAATTGCTCTACATATGAAGAAGGTTTAGGTTTTTTTGGACTGCTGAACTTATAAAGACTGGTAAGGAAATTCCCCTTAAACGAGTATGCAATAGCAAATGATGGATCTACATATGAGGCTCAATTATTGCAATCACTTTCACAGGTTTTATCCTGCTAACATTTTAAATTTAAGTTCCTCCCCTCTCTTCTTTATTCTTATAATTTATATATGTGTATAGACATATGTATACATGATATCCTGAATCTAAGGAATATACTGTGCACTCAAATACAGAAATGGCAAGTGAAATTCGGTCAACAACCCCAAGTTTCAGAAAGACTGTAGAAAGTTGATCCTGTGAAGCTGCTGACAATATCATGATGCTGTTGTAATCAAGTCCCTTTGTGGAAAGATTTCTTCTGAAACTACACAGTTTGTCTGTTTAGTATTCCCAAGACTTTTTCACAGCCCTCCTTGGTGAGCCATGTATTTTCTACATTAGTAGGAATGAATATAAAATATGGAGTTTTCTCGTTTTATCTATCTTGGCAGTGTGCCATATGGATTGACTTCAAATGTTAAGGAATTAATAAGTCTGTTTATTTTTCAATGTAGGAAGGTTGTGCTTTTCTCTAATGAACAAAAAAAGAAAGCAGGCTTCCCTTCTTCAAGTCATTTAGACCCTTGTTAATTTAAGAAGTCAACAAAGGTTCATTCATTTAACAAACTTGCTCAAGTACATGCATGAAAGGATCTTTCAGATTTTAAAATGTAATTAAGCCTTTTATTGAGGATGGAGGTAATAAGCAGAACCAAGTTTTGTACATTACCTAAAAATATTTGAAGCACTAATTATTACAAGTCTTATGCCTCAAAGTAGGTTTGAGATTTCAGTCTGTGACAATATTTAATACCAGTAATTTTTAAATCTGTAAACACCTACAAGTTTTACTGTTGCTGGACATAAGAAATAAAAAAAGAATGTAGAGGAAATGCCATCTAAAAATCAGGTTCCAGGTCTGAAAAACATACCTCCAAAGAAAGATTACATTCAGAAGAAAACTATAAAGCTTCATGCATTTTGTTTTAATTTCTCTCAAAATTAGGCAAGCTCTGTAAGAGCTTTTAGGACAGACAAGCCCTTTATGCTTCATGAAAGTTATCTGCCCCCCTCCTTCACAGAGAACTCCCCCAACACACCACTATCTGAATTGCTCTCTAAGTCTGGCATCATTATATCCATAAATTATCACAGGTAGATACCAGAAACTCCATCTTAGAAACTAAGTGTTTATTCCTTGTTGTGATTAGGCAAAATTTTTATTTAGGCAGAAATTTGCTATTTCTTTCTCAATTTTTTTTCCAAACAGTAGAAAGAAAATAAGGATTATATTTTTAATCATCCAGATGATGGCAGTATTTTCACAATTTAGTTACACAGTAGGACAATATTGTCAGAAAAAATGAGATTTCCTGGTCAAAGCTCAGGGGCTTTGTCTTTCTTTTTCTCTAATCTTCAATTATTCCTGCATTATCCACTCCTGTCCTTGTACTTCTTTACTTAACAAAAAGAGCTTTACTTAAAATCTTGCTGCTGTTCCCCAAGCAACTCTGAAGTGCTTTCTGCACCATGTCACCTAGCTAGTGTCACTTTTCAAAGCAAATATTTCACAGCAAATAATGCCTGGCTGTGCACAGATGTGCAGGAAAAAGAAAGGTGACAGGGGACTGTCCTGCCAGCCCCCAGCCACCATCCTGCCTCTGGGAAAGCTCAGCAAGTGCAGAGGGAGAAAGGATGTCTGAGGCATGGGGGAGTCCTTCCCTGCAGCACTGAGGACACTGAGGTACTTAAAATATTCTCTTTCCTCTGCTGAGGGCTTTAGTTGCCTGTGCCACAGAACCCTGGATCACCCAAAGGAGAGAGAAAAAGCCTCTGTTGGTCCTTCCCCACCTTCTTTGGGAGCTGCATCTAAGGAGAAGGCTCACACCCTTGCTCTTGCCCCAGGTGTCCTGCCCCCCTAGTGCCCTGCCAGCCTGGCCATCCTGTGGCCCCCAGGTCCCCCCTGTTGTAGGCAGCTCCCTCCAGCCACCTCTGGATCTGCTCCCACGATTAGGAAGCTCAGGCTGGGCTGACATCCCAGTCCAAGTGAGCTCTGGAGCAGGCACTCATCCACCACATCTCCCCTGGGCTCAGCCCAGGGTGCCTCCCTGGAGCCTGCTCAGCTGCAGAGAAGCTGGTGAGGGCAGGTCCCATCCTTTATCAGCCCCTTCAGGAGACAGAGCAGCTCCCAGAGGACGGAGAGGACCCCATCCCCTCTCCCCATCACCGCCAGATGGGTGTTCTGCTTGCAAAGCAGAGTGAGCCTTGAAGTCCGTGCTCCCTTCTGGGTGAGGATGGGCAGTGCCTTCCTTGTCCCCCACTCCTTACCAACCCTAGCCCTCTGCTAGGTGCCAAAGGAACACACAGAAAGTTGAAAACAGCTATTAGCCACATGTTGAGAATGGAAAAGGATGCCCATTTCCTTTCACAAATTTTGCAGGAATTGGGGGAGAGAGGGGAAAGTAGGAGATGAAAGCCTGAAACCTCATATAGTAGCAAAGCTACATTATTGCTTAGTATCAGGGAAAACTGAATTAATGGAGCCACAAAAGTTGTTGCCTTTTCAGCTGCTGTGATAGCACTAGGAATGTTCCTCTCTTTGAGATCAGTGTCCTTTACATGGGCTGGAATTCCCTGGATAGTCTCATGTGTGAGAGGCAACAGGCCCTTTGCATGAAGTTCAAAACTAAATCCACCTGTATATGATGATTATTGTCTTCTGCCATCCTACTCCATTGCTAATTTATACATGTTAACTGAAATAATAAAAGAATAATTCACAGCATGAGACGAACATATATATATTTGCATCTCTCCTGACTTCAACAAGGATAGAGTTAATATTTCTTCCCAGTAGCTGTTACAATGCTGTGTTTTAGATTTAGAATTAGAGTGGTGTTGATAGCACATTGATGTTTTGGTTTTTACTAAGTTGTCTTTAACCTAAGTCAAGGACTCTTTCTTTTTTTTTTTTTCCTTCACTTGTTTCGTGCTCTGCCAGTGAGGAGGTGCACAAAAGAAATTGAGAAGGAGCACAGCTGGGAGACAGCTGGGTGACCTGTAAAGACCAAATGAAGAGAACATCATGCCAAGTATGTGACCCGAGGGGGANGCTCTGTAAGAGCTTTTAGGACAGACAAGCCCTTTATGCTTCATGAAAGTTATCTGCCCCCCTCCTTCACAGAGAACTCCCCCAACACACCACTATCTGAATTGCTCTCTAAGTCTGGCATCATTATATCCATAAATTATCACAGGTAGATACCAGAAACTCCATCTTAGAAACTAAGTGTTTATTCCTTGTTGTGATTAGGCAAAATTTTTATTTAGGCAGAAATTTGCTATTTCTTTCTCAATTTTTTTTCCAAACAGTAGAAAGAAAATAAGGATTATATTTTTAATCATCCAGATGATGGCAGTATTTTCACAATTTAGTTACACAGTAGGACAATATTGTCAGAAAAAATGAGATTTCCTGGTCAAAGCTCAGGGGCTTTGTCTTTCTTTTTCTCTAATCTTCAATTATTCCTGCATTATCCACTCCTGTCCTTGTACTTCTTTACTTAACAAAAAGAGCTTTACTTAAAATCTTGCTGCTGTTCCCCAAGCAACTCTGAAGTGCTTTCTGCACCATGTCACCTAGCTAGTGTCACTTTTCAAAGCAAATATTTCACAGCAAATAATGCCTGGCTGTGCACAGATGTGCAGGAAAAAGAAAGGTGACAGGGGACTGTCCTGCCAGCCCCCAGCCACCATCCTGCCTCTGGGAAAGCTCAGCAAGTGCAGAGGGAGAAAGGATGTCTGAGGCATGGGGGAGTCCTTCCCTGCAGCACTGAGGACACTGAGGTACTTAAAATATTCTCTTTCCTCTGCTGAGGGCTTTAGTTGCCTGTGCCACAGAACCCTGGATCACCCAAAGGAGAGAGAAAAAGCCTCTGTTGGTCCTTCCCCACCTTCTTTGGGAGCTGCATCTAAGGAGAAGGCTCACACCCTTGCTCTTGCCCCAGGTGTCCTGCCCCCCTAGTGTCCTGCCAGCCTGGCCATCCTGTGGCCCCCAGGTCCTCCCTGTTGTAGGCAGCTCCCTCCAGCCACCTCTGGATCTGCTCCCACGATTAGGAAGCTCAGGCTGGGCTGACATCCCAGTCCAAGTGAGCTCTGGAGCAGGCACTCATCCACCACATCTCCCCTGGGCTCAGCCCAGGGTGCCTCCCTGGAGCCTGCTCAGCTGCAGAGAAGCTGGTGAGGGCAGGTCCCATCCTTTATCAGCCCCTTCAGGAGACAGAGCAGCTCCCAGAGGACGGAGAGGACCCCATCCCCTCTGCCCATCACCGCCAGATGGGTGTTCTGCTTGCAAAGCAGAGTGAGCCTTGAAGTCCGTGCTCCCTTCTGGGTGAGGATGGGCAGTGCCTTCCTTGTCCCCCACTCCTTACCAACCCTAGCCCTCTGCTAGGTGCCAAAGGAACACACAGAAAGTTGAAAACAGCTATTAGCCACATGTTGAGAATGGAAAAGGATGCCCATTTCCTTTCACAAATTTTGCAGGAATTGGGGGAGAGAGGGGAAAGTAGGAGATGAAAGCCTGAAACCTCATATAGTAGCAAAGCTACATTATTGCTTAGTATCAGGGAAAACTGAATTAATGGAGCCACAAAAGTTGTTGCCTTTTCAGCTGCTGTGATAGCACTAGGAATGTTCCTCTCTTTGAGATCAGTGTCCTTTACATGGGCTGGAATTCCCTGGATAGTCTCATGTGTGAGAGGCAACAGGCCCTTTGCATGAAGTTCAAAACTAAATCCACCTGTATATGATGATTATTGTCTTCTGCCATCCTACTCCATTGCTAATTTATACATGTTAACTGAAATAATAAAAGAATAATTCACAGCATGAGATGAACATATATATATTTGCATCTCTCCTGACTTCAACAAGGATAGAGTTAATATTTCTTCCCAGTAGCTGTTACAGTGCTGTGTTTTAGATTTAGAATTAGAGTGGTGTTGATAGCACATTGATGTTTTGGTTTTTACTAAGTTGTCTTTAACCTAAGTCAAGGACTCTTTCTTTTTTTTTTTTTCCTTCACTTGTTTCGTGCTCTGCCAGTGAGGAGGTGCACAAAAGAAATTGAGAAGGAGCACAGCTGGGAGACAGCTGGGTGACCTGTAAAGACCAAATGAAGAGAACGTCATGCCAAGTATGTGACCTGAGGGGGAGTAATCCAAAAGGAGGGCTGATCCAGTTTTGGGAAGGGAAGTCTGGCATCGGTCAGTGGGTGGTGAGCAATTGCATTGTGCATCACTTGTTTTATCCATTTTTATTATCATTATTAGTAATATTATTTACCATTATTATTACACTTTGCTTTGTTTTCAATTATCAAACAGTTCTTATCTCAACATACAAGTTTTGCTTTGATTTTCCCCCCATTCCACCATGATTAGAGGAAGAGAGGTGGAGATGAGTGGGCAGCTGTGTGGTGTTCCGTCTCCAACTGGGCTTAAAACCACAACAGCATCACAGAGTTTTACTATTGCATGATGACAGCTTGCTACAGGAAAGGAGTTTTATTTGCAGCACAGTGGTCCCCTATTACAAGTTTCCTTTCCCTGATGCACCTGGCCAGAGGCAGCATATTTGGCAAATAAACAGTGACACAGCATTTCCCCTAGCTCTAAACCTGAGCTATGGCTCTCCCACAGGCTTGAGAGACTCAAGTCACTTTTCCCATCTACTTGCTACTAATCAGTTGTGTCTCTGTCTTGTTTAATGGGTTCATGAAACCACTCCTGCATAGCAGCCCATTCTCCACCACCCAGTTACACCAGACCTAAACCTGCTTTTTATCTGGTACCATGACAGAAGGCTAAAAATTAATTCAATACACTTATTCCCTGACTGGACTACAATTTTCATACATGTTTCTGTTCAGTCTAATCACTGTCCATAGATCCTGGATGGAAACTTTATACTCATATTAAAACCT
Organism: Nicator chloris; assembly: GCA_013400495.1. Taxonomy (NCBI): domain Eukaryota; kingdom Metazoa; phylum Chordata; class Aves; order Passeriformes; family Pycnonotidae; genus Nicator; species Nicator chloris. The sequence goes on along the minus strand of WAAE01017997.1, from coordinate 167,858 downwards.
CTCAACCCCAATGGGTTGCAAATATTTTAGATTCATTTAAACCAACATTTAATTATAATGAACATTGCCAAAGCTAATCCTATTTAAATGAGGATGCTAATTATTATTTAAACAATTGTCTTAAAGAAAAGCCTACTTTAATTAACTTCCTAATAATTTTGGTTAGTTTGGTGTTCTTTTAATGAGTAAAAAGATGTCGTAAAGAATGTATCTTGTATCATTACTGTGAGTCTTTCATTATGGTGATATAGCCACATCTTGTACCCTTCCATAAGTGCTGCTGCCTTCTTTTTAGCTGGATGAAGATGAAGCTTTGTGGCAGCTGATAGTGTCACAAAAGATGGGACAGGAGCTCTGCCACAGTTTGGCACAAGATTGAGTCCAGGTAGTTCTTGAATATCTCCAGTGAGGGATATTCCACAACCTCTCTGGGCAACATGTGCCAGTGAATGATCAGCCACACAATAAAGAAATTCTTCATCATGTTTGGGTGAAATCTCTTCCTTTTCATTTTCCAAATAAAAAATCTCTAATGTTAAGATAACTTTTCTACAGTCAAAACCATCTCTAGCACATTCCATTGTAAAACAATGCTCAAATACACTGTACACAGACTGAGATATAAATGACCTTTGCTGCCATGACTGTGGCTTACCTGAGAATTCACTTCATTTCATGTTCTAGATAGGACCACTGACATCCAGGCAGGTAATATTGAGCCAGAGAGCATCACAATTAGGAGATTTTTAGTTCATCTCTACCAGGACACAATCAGAGGACACTTTAAAAGATTCTTGCTTAGATGAGTAAGAGGAGATACTCCAAAAAAAGAAGCAAGGACTAAGCAGCTGAGATGTCAAAGACTCACGTTTAATGAGTGTTTACAGCTGACCTTAAACAGTAAGTACACTGAATTTTAATCACTTATGCATCTAGAGAGTCGTTTGTTGGTGTTTCCATATGCTGTATTTACAATGCTCATAACTATGTTGCTGAGTAATGTTGGGGTTCTGTGCCAGAATCAACAGCAGGCTTCTTTTTCATCTGCTGCCAACTAAATGCTTAGAACAGTTTATCATCCGTAAATAATTATGTGATGTATGTAAGAATTTGTTAACTATCAGTCAATATTTTTTTTCATTTATGCATTGTGGACATGCTCTTTATCTCCTCAGTGATCTTTAGTTAATACTGCTGGTTGTTTTCTTTCATCTATTTCCAAAATAAAGATTACTACAAACAAGTTTACGGTACTCTTACAAGATCTATGGCCATGAAAATTAGTGTTGCAACATCATCTTCTTTTCTTGTTCCTGAATTTATAGTTCTAAGTTATTTCAAATCATAAAAACATCATTGTGGTTATATATACTCGTCTTGAAGAATAGAAACTTCTGAGATTTTCCAGTGTTCAAGCATTCAACAAAACAGAACAAATAACTTTAATAGAAATCATCAGCAAAGAAATGAGCGGGAATGGAAACAGGAAAGCATGCAGTGGCCTTTCAAGTTTTTAAATCTATTGGGGAGATCTTACCAAGTATATACCAAAAAGGCTGAGACTGCAGGCACAAACACATGACTTGTTTTATCCTGTTTTTCCAGTGCACGCTGTAGAGGGAAAAAGGTCTGCTGGAGCCTGGTGAGTGGAACAGCTTCACAGAGCAAGTACCACTGACACCACAGAGCCCTTTTGTGCCCTCTGCTGCTGCAACGTGCAGGGGTGCCAACAGGAACACTTTGTGCCACTGATGTGCAGCCACTGAGTGCTGCTTTCAGAAGCCTGGGACATGGCCATGAGACCTCGCAGTGACAGCTAGCCCAGACACAAATACTGGAACAAATGCCTGTCAGTTAGATTTTGTTAGAAGTTTGAAATTAATTCAGCTAGCTCTCGTTTGTTATACGATTGACTAGCTGAGCTGACAAAACAATTCCAACAAATGCTCTGTATGAAATCAAAAGTAACTAAATACTCCATTAAGGCCAACTGAGGAAAATGAAGAAGAAGAATTAAGCTGTTCTGGCAGTAATAAATTATTACATCTATTACTGACATTTGCTAATCAGATGGTGTTATTTCTTTCTTCCTTTCCTCCTAGAGATGCATTACTTGAAAAACAGCAGGAAAAAGGAAGAATAGAGCAAAATCATATCTGTAATTTAAACTAATTTCTAAATCAAAACAGATGGCATTAGAGATTGTGGAAGAGCTGACTCATCAGCTGAGCTGTATTTAAAAGAGAAAAGACAGAGCAGGGATCATCAGATTATCTCTCAAGAAATGTGCATCTGTCTGGAGGAATATTTGCAATATGAACAACCTGCCTTCCCTCCCCAGAAAAAGCATTTGTTCTCCTGATAAAGATCATGCATTGCAAATTGTAACTTTTCTTTAAATATCAGGGCTTAAAACCAAACAAAGACATTCTAAAATTAAGAAAAGGGTGAAACAAAACCCACCGGTTTTAATAACTTAGCCACAAGAATGTGTCTTGGCTTTCATGGAGAGTTTTACCAGCATCAGAACTTCAATGATGACCCAATCATTACTGCATTTGGTAATAATATTTATTTTTAATAGTTGGTTTTACTACAGTTATAAATAATCATAGTGTATTTTTTTTGTAAAACACATTTAAATTATTGCAAGCTTGATTCATCTTGCAGAATTCCTTTGGGTTATTCAGTATAATTTGCAGCATCCTTACAGCAAATCTTTTCTTTACAGTAATTCTTTAACTGGCATTCTCAGTCATGCTTTATATTTCAGGTGAAGTTTTTTCTTTCTTTTAGACATGGAAATACCTAGAAGTATGCATCTGGCTAGCTTTTAGGAGAATTCATGCCTAACTCTGACAGAGAAATTGTAGCACTGGAGTATAGGCTTGATTTTCCATTGGGCTCCATGTTCTAGAGTTGTTACTGTCATGAAAGATGTAAAGTTTCTGTTTTTTCTTACCAAGCACAAATGACTATGGTATCTCCTGGGAAGCAAAAAACTGGTCTGTGTCTGGGTAATACCTTTTTTTTTCTTTTTTTTTCTTTTTTTTTTTAATTCTTGAGAAATACTACAAAACAGCCTCACACCAGCAAGTTTCTGGTGATATACCTGGTTTCAAAGTTTTTCATCTTTAATGAAAAGGGGAAGTCATGTTTCAGCAATCTGATGAACTTACACAGTGAAATCCCTGGCCTGGGAAATGAGGAGACAGCATCTGATATTGTCTCCCTAGACTTCAGGAAGATCTTTGGCACTGTCTCCCAGAAAATCATCTGTCAGAGCTCAGGGCATCCCTCTGGCTGCCCTGGCAAGTCCGAGACCCCCTCAGGGGGGTCAGAGACCTTGGCATGAAGCCCAGAAAAGCACGGGTTTTGATTTAAGCCCGTGGGAAAAGCTACCCACCTTGAGGGAGGCACTGCAAGCCTTTGAGTTTTGNTCCCATAATCTCGGGAACATCAAACCCGAGAATCATCATCATAAAGAACCTAGTTAAGGGTTGAATATGCAGTCAGTGAGGTGGGTGGAAAACTGCCTGAATGGCTGGGCCTAAGGGTGGTGGTGATCATTGGAAAAAACTTAGGAGGCCAGCAAGTTGTATCAAGGGAGGTTTAGTTTGGATATTAGAAAAAGGTTCTTCACCCAGAGTTGGATACCAGAATGGGCTTTCCAGAGAAGTGGTCACAGCACAGCAACCAGATTTCAAGAAAAATTTGGAAAATACTGTTGGGCACACAGTGGGACTCTTGGAGCTGGTGCTGTGAAGGGCCAGGAGCTGGATTCAATTATCCTGAGAGGTCCCTTCCAACTCAGACAATTCTTTGATTCTGTGATTCTGTAAACTAGTTTTTCTAAAATTTGCTTAAATCCAGAATTAAATGAACTACACCTCCATCTGGACCTCTTCATTTTATTTGCCAGCATGACTATGGGAGCTGCCTGCAGGAAAAAACCCAAAAACATTTCAGGCAATTATTAGTAACTGTTCTTGGGAAGTCAATAGGCCTTGTAAATTGCCTTCCATATGTTGAAAATCTAATTCTAAGAGTCAAATCTAGTCAAACTTCCAGATATCATAAACTATAACTACAAACACACTTTTCTTCTTCAAAAGAAACTTCATATATATTTGTGAGTATATATCAAATACTCACAAATAGCTTTTTCCACAAACTCTACAAAACAATGCAGTTAATTTTCAAAGGATCTACTTTATTTTGCACATTGAATCTCTTAATCTTCAATTTATGAACACAAAAATGGCTAAATATGAAATGAAATAAAATATTACTGTGTGAATTAGTTATCCTGCCTTCAACCAATGCCTCTTAAAGTTGTCCTTGGCTTTTTTATTGTATCACAAGGAAAATAACTTCATTAGAATCAGAGGCACATAATTTTCCTTTGGCTTTCTTTGTGTCATCCTTTGTCAGACTACATATAAATAGGAACTTTCAAGTTGTGTCTGTGTGGTGCTTACATAAAGTCTAAAGCTGGATTATACTAAGAACTCTTTTTTTCCCCTAACTGTGATGTTTTGTAAGTTTGACTGCTCCCGGTTCCATCTGTAGCAATATCCCAGAAGTTGTCATTGTGCTGTATTTGGGAAAAAATGTGTAAATAATGAAAGAGGGGCCTCACCACTGAATGATGTTAATATACTACACCAGAAATTTCACTGATGAGCTGGAAAACAATCAACAAAACTGACAAGCAGAAAGGCCCTTGTGTTGCTTCTCACAAGGGCTTTTAAAATCTGAGAACATGAATCTTATCACCTCTACAGTTAGTAAAGTCCTTCTGTGCTTAAATTTTGTAATGAAATAGAAACAGAAGCTGAGGATATGGTGCTTTAAGGCTTCTTAAAGCTTGACAAGCTTATTGCTTGTCAACAAAATGATGGTGACAGGACATTGAACAAAGGGTGAGATTAATTATAAGGAACAAGTATCTGTAGATAAAACCCCCAAAACTCATCAAAAAAAACATCAACAGCATCAGCACTGACTTAAGAGAATTCATACAATCAACAAAACATTGTGATAATTCAGAAAAATCATTGCCTTGGTTACGGTGCTGGATAAGATCTGTCTGTAATGTTCACCTGCAAATACCACAGAATCATGGAATGGAAACTTAAAGGTCATCTAGGTCCAACCCCCCTGCCATGGGCAGAGACACACTGCTCAAAGCTCAAAGCCCTACCCAGTCTGGCTTGAGCACTTCCAGGCAAATCCACAACTTCTCCGAGCAATCTGTACCAGAGCTTCACCATCCTCATTTTCGCTGTTGGACATGAAAAACGGTGGAAAACTCTAAATTTCAGAAGGCTATTCTCTAGTTTATTAAACAAAACACACCATTTTTATAGATGGTTACGACACAGCCGGACATGATGGGTCCTTTGATTAATGCTCCATCACCATAACTGGCCAATTAGAAACAACACTTCTTTGTAACCATCTTATACACAAGCTGGGAAAACAGCAAGTGCACAAGATTGTTGAAATTCTTTCGCACAGTTTCACAGACCAATGTTTTGGGAAAATTTCTCTCTCTCACAGGCCTTACTGCTGCTCTGAGCAGCAGCTAGCAGGCCAAATCAGGCCCACACTCATAGTGAAGTATTTCTTCCTAACATCTAATCCAAACCTATTCTTGCTTAGTGTAAAGCCATTACCCTTTGTACTATCACTACACGTCCCTGTGAAAAATCCCTCTCTGGCTTTAGTTTAGGCACCCTTTCAGTACTGGAAGGCTCCCAAAAGATCTCAGAGCCTTCTCTTCTGCAGATTGACCAACCCCAGCTCAGCCTGTTTTCAAAGGAGAGATGCTGCAGCCCTCTCATGATCTTGGTGGCCTCCTGTGGACCTGCTCCAGCAGGTTCACATCCTTCTCATGTTGTGGACCCAAGAGCTGGGCCCAGCACTTCAGGTGGAGTCTCATGACAGTGGAATAGAGGTGAAGAATGCCCTCCCTTGCCCTACTGGCCGTGCTGCTTTTGAGGCAGCCCAGGGTAGAGTTGGCTTTCTGGGCTGGAAGTGCACATTGTTGGCTCAGGTTGAGCTTCTTGTCAAGCAATACCCCCAAGTCTTATGCTTGGCCAAGAAAGTGAAAGTTAGAATGAATAAAGGGCATTTTCTATAACAATAGCAGTTATTTCTAATCACTATGACTGGAGTGCAAGATGTTCACTGTCATCAAAATCACTCAGTGTCATTCCAAAGAAAAGCTACCACACAAGTTTGTTTGCATTTTGAATCAATTTTTCTTAATTTTGGTGGACTTGGTGTAACTTGAATACTTTTGATTTAGCAAACCATGATGCTGTGAAATGCCTCCTTAAACCACTTGATGGCAACAAAGCGATTCAGATACTAAAGGAGTTTCTTGTTTATGCATATGAAGGCCTACCTGTTCAAACAATTGAAAACATTTAAACTAACACATGAGAACTTGAAAAAGCCTGAATAACGGCCTTTGTCTTTTAGTTTTGCAACTTTATCTCTTTGATTACTATTTCAACTTAGGAACAAAGACTGGTAAAAAAGAGTAACTGTCAAAAAAGTTACTTCAAAGCCACCTCCTACAAGGCTGTGTGTCAGACATGCAAAATTATACACCCCCCAGCAGGTCAGCTTTCTATACAAATGGGAGAACTGCACTAGAATCTCGGTTCTTTTTCCAGCAGTGGCAGCTGTGACAGGGGGAGGACCAGAACTGCTTGGTAGCTGGCAGGGTACTGCAAGGAGAATCACAGGTTAACACATTCACCTTTGGTCTGCTCTGCACTTGACAGTCTGGGTGCTAAATCAGCCACTGTTTCCTGGATTAGCTAGGACAGCCAAGGGAATAGACTGTGCCCTGAAGGTCTGATAGCAGCACTTAGCCTGGACAGAAAAATGGACACAAAAATACAAATGAGAGAATCTATCTTATTTATTGACTCTCTGGACATGTAAAAACAAAGAGGAAGGTGCCGTATTCCTTGAAATAAAACACAAACACCTTCCACTTGTCTTCCATTTCAAATCTATACCCAAACCACATTAGAGCAATCTCCAAATTGGTGGAGTGACTGATACAGCACGGGGTAAGAAAATGTATCTCTTCTCGAGCCTTTTATAGATACAATCCATATCAAATGCAGATTTAGCAAATTTTATAGATTAATTTCTTACGTGACTAATGACAACCAAGGTTAGCTAAAAATAGCAAGACTCAAGTGGAAGAAGATAGGTAGCTTCCTCAATTTGAAATACATATCTTTTGCACAAGAACTACTTATCCTTTTAAACTGCAGTTTTGCTACTCTGTAGGGCTGCAGGCTTCATATACTCAGTAACCCCTGGTAACTACATCTTCTGTTATGCAGACATACTTGTCCACCCTTTCTCCATAGGACAGCAGTGCTCACCACGTTTCTGATGTCTTTAAAAACAGAATTGTAGTTTTAATCCCATTTTTTAATCTGCTGCATGTTTTTTTTTATGGATTGTGCCTCATATATAAAAGTACCCAAGAACATCCTAACATTAATATGCTAGAAACTTTAATATGGTGGAACATTCACTTATTTGACCAGGTGGCTTGTGCTGCATATTAAAAGTCTGAGGAGGTCCTGAAGGTGCAGGTGCTGTACAGCCTACAGTGTCTTTATCCATCCAGTGACCACTTATTCAGTACAGCTCCCCGATATTATAGGAGGAGATATGTCAGCCTGCAGACATCCCCTCTGCCATGAAAGGCAGTTTTTTAACAGAAAGAAGTCTTTTAACAGAAAGAAGTCTTTTAACAGCCCCTCACCTGCCCCTGTGCAGCTGGTATCAGTTAAAACTTGTCCTTGGGCTAAAACCTAGATAGTGTCTTTATATGTGCTTTGGCAAAGAGAGCTCCTGGTTCCTGTCACAGTGTCTGCTGCTTATTTCACAGCCTGAATGATTCAGTCTGAAACTTGGTTTCGCTGCCTTTTACCAACTCTACTGATCTTTCTCAGTATGGCAGCTGTCCTTTACAGCTCCTTCTTCCACCATGTAAATCATCCCTGGAGCCAGACCCACCATGACTTCTGAAGTCCTCCAAAAGTCTCTCTAGTAACTTATTTTTATATAGGTTATTTTCAGCATTTCATTAACTAATCTAAAGGAATATGATTCAATCATCACCAGTCAAAGCAGAATGAAAATAATAGAGATTTAGCAGCAATTATTGCTAATGTAATGAGATATCTTCAAGCTGTTGGCACTGAATTAGAAATTACCTAGCAAAGTACTGTAAATACAACACTGGAGCAAACTTTTCATGCATAAATGTGTGAGATGAAGATAATCTGTTTCATTTCAGTGACTGAGCCATTGAGCCACTTTCAAAAAATAGTAACTTCCTGGGATCAGATGGAAGTAGAGCTGGAGTGCCAACATTGCTATAACTCCTGGGTTGCCCCTGATGCTCCTGTAGGCAACTGGAGTGAACCAGTCCAAGTGCCTGTGCAAGGGCCAGTTCATTTGTTGTTCATTTGACCATGCTTTAAAGAGTGGCAGTGCTTAGTACTTGCCTGTCTGGTAAATAGTAGTGCTAATTTTTTGAGTGACAGCATTTTTATAGTTGTAACTGTCCAGTACCTTTTATCCTGTAACTATCTAAGAGGGATGTGAACTTTTACAAAGGCTCCAGTCCTAGATAAATAAACTTAGATAAAGGCATGTTTGAAGGAAAAGTGCTATGAAACAAAACACCACACGGGGAAAAGTTCTTCCATAGAGAGCAGCTGAGAAAAGAGGAACTGCCTGTGATTGCAGCAATTATACCAAATGATGCATGTTTTGTATAAGGAATATAATAAAATATAATACAGCATGCTTACCATTAAAAGTGATAGACTCCTCCCAAACTGAAAGTAGAAAGAATCTAGGCAGAAGGGACTAGAACCCTATTATCCTCCTGGCCTAACCAGAAAGAAATTTCCTTCTATTTAACTTGTATGGATCTGCCACTTTTAAACCTTCAAGATGCAACAAGAATTTCATAAACCCTCTGCTTTGGCTCCACATAGTGACTGTCTGAGGACTGAAGTTCCCTGTGTCCTGATGGGTGCTCCAACGAGCAAAGGGCTGACATCATACGAAAGACTGTCACCAATGTCTGATAGAGCCTAGCAAAGTCACCTTAGACACCTGACGAGACAGAGCAGGCAGACTGATCCTTCATTACCCAGCTCTTTTATGGGACTTGAATGAGTTTTGCACGCATTACCAGGAATGTTGGAAATATTCCTTGTGGGTACAACCTTTGAAACTTTTACTACATTCCGTCTTCCAAGTGTGCATGTTAGTACATGAGGAACTTTCCTTGTCCACTGAACACAGAGCATCTCTCTTCCCCACAACGTGGCTGGAGCTTGCACATCCTACCTTGAGCTTGCTGGAAGATAAGAGCTTAGATGCAGTCAGTGCCTAGAGCTGAGCTGACACACCATAGCTCTGTAAACAAAATCAAGTTGATCGTGTGTTTGAGCCTGGAGGGTTGCCCTACATAAAGGCAATGTTATTTTTTTGATGTTATTTTTCTGACATGAGGTGTATCATTGGATGATATGAGGCTCAGCACACTGAAAATGCTGAGTCTCAAAGGTTACCTCATATGAGGAGTAGAAAGCTACATAAGGAAAAAATGCAAGGTAGTAATGAATCAACTACATTTCTGTGAAATCAATTACGCCAGTTTAGATACATCTGAATCTAACTCCCATTTACTTCTTGCTGATATCATTCTAACTGCATATTTTCAAACCTCTCTGACCACAGAAGGCACTGCATTTTACAGATATCTCTATCTTTCAAGTAATCTGTCAGGCAATTAGAATTTTCTCATGATGTCTTTTTGGATTTTTTTTTTTTTTTTTTTTTTTTTTTTTTTTGGTAATTTACAAAACGAGCTCACATATTTTGTTTTATATTTTGTCAGATAAAACAAACGTTTTGCATGTTGCTAGCACCCACATTAGCAAGGAACATCCATCCATTTCAGTAAAGTAGACAGAACACTCTAGGTATAAAACATAGGAGTCGTGCTGCTGTGGGTATGCACTGCACACTGGGTTTTGGATGTCTTTATTTTGGCTGTTACTCTCTTTCATTTAAGATGCCACTCACTAAGTCACAGTTTGACTTACTCAGAGTTGCTGCATCGATAGCAAATATAGCAAAAAATATAGCAAAACTCAGACATTTTGAAATACAAACCCTATATTTGTTACTGTTGCTCTTTCATTTCATTTAGATGCATTCATATTAGTGAAGAAGATGGTACTGAACTGAAATACTAGGTGTGTAATTGCACTCTATGCTCAAAGCATTCCTAAGGCGAACATATTATTAGCAGATCAATAGTTTCCATTTTCTTTCCAAATGTAATGCATTTCTGACCCTCCTTTTTTGTTTGTTTGTTTGTTTGTTTGTTGCAGAAATATGTGTTTTCTGCAAGCTTAGCTTTATATTCAAACTGGATTTATTAAAATTTTAAATCCCTAATTTCCAATCTCCCTTTTTCAAAAATTCATCTCTCTCTTCTCACACAGCTGCAGCATAGTGGGTGCTAGAACTGAAGGTAAGACCAGTGTGGCAGGATTGCACAGGTAGGAGCAACTAGAGACTGCTTTGACTCCAGCTTGTTTATGCAGATTAATTAGAAAGAAAAATGGATTGGATAAGATATTTATCTAGTTTCAGACATCAGCATTCTCAGAATGTAGGTAAAATGGGATCACTAAGGAAATAGTTCCAAAAATACCTCAGCAAAAGATAACGTAATTTAATCTCATGACGTTTATTCATATTTGGTATTAAGGCTTGTTACTGTGAGCATTGCTAAGCCAAAGTTTTTGTGGCTCTCTTCCTGCATAGCCCTCGCTCCTGTTTCACAATTTAGTTGGTTGGTTACACTGACCAAAATGTTGCAAAACAGAGGCAGAGAAGCAAAATGAGGCTTGATCAGCAGATGTCAAAAGCCATCAGCAATCATGTCATCATCCTGGTTATATAAGCAGAGGGGAAGAGGCAAAAATCAAGTGAAATTTGCTGTAAATTTTAAAAGGAAGGAGGTTTTGTTGGTGAATTGACGTTCACTTGAGTTTTGCTCTGAAGGAGATTGCTATTTACTGTTGGGTACAAGTTTGTAACTGCAGAAATAACCTTGCTCATTGAACTGTGGGTGGTACAGTGTCCACAAAGAACTGCAAGAGCAACTGGCACAGAGGCTGAAATACATCCCAGGGCATCCTGTTTAGAGCTTCTGATGGTCCTTGTGACTCCTATTAAAAGTTACTCTATCTGCATCTCATTTTAAGGTATGTTTTTAATGTCTTGTCATAGCAACCAACTTTTTAATTGAACAAACCAGATGTATTTCCAAGATTTCTGTCTTCAAACAGAGATAGAAGTTGAAAGTCACATAATGGTAAACATGGATTACTGATTAGAGCTGGCCTGACACACTACAGAAGCAACATACCATAAGGCAAACTCACAGAAAGTATATTGGCACTCCAATAAACCTTTCCTTACTGCAAATTCTTCACTGGGTGAGGAAAAGATTTAATCTGATCAAAATGCCTGAATCTTTGAAGGTCAAAAATTGCTATCAGAAACCTTGGGATCATGCAGAGAAAGCAGTTGCTGTGATGTGCATATGTCAGCATGTTTTAATTCTGCCTTCCCTACATTTTTATGAACACAAAAATAGCTGTGTTCCCATGTTCCTCAGGCTCCACTTGGTGTTCATGCAGGGGGTTAATTAGGAAGGGAGGAAGAAGGCTCAGTTTTAAAGTTGAATGGTATGGAAGGTCCCAGAGCAAGCAAAGGAAGGCAGATGAAATCTCACACACAGATCAAGCTTTTTAATTGTGAGGGACTTCTGAGGTGCCAGTACACCCAAAAAAGCATCTGTAAAAAATGTCAAGCACTGGGTACCAGAGCCTGGGAGGTATTTTCTGTTTACTTTTTCCTTCTAGTTTTCTGACGAGAAAAACAGGTTTTAACTACTCTCAGGTTTTGAATTGTGAGCAAAGGCTATGATTCTCTTAGTGAAAAGCCAACAAGCACTGCAATCCCAGGCTGCACCATACCCCAGTATCATTGATTTCCTCTCTTGTGCAGGCCAGGTTGCATTTGCAGGCAGGACTGCAGCTGCCAGAACCACGTGAATGAGAGGGGCAGGAGAGGAGCAGCAGAACCACCAGAATGTGGTGGAAATGTTGGTGCAGAAATGTAACTCTGGGGCAATTCTTAGACCTCCATCCAAGAGTTTTTCCTGCAGAAGGAGCAGAGCTCCTCACACTGCACTGCTCCCCTGCTGGTGCCCCATCCAGTCGGGGCTGGGTTGTCACATCAAGAAACATATGCAGGCTCTTAACCACACCATCTCACACCCCTCAGGATTTTCAACATATCCACGAATCAAAGCAATCCTATTTTTATTTTTAAAAACCTTAAAAGAATAAATATATGCATTCTACTAGATCTTGCATTCTACTTTTAACAAGGACGGCTAAAAAGTAGTAAAAAAATCAGTAGTACTTCATGCTCAGCAGTGTCATTTTCACTGAGGGGAAAGGAGTACCAGTAAGCAAAATGCAGCTGTAAATACATGGCCCAAGTGCAGGGCAAATTTCTCTGAGAGAAGAGGTGCAATAGTAGCCAAAAGCTCAGTGGAAGTCTGTAAAGAGCCTAGTGAAATGCAGGTTGGCTGTATCTGTGGAGACGTACAAGAGGCTAAGGAATCATTTATCCTCCCCTTTAATGAAGAACTTTGTCAGGGTACAATTAGCCTTGGTTAGGAGGTGTGACTAAGTAACTGTTCAGAGACTCAAAAAATTTTACAGCAATAAACCAGAAACTGAATTTCACAATGTCTGGAAGCCGGAACTATGCCTATGTATTTTATCCAGAAGGCTTTTTGGCTCTGATGAAACTATGACTGCAAACTTTGAACCTAGATCTTGGAAAGGCAAAGGCCACAATGAAACCAGGAGCCCATCCCAGGTTTGCAATAGAGCAGTAAAATTGTCCTGGCACAGTCCAACACGACCTGTTTATATCTGCTGACCAGTGATTTACTTTTGCTTCCTAACCTCATAGGGTTGCACTTCCCAAAAGCATTTTAGTCATCTGAGCTGAGGCTTTTGTTTCAGCAACTAAATACTTACAACATTTCCAGTGGTAAGTAATTTCAAAGTCCTGCCAGGGATCTATCTTGGAACATATTTCTTCTGTAGTTATATGCTTTCATCCGGAAGTATTATGCATTCAATCGTGTCTGATATCATCCACAGATACCTGCTGGCAATTTCAGACCTCATGAGCTGTTATTTGCATGCTTGCATATGCCAGAAACTATGTCCTAATGGCCTTTGTGATGTCTCTAGCTCTCCTCCCTTTCTGGGGTAAAAGTTGCTTCAGAGAGGATTTGAGCTGGGATTGGTGTTATTTTTTGGGGATGATCTGGTGATTGTTGTTGGTGCTGCATTTTTCATTCTTTAGTTGATTTGGCATTTCCATTTAGAGTAAGAATGGTGTATTTTACAAAAAAAAAAGAAAAAAAAATTGACACTGTTGTTTGGGAGTAGTTCAGATGCACTGAGCCATTTGAAAATTGGCTCCCAAGTTAGAAATGCCTCAATTCTTCTGCTTTTGTCTGCCCTCCTTTGTCTCTGCCCTGTCCATGATTTTCTGCATTGAGTGCCTTGTACTGTCACATGGCAATGGATATATCTGGGGGGTTTATGGAAGGAAATTCAGTCCTTACAGATCAGTCTCATGAGTAGTGATTACTCCAGAAATACAGCTAATACTGGAGGAAGAGCAGGGGGAAGAAAGACTACACTGAAGAAGGCTGAGTGAAGCCCAGGTGAACCCAAGGAATGTTGCCCTGATTCTTTAGCCTTCTGATGTTTACTCTCTGAAATTCTTTTCCCATGGATTTTGCTGTAAATAAGAGATTTGTTTATGCTAGTTTTATCTATGTTTGAATTCCTTCTTGGAGGAGGGAATCTTTTGATGGACATCTGTCTAGACCAATGTGATTGAAGAGGTGTTAACTTTGCCTACCAATCACTGGGCTTGTTTGAAATACTATAAAAGGAGTCAGAATTTGAAATAAAGTAGAATTAGCTCTCAGAAATCCGGCAGAGTCCATCTCTGAATTTCATGTCCTATTGCGACAAAGAAATCTTCAAAAGCCTCAAGTTGTGCTCCCCCAGGCTCAGAGGCAGACCCAAGACCTGTCAAAGCCATCATGGGTCTGCTCAGGAAGACTTCCCTGGCAGTTCTGCTCTGGAGCTGAATCCTTCTGACCTCTGCTCAGTAATTTCTTAGGCTGCCAGTGTTGCAGCAGTGACGATATATTCTTCATGGGGTTGTTTCAACTCTGCTATTTAATGCAGCTCTCTCAGATTTCTCTTGGATCCTGCCAGAAAACAAAAAAAAATTTAAAAAAAGAGGATTTTTCTATTTTGAAAGTGCTCTGTCTCTTTTCTGCTATCAGAGCTGGTCATGTTACTCACTATGACCACTTAACTGATAGATTAAACACTTCTCTGTTCACAAATTGTTCCTGATCCTGCTTTATACTGACATATTTGTTACTTGGAAGGGTTACACCAAACACATTCATGATATCCTTTGATCCCTGGATTATTCATAAATTGATCATAGCAGCTATTCAAGTGCTTAATCAAAGCTGGATTTAATCAAAGCACTTCTGCTTTGTCGTTAGTCACCTAAAAAGTCACTTGATATTGCCTTATCACTGCAAGTATTTCATCTGGCAATGATGGACAGCAGATTTCCATTTCTCATACATCACAACTGAAAGAAAAGATAATGCTTCTGATGTGGGCAGAGCTTCAGCACCTGCAGCAGTAGGTATTGTTACAGAAAACTGTTGCTAAAAAACAAATTACTCCTGCTCCAACAAAAGCTGAATGACAGAATAACTTCTTGCTGTTAGTAATCATGATTAAAAGCCTGAAGTTTGCTTTCTTAAAATAGTTATCTACACCACATTCCAGTTGTTGGATCATATATAAGCAATGAATAATAAGAAGGCAGGTATAGGCTAATAAGATTCTTGTTCAGTCAATGGTCTCCCAAACCATTTTTCCATTAATTTATCAGTTCTGCTTAATGTGGTGCATGCAACTTATCATATATTGAAATTCCTGCCAGAGTGATGACTGGACAAATGGAAGCTAAAAGGCCAGCAGCTGATTATTTAAAGAACATGGATGACAACATAGATGAAGATGGGCTATCAGTCTTGAAGACTCACCACAGCTCACACTCCAATGGTTGAATCCTTTCTTCAGCCCCCTTTGGTGCAGTTCCTGCCTCTCACACACTGCTCTGCCACACATCCCCGGCACACAGGGCTGGGCAGAGCCTCATGTGTGGAGCACAGCCACAATTCTGTCTGTGTTCTCTCTGTGGCTGTGTACATATGGTTATGTGTAATGTGTACTTGTGCTCTGGGTGTGCCTACTGGGAATATGTGCTCAGCCCTGTTACTGTGGTGGAGATGTGGCAGCTTCACCTCTGCCAGTTTGCCAGAATCAGCAGCCCCTAGGATGTGCCCCATGAAAAGCACACAGCAAGGAGTTCAATGCACCAAAGAAACCATTAATACCTTCCTCTTAATCATTCAAGAACAGATCTTTACACAAAATCCCACTTAATCAAATTATCTGTAGTATGAAAATGATGTAAAGAGAAACAGATGTGTCCTGGGTGTACTCATACAGCTATGATAGAGGCAATATATAATTCCCATTGGAGGGAAGCAGGTATCTAGTATATCTACATTTAAATGTGTTACAGTTAGCAACTCATTCTTCTCTTTCCTCTAGTAAAGTACCCCAAATGATCATTTCCAGTGAATTCAGAAACAGTGTGAAAGGACTTTTTAAGAGAAGAGAACAACACCTACCAGAAATACAGGGGTAGTAATTTGAATCTTTTTCTCTTATTTAGAAATAAACATCAACATCAGGCTTCAGCCACAGAAAATATAATATTTCAGAAAACTTTTACTGGCATTCCCACTCATAGCAATGCCTGAGGTTTTGTAATCAGGTTTGCCTCCAAATGCTTGAAGCAACATCTCTTGGAATGATGACCCAAGTTACTGGCAAATGAGAGCCTGGCAAGTGAGGGAGACAAGAATTTCTGCAGAGCATTCAGATGTGAAGACCAGAGTGACCTCCTGGAATGATTGTTCCTCTCCACTGATCCTACATGAAGCACAAAGCAACTGCTGCTGACCTTGATGCTTCAAGGATGTATCTCACTTGAGATGGGATATGCCTTGTTTTATTTGTGTAGATGTTGCAGAGGAGTTTGTGTTCACCTGGTGCACAGGTGTGCAGCTACATTTTCTCTGTCACCAGTGCATGAGCTGGAATCACAGATGGACCATACAAACAGCAGAACAGAGTGGGCATTGGTGGGTTTCAAAGAAAATATCTAAGTACTGGTCTGTCTTTCAGACTTGAGAAATAGTGTGAAGTGTCATGTTGCTTTAGATCACGGTCCCAAATATGCATCATGGCCTGGTATCAATACTCAGATGAAATCCAGGTATTTTACAGTAACACCCACTGGGTTTGGAGCACACTTGCTACAGCAAAATATTTTTTTTTCCACCGTAGTGTTTTCCTTTTCCTTTTGAAATGTTTCCACAGTTAACAGCTATGCACTGTGAGCTAAACAGCATCTTATGCTCTGTAATCTTAAAAAATTGATTTGCATTGGCCAGTGTTTACATACCTTCCCAAATGTCAGAGAGACATAGAGACATTTGCAAAGCATCCATCTCCACTACATTTGTGCTAAAAAAACAAAGCCAAGTGTGCAAGCAAGCAACCAAAAAAATCCCAAAAACGAAACCACTGAACATATTTCTAAAACATTTCTAGAAATTCTAGATTAAAGTCTTGTGATTCAGATCACCTTTTAAATTTAATGAATTTCATAAAGTGATCAAAACTGAGACAGAAGTGATTCAA
Organism: Nicator chloris; assembly: GCA_013400495.1. Lineage (NCBI taxonomy): Eukaryota > Metazoa > Chordata > Aves > Passeriformes > Pycnonotidae > Nicator > Nicator chloris. The sequence continues at coordinate 150,801 of WAAE01017997.1, read as the reverse complement.
GCTACCTGTAAATTAATACTGAAAGGCAAACAGCTTATACATCAAAATTCTTACCAAAAAATGGGAATATTTACTTCACACAAAAATTGCTGTATTAGAAGGGAAAACCCCCCTAGAATACCTTTTGCCCCTGAAATGTAGTATTAGCAGAACTTTGTCTCATTTGAGCAATGAGACAAGCAACACTAGTAAGAAAAGCCTTTTATTTATTATTTGTATGAAGAGTTTTATTTCCAAACTTTTGCCCCTGAAAGCAATTATGAGTGATGTGCAGATGGTGCAGCAGTGACACATTTTCAGCTGCATCCATCCCTCACACAAAGGGATGGATGCACACAAAGGGACACAAACACTCTTGTGTTTCCCACTGCCCAGGTTTTCACCAGGATAGAGTCCATTTTCTTTTTAGTAGTTGGTAAAGTGCTGTGTTTTGGATTTAGTAAGAGAATAATATTGACAATCCACTGAAGTTTTAGTTGTTCCTCAGTAATCAAGGACTTTTAAGTTTCCCATACTCTGCCAGTGAGCAAGTGCACAAGAATCTGGGAGAGAGAACAGCCAGGAAAGCCAACTCAAAGGGATGCTCCACACCACAGGATGTCATGCTCAGTGTATAAACCAGGGGAGCTGGCTGGGAGCTGCAGATTGCTGCTCAGGAACAGGCTGGATATCAGTCAGCAGCTGGTGAAGCAATTGTGTTGTGTATCATTGGTCTTTCTTGGGTTTTACTTCTCTCTCTCTCTCCCTTCCTGTTTTTCATTTTATTTATTATTGTTATTATTTTCACTATTATTATTTTTACTTTATTTCAACTAGTATTGCACCTTTGTATCAACCATGAGTTTTCCCACTTTTACTTACAGAATTCTGGTTGGATATTAGGAAGAAATTTTTAACTGTGAGGGTGGAGAGATATTGGAACAGGCTGCCCAGGGAAGTGTGGGTACCCCAACCCTGGCAGTGTGCAAAGCCAGGTTGGATAGGACCTTGAGAAACCCAGTCTATTTGGAGGTGTCCCTGCCCTCAGCAAGGATTTGGGACTAGATGATCTTTAAGGTCCATTCCAATCCCTTAACACTCTGTGATTCCATGGTTCTGTGATTCTCTCCCCATCCCACCAGGGGAAATTGAGTGTGTGGCAGCGTGGCACTTGGTTGCAAGCTGTGCTTAAACCAGTAACAAATTTCTAAGGCACAGGTTTTACAATGCCTTGTGCATACCAGCAGTACATTTCTTTACCTGACAGTGTTTCAGTTTTCCATCTCCTTGGGCAGCTGCTTTGAACAGGTTCTCAGGTCAACATGAAGCCTCTGCTGTCTTTTAGGCAGCCTGGCTCTGACTGGCAGCTCCCAAGTGGAAGTCAATGAAGCAATAAAATTAGAAACATAACTCACACCTCTTTAAGCCTGGTCCAGCTGGAAGTACAGAGCCTTTTCTAGTGGGATCTGCTGGTGTCTCTCATGTGCTGGTTTGCCCCAGCAGCTACCCAGCTTGCACACATAGAGTCTTTTAGATGCTTGAGAAGAGTAGGTAGAAGCTACTTAGACAATAGGGGTAGAAAATTAAAAACAGTACGAAAGAGTTTCCAAGAAGAATACACAGGTTTTTATATTATTTAACACACTCCAGAGAAATTACCACAGGTGTATGCCAATGCAAGAGTAAAGATATTCATGGTTTTAAATTTGTTGCAGAACATTTGGATATTTCTACTAGTAGCTATCTCCTGGTTGGTAAAATGATTCTGGATTTCCATGCACAAATACAAAATTATTGAAATTTCACCTGCTTGGGCCATCCAGGTCCACACAAAGATCCAGTCATGTTGAGCCTCATGGAAGGAGTAAGAAACTATTAAGCAGAATAATGGGGGGCAAAATCAAACCTGTGAAGTGATCGTTGAGCTTGATTAGAAGGGCTACATTTGCTCAAAAATGTTTTTTGCTAAATTCATCTCTCCAATGTCTCTTTCCCTAAATATAATTTGGAGACAGGTTATCCATCACTCTCATTGATCTGATTCTCCTGAAAGGGCTCCTGGAGCATCTCGGCTTCCTCCCTAAGCAGCTTTCCCCAGAATAATATGTAATAGCTTCTGGGTGGTTTATCCTCCTTTTCTTGTTCTGTTCTTACTTTGCCCTTCTTCCACCTGCAGTCACATCTTGCAGAGCAGCTGGACTTGCTCTGTCAGGGGCAGTTGCCCAGGGCAAACCTGTCTCACACCGTTCATCAGGGGCAGGGTACTCACTGACAGAGCCGAGTGCCTTTCTCAAAAACTGAAAGCACATAGCAGCATGAAGACTAAACTTTATAAACATGACTCAAAGCACCCAACCGGATGTAAATTAACTATTTAAGTGAATTAAAATGACAGGAATCAAGCATCAATAATGGAAAAGAAAGGATGTCTAAAAATACTTCCAAACAGATTCTCTTCCTCCTATTCTTGTCCCATTGAACTATATTTAGCTACAATACAGGAGCTTCATTCTTTCCTTTGGTTATTTAAGAAGGACAGTTTTCCACCTTGATAACATATCAGCTCAAACAGAGCAATATATCTTTTATGAAAAGTCAAATAGAATACTTGAAAATTTCCCAAATCGATACTGAAGATTAAAGTGCTGCTTTCAGACATTCGAATAGAAAGCCCTTTCATAATATGGCAGGACATTTACCACGTTGCATCCTTATTTTTCGAGTGAATTTTTCATCAGCCTTATTGAAAACAGTCCCTGGCCTACAGGTGAACTGAACATCAGTGCAAAAAGGCTGAATGGGGTGGTCTAAGCTGTGTGAACAAACACTGCCTTATGCACTAGACTCTTCTATGGCAAGAATGTACCTACTCTGTCTGGCCGTCATGCAACATCACATATGTACTAAAAACTGTGATTACATCCGTTTAAATTTAGTACATTTGGAAATAGATGTGTAGTTAGCTAGACCATCAGCCCAGTTGTCATCTCGAATAGGATGTTATGAATCACTTTCCCATTTGGCTTTAAGAAATGCAATCCCCTTTACAGAGACACCGTGTGAGGGTCAAATATATTTCAGAGAACTGTTGGAAAAGTAGAGAAGAATGGAACAACTTTCTCTCTGTTTTAGAAAGACTAGTATATTAATTTGGCTTTCATACATGATTTTTTCTTCTTTTAAAAAACCCTAAGTAAAACCCCTAATTTGTTTAAAAAAAAAAAAAAGAACATAAAAAGATTTTGGTTTGGAAGCTGAAATGTGCCTCTAAGCACTGAGGAAGTACAGAGTGAGCCTTTGTAATATAAATGATCTCTTAAGAATCTGAGTTCTGTGCCAGAGCTCAAAATAGTTATTATCCAAAGAAGGAACATTTTCTTCCCCAAACAGGAGCACTGAAAGAAAGAAATGGACTCACACCCAACCTATGCATGTTATCATATACCAGTTGAGTTGATAAAGTGAAAGGCTTATTTTTGTAATTTTTTACTTCTACTTGGTTGATACACAAAGGATTTGAGAAGATAAATATAGCAACTGAAGATGGAAAGAGAACTCTCAACACACTGTTCTTTTGTATGCTTTAACTATGAATTCTCAAAAGGTCTGTTTCTTATTGAAAAGAAGCTGCTGTCATTAGTGTGTGATATAGATTTCTCAGAAAATACAAGAAGAGAGTGCAAACAGAACAATGAGAACAACACAAGTCATAATTTCTGTCCTCAATGTGCAATCCCATTAACAAATGAACTTTTCTAGAGAAGACAGGAAATAAAATCTGGAACACTAAAAGCCTGAATTAGTGCTTTTAACTAATGGCATAAAATTAATTTTATTCGTCACCAAATCAAGGTACATGGTGTTTGTTTTGCAAGTGTGTGAGATTTGTTATTAAGCAGTACAAAATGCTTTACTGCTGAGAGGGAGGAAAGAGGATCTGGTGCTTATTACCCACATTCTTTTCACTGAAATCTGGTATTCATGCAACTGGTGTTCTTCCCCACTTTGCCTAAGACATTTATCTGCTCCCAATATTGGTCTTTCAGACTGCAAACCCATTTTGACCAAACCTTTTTAAAGTCATGGAAATCTAGGGCCTCAAAGATTACATTATTCTGCTTGAGGACAAAACCCACTTACAGACGCATCATTAAAATTGCTTCAGAGGATAAAATACTGATTTTGCATGAGTGTGTCATTTACCAATAAAAGATAAAGAGATGTTGGGTGGGAAGAACTGGGAACCAGAGGCCATTAAAACAACATGACTATACTACACTGTGGTATCACATTCCATTAATTTTTTCCATAGAAAAGCATAATCAAAAAGGGGAAAAGCTAGCACTTGGAACAGAAAAAAAAACCCCAAACCCAGGCCAATATGTATTTTTATAGCATACCCAGTGAGATGAGACGAGTATATTCAATAGCAAAGCTGTAATGGCTCTCTTCAGTTACAATGAAAATGTTCCAATGGTCAACTCCAATTACCCTCTCCAGGGTTTTCAGTCACCAACAGAAAATGAGCCAGGTAGTATGACAGGGTGATTATGCAAGCCAGCTGTCACTGAAGAATAGCCTGACCCTAATGTCACCCAGGTTCTCTAAACAGAGAAATTAGACAGAGAAATAGTAGATTTCTGTGATCATTCTTCAGTGGGGTAAAAAGGAAATAACCTTTGGAAGAAAGCCCCTCCTCCTCCATAAGAAGACTGGCTTTTGGGCTGTTTCACTATTTAGTCTGTAAGAAAAATTACTGTAGGTGATTCTAGCAAGTAAAAATCCTAAGTGAAAAGTTATCTTTCTTGAATGAAAATTATTACTCTCTGGGTACATTACTCTCCCCAACCCATAGCTGTAACCAGCTCTCCTTACCCTTCAGAGCATGTGGCACCCTTTTGTGGGCTGCTTCTGGACTGGAGCTACCCCAGGGGCAGAGGATGCCCTGGTGAGGGATGGTGATGGGGGATTACATCCCCCCTGCAGCCGGGCTGGAGTGCTGTGCCTGCAGGCAGGGCTCAGGGCAGGGCAGCATCTTTGCACAAGCACTGCCAAACAGCACTACTGCTGTGCCAGAGTTACATCAGGACTGTTTCCAGGCTGCACCAACAAGAGCTGCAGATTGGCTATCTTTGCAGCAGGGCTGCACCTGTTGCCAGTTGCAGAAAATACATTTGGAATGTGTGTAAATTCTAGTAGAAAAGCCAGCTTCAGTGAGGGGGCTCCCCTGTACCGCCTGCAGCATCACGGTGACTCAAAACTGACAGCAACTGCAGCACCAAGCAGCAGACATGCTTCTACACAGATGTCACAACCCAAAAAATCCTGCCATCATTATGGTCATGTTGAATAGCACATGGGCTAGGTGATTTACGTTTTCAGCTTCATTCAAGTTTGACAAAAGTAAAAGCAACTGAAAACAGAGTTATACTGGGAAACACCATCTGGAGCTAGGACAGAAGTCAGAGTCTGGATTTGGATCTGGCATTTCAAGAAAGGCTTCTATATACTTCTCACATATATATTTGTATTTTAACTGAGATACAGTTTAAAGTCTGCAGATTTTTCTTAAGTATAGTGGGAACTTCTTGTTTTGCTAGAAATTTTACAGGAAATTACTGCTACAAAGATGGAGAAGGGTCTTGAGGAGAAGCCATGTGAGGACAGATGAGGTCACTTGGCTTGTTTAACCTGGAAACAAAGAGACTGAGGGGACACCTCAGTTTACAACTCCCCCAGGAGGGGAAGCGGAGGGGCAGACGCTGATCCCTTCTCTGTGGTGACCAGGACCATGGGAATGCCCTTTGGGAATGCCCTTGTGTCAGGAGAGGTTTAGGTTGGCTATTAGGAAAAGAAAGGTTCACCCAGAGGCTGTTTGGGGATTAGATCAGGCTCCCCAGGTCACAGCACCAAGGCTGACAGAGTTTGAGAAGTGTTTGCACAATGCTCTCAGGCACACGATGTGGCTTTTGGGGCTGTCCTGTGCAGGGCCAGGAGCTGGATTTTGACAACACTTGTGGGTTCCTTTCAACTCTATTCTGTGATTCCTCTTGGTACAGTGAGGAGAACAGCACAGTAGTGAAAAGTTGAAAAACAGCAAAAGATTATCTCTAAAAAGCATTGAAGCCTTCTGAAGCTCAAAAAATGTTGAATAAGTAGATTTCTTTCCAAAGTAAGGGTAACACCCTGTTCTGTGGTTTTGTCTTGTTATCTGAAGTCATTGGTTTTCCTATGGTAAGGAAGGTGACTTTTAAAATCAAAACCCGTCTGCTGGCAAAATGTCAGAAATCAGTCAGAAATGTAGCCCTGCTGCTCGGGGCAAATGTTAGACATTCAAGCCCTGGCAGAACACCCATCACCAGCTGCAACCCTGATGCTGCCACGCACAATGAGCAGTCCTGCATGGAAACAGTACTGGCCAACCACGTGTATTGAGGTGGATCAATCTGGAAGAACATTAGCTGGATCAAGAAGGTAGGTATTTTTCTCTTTAGTCTCATGAATTCATAGTTTCCACATTCTGGTCTGAGAGCAGACACAAAATTGTGAGGAACTGCCATTTCCAGCCACAAGCTTTGAACATCTCTTTTCCAAATATATTTTTTCCTCTGCTTTCTCACATATATCTTCCTAACTCAGACTCACCAGTCATGATCATATAGTACATACATGTCTTTGTGTGCACACACAGAGCTGGGGCAGCAAGAGAGGGCAGGGTGTTAGTCAGGGACTTCCAGCCTCACTTCTAAAAAATTTTCCTTTGCTCACATGACATAAGAGTCTCTGTGGTAACCATGTCTCTCATACATAATTAAACGGATGTGCTAATGACATTTTTAAGTAACAGCAATTGACATTTTTCCCACTTTGGAACCTGACAGACAAGTCTGGACTTCATTAACCTTTTTCAGTTTAATAGTGGTTTTGTGATTTAGCAGAGCAGATAAAAAGGCAAGAACCTCCTTCTTTTCATGTAAATTCTGCATGCCAAAATAAGTTACATAATATACCCTGATAGACAGCTTTGTGTGACCAGGTATAGGTGAAGAGATATTCTCATTAAGCTTCCTTAAAGTGACCAAGAAGCAGCAGGTTAGGTCATTTACAACAGAGCACCAAAATATTTCTGTAAGGTCACCTTTGAAGAATATGCAGCATGATGACTGAAAGTTTTGAGAAAAAAAAAATGGAATCCCGGCGTGAATTAATATTTCATGAAGCAAAAATTTAGTTTGATCAGAGCGGATTCCTGCTATAAAAGTAATCTCCAAATGCATTATTTACAGGAGACTCTGGGACTCGCTCTCTGGGGGCAGACGTGGCGAGGCACGGGCCGGCGCTTCGTGCCCACTGGCATCGCAGGCTACGCCACTCAAGAGCAGAGCCAGGCAGCCTCTGCAGCACCCTGGGGCTTGCTCTCAGCTTCAAGCAGCAGGCAGGGCTGTCGAGCACCACGGTGTTTGCTGGCTCACCAAAGAAGGTTGACAGGCCCTGCAACCTTCTGACACTTCCTAGTGAACCAAAAGCGGCAATTACTGTTTGCCTTTGGCTCCGTGCGCAGCTGCGTCTCTGACTGGGGTTCTTCATGGGCCGAGATAAAGGGGAGAGCTGCCTCGGAGGGCCAGAGGAATGGCATCTCCTGTTCATGGCCTACTGATCATGCAACACACCTGTACTGAGCTGCTTCCCTGCTGGAGGAGACTCCTGATATCTAAACAATTCCCTTTTGGATCTCAAGCCTTGGATAGAGCTCAGACATCTCATAAAAGTGTCCAAAAAATCTGAATAATTCCCAGTTTGCACACAGGTCTTCTGTAAAAAAGAGTAGGCACTTACGCCTTTTGTGTGTGAACATCGATGCTTTCTATTATCATCTGTAAAACAACATGCAAAAATTAGTTGGGAACACACAAAGCCAACAGTGGGTTTGACAACTACTCTGTTGCTTAAAATACTCAATTTTTTCAGATTGTTGTAGCTCTGAACTGTCCATTAAAAACACAGAAACATAATGAGATATAGCATTTCTCTATTGCTTTCTTTTCCCTTTTTTTAACCTTTTGGACAGTTTTCACAGTTATCTTAGTGACTTTGATGATCTTATTTAAGTTATTGAATCCTTCAGGCTGTGAAACTTAGTACCTTCGTTGTTAATATATATTGAAAAAAAGGAAAAAAAGAAAAAAGGAAATGACTGATCAGAGCCCTTTCTTTCATTTCCCATAACTCCAAATGAAGCCTTGTGACTCAAACAAGAAAGTTCTGTACAGCCCGTTGCTTCTTGTAAGGTGTTTATTATATCTGCTCAGGCCAAACACAAAGCAATTAAAAACTTGAAAAACTACCTGCAGCTTCCATTTGTGTCATTTTAGTGCTTTTCCTTTCACGGACTAAGAAAACAAGTTTGAAAGCAGATGCTGTAATGCAATCAAATAGGATGATGCAAGCAGAAACCAGGCAGATAAAAAAAACATGTAAAAAAGGGAGTTTGTTAGATAAAGCCTCAGTTGTCGTTAAGGTTTGTATTGTCAAAGGAAGGTACTTTCAACGGCCATGCAGCACCTCATTTGCCACTTTGAAATCNTGGAAGTCTAGATATGAAGGTTGAATTGAATTGGAGTTGTTGAGGGGTGGGAGGGAAAAGTGCTCTGTGACAATTTCAATTTTTTTTCTTTTTCCTTTTTTTTCTTATTTCTTTGAATGTGTGTGAATAAATCTATCTTTTGATTCCTAGTTGAATTGTTTTGCCTTTGTTTCCGTTTTGGTCATGATCTCAGATGAGAAAATTAGGAAAATTGTTTGGCAGTTGAGTCAAACTACCACACACAGATTCACAGATTCAGCAGTCAGCTGAATGCAAAGGGAAGGATTGTACAGGCTGGATTGAAGTTCTTTTTGTACTGCAGTAATGTTTCTCATTTCCTTCTGAATTCATCAGTCTTGTGCTGGGTAAATCTGGTGACCTTGTCTGAAATCCAGTACAGTATCATTTATATAAGCTCCCTAACTATACAGCTGCTCATAGTACTGTAAGTGCCTATTTTGCTGTGTAATTCTTCTCTTCTCCCTTGGTCCACTTCACCTATACCATTCATTACAGGATAATAAACATGTTTTGATGTATTTGGCTGTTTCAGTTGAACTCTTTCCTGCCCTGAAGAGATGCCCATTTGAGAGAAGTGTTTAGTACCCAGCATTTGAAGGGTTTATACAAAAAAAGTACAGAAATTATCTTCAAGGACATACCCCATCCCTAGTTACTGGCAGTTCCTCAGATGTGTCTCTTACCAAAGGTTCCAGTCTTTTTTTGGCAGTGGGATGTAAACTTCTAGTTCTTAGATACTTTCTGACTGGGTACAAATTATTTCTACTATCACATAAGTCACTTTTTGCAATGAGAAATGCAAAGTGCCTTCCATCTGGGACAGGTTACATGTAAAAAAAGCCTTGTTCCTCCACCCTGTTAGCAAGTTGTTGATGGATGGTTGCTGTCTCCAGGGCACCTATAGCTACAGCTCCTAATAGCAAGTACCCTTACTCATACTTATCTCTCTCTCCATGGCTTCTTCAGATCCTCACTTTTTAGTTATTGAATACTTCCAAGTGGCTCCCTTCTTAGCTTTGAGCTGTCACAGCTGTAGCTTTCCCTGCTTCAGTACAGTAACTGGTTAACATAAAACTACTCATGACATTCTTGTTTAGCTTCTGTGCCATCCAGACCATTCTTTCATTTTCTCACTCTTTTTTATCAATTCATTTTATGCACAGATATAGAGGAAAAGAGGGCATAAGGGATCACAGAATGAAGTATCCAGAAAGACATTGCAGGAGACAGAAGTAGGAAAGAAGGGAAATCATGCAGCCTTTGGACAACTGTAGGTTTGCCAATTGGCATTGAATATTTTCTTTTCACTTTTATTTAGAAATATATTCATGACTGCTTCATCCCTTGGGCAGATGGCCATTTCATCCCATAAACTTTCAGCAGGACAACTAATGTTGAATGCACAAGGGAAACATCTTTACTGCCCCATTAGATTGCTATCAGTCTTAAAATTAGGCTATTAAACTGTAAGGAACTGGAGATAAAAGTCTGGGATGGTTACAGAGTTGTGTAGGGATCTACACTTCAAGCAACCTAACATCAGAAGCATTAATTCACCCCTAAGAGCTGATGTGCTTCATTTCTGAATGTGTCATTGGCAGCCTGACTAACCAGGAGTTGCTGTATGTTCTGCTGCAAGTAGAAAATTATGCCACGTTCTTTAAAGAGGAAAAATGCTTAATTCGTATGCTGTGCTGGGTGTGAAGAGGGCAAAGAACCTCTACATATGTTTGGAAACAGAGAAACTTCAAGTCCTAATACATAGGAAATGTGATGCTTCTTCCAGAACTACGTTCTTGGGTAGAGCATCCATTTTCAGGATGCGCCTCCTTAAAAACAGGGAAAGCAGCCCAGCAACTTTATAGCTGTGCTTGCTTCGTCTGGAGAATTTCATGAAAACCTAGCTCTGCTCTATCGATATGAAATACTGAAAGTATATTATTTTCCATAAATGTCAGAAACCTGAAATTTATTTTATCAGCTGAAGTTCCCACAAATTACTTTAAATGCTGGCATGGCTGTGAAAGTGGTCTGTTAGTGACTTCCATACAGCATAAAGCTGTTCAGCAACTTGTTTATGAATGGGATATGTTTCACTATTTTCAAGGCCAATATATTTGAGAGGCAGCCAGCCAGGCAGCTATCTGCATTTCTCTGGCTGTTTTCTGGGAATGTGCTTAGACATACTCCATTGGTTTTGAATCTAAGGCTCTCTAGTGCAGCACATGCTTAATCACTCATCACTGGAAAATTCAAAAAGCTCTCATATTCAGAGTTTCACAGTCACAAGAAGAAAAGAGAAATGCCTCTAGGCTAAAAATTTTTATAGTCTTCTCTTTGTCAGAAGAACTTTGGCTACTTTGGTTTCTTTGGCTACCTTTTTTTCTTCTACAAAGCATTTTTCTTTCTTTTACAAAGTTTGCAGAGAAATATCAGGGAAAAAAAAGCAGAAAAATTATCCTAAGAGCTAGAGCAGCCTTGCCAGTGCATTTTTACTGAAATGGGCTCAATGCAGGACCTGTGGCCTATGATTTCTCTTCTGGAATTCCAGACACATTCTTCTCACCACTTTCCCTCACCTAGAGTCATTTTAACCTGTTCAAAATGGAGGTGAGACACTACCACCCGGTTTTGATTGCATGTAATGTTCTTTGCATTCATCCTGTTCAATTGCATATCAGTTTGCAAAGACTCATTTCTCCATCTCCCATTTGTTAGTCCTTTAATTCCCAGATGAAGACCTGATCATAACAAACGACGTGCTTGCTACTTTCAGATAAACAGGATATATTACACCCAACTTTGCCCATGATGGCTGCTCACAAAAGCTGGGCAGCACTGAAGAAGGGGCTGCAGCAATGGGAGTCCAGTCTAAGCTTTCTACAGTGCCATAACAGAATCACAGGATCACCAGGTTGGGAGACACCTCCAAGATCATCGAGTCCAACCCAGCCCTAACACCTCAACTAAACCATGGCACTGAGTGCCACATCCAGTCTTTTATTAAACACATCCAGGGATGGTGACTCTACCACCTCTCCAGGTGGACAATTCCAGTACTTTATCACTCTTTCAGTAAAAAAACCTTGTCCTAATATCCAACCTGTATTTCCCTTGGAGCAGCTTAAGGCTGTGTGCTCTCATTCTGTCAGCTGCTGCCTGGAGAAAGAGACCAACCCTCACCTGACTACAGCCACCTTTCAGGGTGTTGTAGAGAGTGATAAGGTCACCCCTAAGTCTCCTTTTCTCCAGGCTAAACAACCCCAGCTCCCTCAGTAATTTCTCACAGGGCTTGTGTTCCAAGCCCCATGTAGTGCATCAGTGAGATTGGGTGCATAGGATGGCTGTGGCATGAAGAGAATTTTCAATTTGGCCATTGCTGCTGGTTCTCCCACCTTCAGGAATATATAAGAGCAACATCAGACTTCAGAGAAAAGTAGGAAAATGGTCACAGGTACAGTATATTTTCCAGGTGAGGAAGGATGAAAGAAACTAAATCCCTTTGGTCTGGAGACAGAAGATAAGATGAAGGTCTGTAAAATATCAGGGAAGAGGACTCCATTTTCCTTTTGTCAGTCCTGTTCAGTTCCCATCTGGACTCACATCTGAGTCCTACACATTAAAACTCTTGATTTTAGGTGCTTTTAATCTTTGATATAAAGAAAGAGGGCAAGATAGCCTGAATAGGTTGGTGCTGTGTACATCACCAAAAAATTATACCAACCACACATATGCACCTACAGCATTTGAAAGTGTCACCCTGAGCTGTGGGAGTCTTGCCTTTTTGCCTTTTGCTGCTGTCTGCCTTTTCAGTAAGGAGAAAACAGACAATACCAAGACAATGCATTCTTCCAAGTAAAAAAGATGCTTTGAAAATTCTCCCTGTTCTACCTGCAGTCTGGAAATGGTTAAAAACCAGAATTTTAATTGTAGCAATAATAGCAAAATGATCAGTGCATACATTTGTGACTGTACTAATTATATTCTCAGCTTAGAAAATCTGTACTGTATACACTATCATTTAGTTTCTAAGAAAAGAATACTCTGATAGTTTTTAGCTAGGTTTCGGAAGGTTGCTCTACAGGTTTTGTGACAACCACACAGAAAGCTTCTGAAGGCTTTTATATTTCTGTATTTTTAAGTATTTTCCTGTGCTTTTGAATTGTTGCCTGCATAACAACGCGGATGCCGGGGCGTTTTTGAAGGATCCACTGGGTGTTAACAATGTCACAGCTTAAAAATACACATTGTTGCAGCTACAGCCTTTTCCTGGAATAGTGTAATTGGTATCTCCCTTGTTCAGATTTTTTTCTTTGCACAGCACATGAAAAGTGAGGAATGTCAAGCAAAGTCTGTTTAATTAGTGCTGCTATTCATTTTGTAACATGCTGCAGAATTTATCTTGGCACGTCCTTGTTAAAAATGATAGGTAATGTCATTAACACTCTGGTTCTACACAAACACGTTACCCCATAGAAATAAAATGCTGTGGCTATTGATCTAGCTGAATGGATCCATAAAAGCTAATTTCCTTTGATTGTTTTATAATTCATTTCAGATCTTGTAACTGGTCATAATGTCATTTCAGCATGGAGACAACTGCCAATGAAGGCATCATATTATGGTGTTTCTGTTTATAAATAGAGCTGAACCCTACTTGATTTTGCCCTTTAGACTGTTTCCCTTCTTCCTCCTCCTTTTGCTTTCAACCAACTGCCTGGAATCACTATAAATCAGATTACAAAGAAGTCTTCTTCTGAGAACAGTAAAGCTGTTTTAAAATTGAAATGCATTGAAGCAAGAACAAGTAAAACTTCTTATTTCTGGTATTGTCAGGGAAATCTCAGCTACTGTCTGCTGTAATGAAAAGAAATGTTATCTGGAATACCTTTTCAAAATTCACCTCTCTATAAAAATAAATATTATTATATATAAGAAAAAAGTTACCCTTTAGCTAAGCCACTAAACTAAGTGGAATTATAATAATATTATAAGGAATATTATAAAGAATAAATACTATCTATTAGGTCAAATTCTGTTCATGTTTACACAAAAGGAAATTGGAATGATCCCAGTGAATACAAAAAATAATAAATTATTAAAGTTGTAAAGGAAAGGCAGAGTAAGCCTAACAGATTCACGATTTTTAATTAGACTTTTTATGGCATGGTGACATTATCACAACAAAATATTACGGTGGCAAAACATTCAAGTCTTAATAAAAAATTGGAAAAACTGAAATATTTAATGGAACCATATCTTCCAAACATCTAGAAGGGTTTTCACAGATTAGCAAGGTGGAATTCATGTTGGAAAAATCTTTGCAAATGCAGAAAAGCAGAACTGAACCAGTAGAAAAGGAAAATCATCATAAGAAAACATTTTTTTCAGGGATGACATTTTATTCATTCCTTATTAGCTTGATTGTTTCATTTTCACACGATATTTCAGTGGAAGACAGAAATTATCCATTCAAATAGCTAAATACTACCTGGTATGGGTTTGATACCAAACAAAGAGACTGGATATGGGCATGATACCTACAGATTTTCAAGTATCGAAAGGTATAATTTCATAAAACTTCCTACTTTTCCTGCTGCTTTTGTCCCTGATAATGTTATCATGTCAATTATACTGATGAGATGCACAATTTGCAGTGCATTGTTCTCTTCACACTACGCAGCAGTTACGGGAAGTCATAACCCAGAGGTTATTGACTATGTTATTCACTGCTGCACACCAGAGTCCTCTCCTAGACCTCTGCTTTCACTCCACTACCAACAAAACCTGAAAAGCTCCTTAGGAGTCAAGGACAGCAGCCCCTCTGCCTGGGACTGCCAGCTGTGTTTGCCACAGCCAGATGTTCTGTCTTGAAGCCCATCTTCCTTCAGCTCCATCAGCCCCAATGTCTGCACACTCCCAACTAGGTAACAGCTGTCCCGGGCTCCATTATCTGCTTTTGGCTTTTATTTCTTCCTGCCCATAGCCAGAAATTCAAAATCTGCTTCAACCTCTGTGACAGCAAATCAGAGCAAAACATTTTGTTTCATTTGTTTGTTTGTTTTCATGTAGTTTTTAAAAGTATTATCTCTTCAAATAACATTGTCAGTAAGTCTGGAATGAAAAAACAAGCTGTAACCTAAATATCCTTGAAAATAGACGCTCAGTGAAAGCTCACTGTTTTCTTTAACCTGCCCAGAATGCAGGGCAGTGTCTTTGGGACTTGAGAATGTAGAACATCCTGTTCTTTAGCTTGATGTTTTCTGCAGCCTGTTTCTTCCCCTCCAATTTATCTAGAATGATGCCTAGTCTTCAGTGGGAATGAGAAAAAATCAGTGAAATATGTGTCTTTTCTTACAGTGTTTTGCAATAACATCCTTTTGTTAGAGAACAATTCAAAAGCTATAACAAATTACGAAGAACATTGGCACGTGGAGGCACAATAACCTTTTAATAAATGTATATTTTTCTAACATTCAATTAAAATGTCACACGTTTTTCTGCATTTCCTCTTCCACTTCTGGTGATGATCACCACAGAGCTATATTAAGTTTCCCTTTGTTTAATCAGCTCATTCATCTTCATCAACTATTTTAGGTATTCAAGAATCCGAAAGGGTTCAAGATATCATTATAATAATATATTAGAGTTCTGTACTATTTTCTTGCCAAAATCTAAAATGTGCTTTGTAGACAGTAATGATTTTCTGAGCCTACCAAAATACCAATGGTCTGGGTGAGTTTACTCTTATTTAATACTTGGATTTAAAAGGTTAAAGTCTTGTCCCAAAGTTCAGTGCCAGCAGCCAACACCAGCTTTTCTGATTTATGGCCATCTGGAGTGGTTTAAGGGTTTTCCAATATAACATTACAATTCATTGTTGTGCATCCACTTGAGATCAATTATGAGAGAATATGTGCATGTTCAGAAGTTTGAGGCTGCATTAAAAAGATCCATAAGGGGCCTTTTTATATCTATAAAACAACTTAAATCAGGCCAAGTCCTCACTCCAGTTCCATATCCAAACTTTTCCAATTCCAGATTGAGTTGGACTCAGTTCCGCAGTCCTCTAAGACCAAAGCTGATAGAAATCTCAATAAAGTAATGAGAAATACAGTTTTTGCAGAGCAGTAGCAGCTTTGGGCCCTTCACAGCTGAACTGTACACAGTTTATGTCAGGACAGCAAGGAACAGGATATTGTACCTACCGTCACATACCTAGGGAGAAAAATAGCAAAAGAAAAAGATACTACAATACTTATAAAATTTCCCTGAGGAAAACCTAGTTTAAGGGTAGTACCCTTGAGCATGGTGAGGAATATTTTCTTTAAGTAATCAACATGAGTTTTTACCTAATATTGAGACATCAATTTGTTTAAGAATACGGTTGAGGCCACATCTAAGCTGAAGAAAGCCATGACTCTTCTTGAAGGTATAACCTCTAAATGCAGCTCAGTTATATTTTCATGCTAGTGCAGACTTGCTGGCTTCATATAGTCCTGAAATGGTAGCTCTCTCACAAATTGTTTGTCTGAACAGGTGGTCCCATACAACCTGGAGAACGTAAGAATGGGAAAGGCAGTTTCCCTGTGTGTGCACTGCAGAGCTGCTCAGTGTGGGCACTGCAGCCCCTGGCTGGGCACTGCAGATGCCAAAGAGGGCATTGCATGCTGTGGTATGTGGTGCACTGCCACTAGCAGCAGTGGTTTAGTTTGGTAAGGTGGGGGAACCCCTGTGTAGATAAACCATCGTGTCTCATGTTCCTGAAATCCTGTGGTTGGGATCAGCTTTCCTTCACAGAAGGGAACATAACTGGCAATTGGTTGGTAATGTCCTGTAACCAAAGATGGTAGCAAATGGAAACAGAGAGCAAAGCTGTAAGTGCATGAATAAACTTTATAAAGATATAACACAGCATGTCAAAAAATGTTTTCGTTTTCCTGGTATTCTCCAACTGGAGATACGCCAATTAGTCTGAATTCTAGATGATTTTCACACCTTCCAAAATGCTGAAATGTTATTTTCCGTCCAACTGTTCCACTCCATCCTGCAGCTCAGACCAACCAAACAACTGTGTGGCCATTTAGAAATGCTATTGTTATAATATTGTTACAAGCACTTGCACACAGGCACATAGATTTATTCAAAAAGATTTGACAGTACACCGTGTGCTGAATCACAGAAATATCCTCAGCTCTGCCTTATGTGTTAAACATACAGCAGACAAAGTTCAGTTATCAGTACTTTGTAGGGGTAGTCTGAATTGTGAGCATAAAGTTATTTTTCTTTCTGAAAAAATAATAAGAAATATCAAACAAAAATATCAAACTGCAAGTGCAGTCAGGGACTGGGAAGCACCAAAACTATGTTGAGAATTCCAGAACTGAAGCCCCTAATTCTCATCTGGAAAATTGTATGGAATTTAACTGATCTAACAAGGAAAGTTAAAAGGTCCATGTTTAGTTTGCTAGTGCTTGAGTGTATAGCTGTAGGGAGTTCAAAGCTGTTAACTTACATTCCAGCATTATACTTTCACTGAAAGTTATCATTTATGTAGCTATAAATATGTTTTTATTTCAATGCAGCTTGAAAATACAATATTTTCTCCTTTCCAAATTATCCCGTAGAGACATTCTGAACTATTAAAATGACCTTTTGAAATTGATTATTTATTCATTCAGTTCCCTGCCTTATTTGTTCACATTTAACTGCAGTGTTAATAATGCAGTCCACTGCACAATTTCATTTCACTGCAGATTTTTTTCATACGTCACATTTAATACTTTGTTGAAGCCTTAGGAGACTATTCCCATTTTCCTCTATGTCATGTGTAAAGGTCTAGTTTTGTTTAATGTTGTCTAGACTTGTCTTTAATATCATGCTTAAAATAGATATTCATGTAAAGCAGGCAGTTTCTGGATGTTAAAAGAGTCTGGCTTATTTTCCAGAAGTGGAAAGGTAACCCAAGACAGCAGCTGTAGGGATCACATCCTGGTTTAAATCCCATTCTCATGAATTTCAGTGAAGCTGGACCCCACCCTAGAGAACTAGAATCTGAGTGTCTGACACTGCTGCTGTGTTTCTAGATATTAATTTATCTGTAGTGTTTCTGGAGTCAGGTGGAATCAAGTGGAACCTGCTCAAGAGAGGTAAAACTACAAGGGAGTTGTGGGATACCCCTCAACACCAAACCCCAAATCTCTGTAAACTGCCTAGTTTGGGTTCTTACCCGTGTCTCACCATTGAACCAAGAACTGGTGTATGCTGAATACCAGCATTCCTAAAAGCCCCTCAGGGAACGGAATGGAATGGAATGGAATGGAATGGAATGGAATGGAATGGAATGGAATGGAATGGAATGGAATGGAATGGAATGGAATGGAATGGAATGGAAGGAACCTACATCGACCATCTCATCCAACATCTAATTCAGGCTGACCACAAGCTGTGCAACCATTCAGTGGCACAAGACCTCCTCCCCAGTTCCTAGAGATCCCACCTGCCTGCTGGCTCCACAAAGGGTCACGGACATGCACAGGAGCTCAGGGATTATTCTAAGCCCTCGGCTGGTGCTGCTCACCAGTTGTCTCCTATTTGCCAACTTTGCTTTTTGAATAGTGAAAAACATATTGTTGAAAACAATGTTTGGATTTTACTGAAGAGGAAATTCTGGTCTAATTTTGCAGCACATAATGAATGATCGCCCAGCCCAAAAAGAAGCTTTGGAGGAAAACTAAAATAGGCTTAAGTTCAACTGTCTAGTTCTAACTTTTCAGGGCTGCTGAAGCAAAGTGATTCCTCAGTGAGTGTCTGTGAGATTGCTCCTATCATTTTCCAGCACTGAATTTATATTATTTATCATATCTGTCACCTATAGCATTGAACTTTATAGTATTCAATCTGAACATAAGGCAATTGCTCTTGTACAAGGATTTATTCAGGCTTCTAAAGGTAAGTAACCTCGAAGCCATAGTTTTCCAAACAGGCTATCCTAGGACAATAGCCTTTGAATTGTTTTACAAAATACAACACCACTAACAATAACAAAACAGTTGCCAGAACTGCTGAGTTAACCATGTGGCTTTTGAGCTTAGCCTGGCTTCAAAAATTCTGCATAATTCATGTCTTTACATGATGAAATTGTATTAAAAAGAAAATATATTCTTCTTTTGTAGAGAGTTAAAGGAAGTCAGACAAATACATGACATTGTTATAAAAATAAAATTACTACCAGAAGTGAAACGTGTTTAGGAATTTCAGCTACCAGATAACATTTCTAAAATTTCCAGTAGTATTTATCCAAAAATAAAAGAAAAATAAGGAAAGATTATTTTAGGAACAGTATTTGCTAACAGCTATTTCTGTCACATCGCATGGAAACACACTGATTTTTTCATATAGAAATCAGATATTCATATTGAAAGAATACTGAATATATGACAATGCTGATTCATAAATGTTAGAGATAATACACTGTGAAATTTGATTACAATTAGCATTGATCTATCAGTTCAGTCAGGGAAAAACCCGACAGAATTGATTAAAAGTAAATAATTTTAAAAAGTCCTTAACAACAAATTAGTAAGATACATGTGTTACTTTAAACCTTCCCCATAATAGACCTAACTTCATCATGCTGTTTGGTAATGTCAAATTTAATGTCTCCCATCCCAGCAATAAACATTAACAATAATTGCCACAGTAGGTGAAGTTGGATCTAATCTGAAAACTGTAATGTTGAGTGGAAGCATTTAATATGTCATGAATGACAGACAGGACATAATTAACTCTCCCATAGTTCCCTCTGATCATTGTTCCCCAATGTGATCTGGATATAGAAATACGTTTGAGACAGAAAAATCATTAACCTACACTTAGCAGTGACTCTCAAACAATGTAGGCTGAAGTCCTTTAGAAAGACTTCAAAAAAGTCCTTTTGTCTGTAAAAAACCTCACATTGCTAAACTGTTCTTTTCATATTAGATGCTGAAGCCAATCAGTCATGACCCTTATATAAGAACAAACACCAGCACAGACAGCCATGGAAATTGAAAGGAAATGGATTTTAAGTGGGTAAGAATATGAGATGGTTTATCAATGTGTGAAGCTGCACTCCACTGTCCCAGTTTGTGAAGTTCTGTGTTTCACAGGTTGGCTTAACCTAATGGCTCAACCTCAATGGGTCACCTCCCTGGTGACCCAAGGGACACACCGTCACACATTGAAAACAAGCCTGAAACAGTAGAATTAGATATGCATATGAATCAAGGTGGGCATAATTGCTTTAGGTTGTCCCAGGTGAAGGATCAAAATTCTGTATTGCAACCAACAGACCACGAAAATACTCATGCTATCCAAATGCTATTGCACAGTCATTTGGGGTGGGTTGTCGTGGTCAGTGTCAAAGAGAGAGAAACAAGGGCCTCTTACACCACTGATCTGTTCTAAATTACAAATCTCATGTCTTACCACATTACCAAAGCATTTCTGACTAAGTTACCAAAGTAAGATAAGAGAAATTCAGCTTTATTTCAGAAAAATACATGTAGCAGTCTGTTCCTTTGCTTGCTGGTTCCAGTTGAATGTGTTTGTATCTCAGCTGTTTTGATACCATGCATTACTCTCTTCCACCATGCAAATCTACGTTTGAAATCATCTCCATATCCAAGCCATTAAGATAAGTAAATATGTCATTAAGAGTGAGAGAGAGGCAGTGGAGGATGCTGTAATCTGCTCATGGGCATACTGCAGTCAGAATTTATTCCAAGTCAGTCTATCGGATCAGTTGATAAATACTGTTAAAACTGAGCCATACAACCTGAGGGGTTTATGCATCTAAACCACTTTATTTTTCTTAGTGTTTGCTTTTATAACTGGCTATTCTTGCTGCCACTGTAACCATCTACTACATTTTTTAAGCTTGCCAAGTCTTTGCCTTCGGTACTGTTTTAGTTGTTAAAGTGTGGGCTGTTGAGAGGATAAAATAAACTGACCTATGTGCCTAAGTCTCCTGTGCCAGAGGGCATGGAAGGAAATAACCAACCAACAAATTTCCATAAACGACTGTGTGCATTCATATGCACTGGCCTCGCATCTAAGATGCCCAGCCTTTAAAATTGCTTTGCCTGAGAATTCACAATTACAGAGAGAACTCCAAAACAACTTTACATTTAGTTTTCCTTGCTCTTAATGGCCTTCTAGGAACTATGATTAGTGGGAGACAGAAGCACTGATCCAGGGTACTTATTTCTCCTGTGTGTCTTAATTGGCCACAAGGCAACAGAAAGACATAAGAGAGGGGTTTTAGTGGCAGTCAGATGTTCATGACTTTTTTCTGTTGCACACTGAGGTCACAGCTGATATGGAAAGAATCAGGGCTATTCAGAAGTGGACCACAACAGAAACTGCCTGAGAAGTTGGTAAATAACTCTTGTACTAACACCTTCTGCCTTCTCCTCAACTGCTGTGAAGTCGATGTCATAAACATCCAGCAAGCCTTTCATTAACACTCATTACTGGCTAGGGTTTCTCATGACCACAACTGAAATTCAGCTCACAGAGGGAGAGAGGCCAGCCTTCAGCTCTCACTTCAGCCAGTAATGAACCAACTCCTTTAGCTTCTGGCTTCCAAAACTGTCAGTAAATTTTGATAATAGCAACCTTCCGCTAAACAAATAATTGGCCAAGTTGCTCTTTCTTTTGTCCAGATCATTCTGATTCTTTGACTCCTACTTTTCATCCTCAAGTGTATTCATATGCACACACCCCTACACATGCACGTAGCCATGCACCCAAGTCCACTAATGCTTGAAATTTGTCACATTCTTTTCCCTTTATAGTTACACATTAAAACTGTATCTGGTGAACTTCTCACAGAAGATATTCAGCCTTCCAGAAGGCAGGACTATACATATATAAAATAATGGCGAGCCCAACTTTATTTAGCTGGTGGGTGTTTAAAAAATGAAATTGTATTTGTTGTTTTCTGCTGCTTTCTTTTATTCCCTAGTTTTTAATTCACTTTAAGTCAATAAAATTAAGTAAATTATTTCAACTCTATATGGCGGTTTTAACGGTCCTACCGGCAGGTCCATAATTCTTGTTTGGATCTATTGAAGGAAAGTGATTTTTCTTCATAGTCACATTATTTTGTAAGAATACCTTTTGGTTTTTGTATCAAGATATACGTGTATGTGTGAGATACCTACAAAATCACTCTCTCTCTCCCTCTCTCTCTATATGTATATATATACGTGTCTGTTTATGTATATATAAACATAAAATTTAAACCTACATAGATATGAATTTGTATATTTCTGCATGTGCATCTATATTTTCATCTATAAAATGAAACTGTTGATACTGTTTTCAATTGATAGTGTCCACTGGTCAAAGGAATGAGCTATTTTTCCAATGGATTAGCAAGCTTAAAAGAGTCCTCTGGCTGTAAGTGGCAGATCCATTTCAAGCTTTTGAGTACTCACTGTGTCTATAACATGAGTTGTAGTGAGAGACAGACTGAGATGAGAAAGTGAGGTAATTCACGTGCCATTTTGCAACATCATACGGCATTTTCCTTTTTTGGCTTGTTTGTAAGGACAGGCAGGCATTCCCTGTCAATCTCATGCAAATAACTCCAATGCATACATACATGAGCAATAATCTTTCTATTTTTGTCACTTGAGTAATGCCTTCGATGTAACTGAGAACTGAAGCGAAGATGACACATTGCTAGAAACAAATCCCTATAGCCAAGGGCACTGGGGGAAGTCTGGTGTCCTCATTAGCAAAAATTTCAAGCAACACCACTCATTTAACACGCAACGACAAAACACTCTCCACGCTAAAATCAGTCAATCTATGGAGGAAGTAAATAAACCACGGTGGAGATGTAACAGTTTCCTGAAGTTACATGTTGGAAACGTGTTTAGAAACTGCTGTGCTGCAGGCACATAAATCTTCCCTGTGCAGTTACCAGGTTGAGACCTCTGCCCACAGATTCCAGACAAAAAAGGTTTCGTAATTACTCTTCCGTTATTTTTGCAGGCATTTGTAGGACTGCCATCACAGTATTAGTCAAACATCTCTAGCTCAAAATACTGGTCCTGATCTTCCAAATGTTTGTTGAAAAGCAACATAATTTTTTTTCTTTTGCTTGTTTTCATATGCTTCTCCAATAGCAGACTTTATGTTTTGGTAAGTCTGTGGTTCAGACCTCCCTCCTAAAACCAAGAACAGACAGCATTTCCTGTAGTATAGGGCTTGACATAGACACAAACTTGATTTCAAGTGCTTAAGTGTTCTCAAATAAGTACAAAAAGGCATTTAGTTGAACCCTTAGGTGCCTGAGGTGCCAGCCAGGCCTAAATACAAGAAAATCTGCTGATGAAACCAGCAACACACGTGCTCAGGAGAGGAGGTTTGATCAGTGGCAGAAGTGCTCCTAGAATACAGGGAGACTGGAAGGGAAGCATGGAGGGGCAGCAGCACCACAGAAGGGGTAGGGGGATCTTTTTCTTGCAAATTGCAGCCCTGCAGCCTCTCTCCCCCTACAGAGCCTATGTGGAAATTCACAGCTTAGCAGTATGAAAGCCATTTCCAGGTTGGGGCTGTGGCTCAGTCAGTACAGAAGGGCCAGATGGCACAAGCCCTGAGCCTCTTTGGTGCACGCCGGCTGAGTTCTCGAGGAAGGATGTAAGCACTTTCCAGAAATTTGTGTATAATCAGATTTCAGGTACTGAATAATTTATTCCTCATCTTTGCATGTAAACATTCTTAAAAGCTTTTTGATTAGTTTAATAGTATCTAATAAATGGGGCATACTGACAAATCTGAAAGGTAACTGAAGTACAGATAGATACACATCCTAATGAAGTAAGCTGCTCCGAATGTGGTTTGAGCAAGCACAAACTGTGCTCCCGTGGTCTTATGAGAGAAGCAGAAAGCATCCATTGTCAAGATGCATTTCCTTGGGGAATGGGCACGGTTTTTTTCTTCCAGGCTTTGGCCTTTTTCTAATTACCACTAATTGTGCTAGTGATCTGATTTTGTGCCTTCTCTGCTAACAGCTGAACTTCATTCTTTTTCCTGAAGTCTGAAATTTCACAGACGAGATCAGATGCTAAGCTGGCTTTTTGCAGCACATTCCCCAGTAACACAGATAATTTAAAATCTACCATAGAGCATGGGATGGACTGGGTTCTGCAGCTCCTATGAAAGTGCAGAGTGTGCCACTCAGCAGAGGCTCACAGAATGAGCTATGTGAGCCCAGAACCGTGTGTCACATCTGTAAAGGTATGGCAGACTGTCTGGCACTCGCCGTTTTCCCCTTCACCCAGGCCTTTGACATTTCTACTCCCAGCATTAGTCTAAAGTGGTACAACATAAGGCATCAGCCAAGAATAGCTTCAGAAAAACAGCCATTTTTGGAAGCTATTCCAAAGTTGCTTTGCAAACCCAAACACTTCAAAGGCAGTGTAACTGTGGTTGTCCTGTATATCACTGGGAAATAAAAAACATACACAGATACCTCCTTAAATAGAAATATTTTTATGATGCTGCAGTATTTTAGTTCCTATCTACATCATTTTAGTTTCTATTTCATTTCTAGGCTATTTTTGCAATCCTTTTAAAAATTTTTGAAGAAAACCTTTTATTTGGAAAAGTTGTTTGGTTTTCATCTTTTCATGGGAAACGAGCTATTTGGATACCACGACCATACCTCAAGCTTTTACTGTAGCTTTATACTGTGACCTCAGGTGAAAGCCTCTGTGGCAGAGCTCTCAGATGGACTCTCCCAACCAAAAGAAATGCCTTGTGTTTTTGATATGATGAATTTCCAGCAGAGTGAATTTTTGAGGGAAGGCCAAAGCAAAGAAACAAATCTTTGAACTTACAGTAAGAAAATAAATCCTGATTTCTCTAAGAAACAGTTCTCTGTTTTGGCCAACAAAGCAGAAGGAGTCTTGCTAGTCACTCAGGAAATTTAGACTTTGACCTGGCTGTCCTGCGATGCTGCAGTTAACTTTTCCAATCTTGTTTCATTGGGCAAATGTGGGACATTTTCTTCCTTGTTTGTGGGAAATTTTGTCCCTCCCGGACAAAAGTGACACTTCCAGCAGTTTCTGATGCCACAGGCTTTGAATGTCCTCTGCCTTCATGGGAGTGTGTAAAAAAACCCCGTTTTCTTCTTCCATGAATTTAGACTAGGTCATGACAATCTTTTCTTTCGATGTGGCAAAATCCATGGTGACCACCTCTCTATCTGCTAGGAGCTGCTTTGGCATATGTTCACTTGCTGTTGCCACTTCCCTCTCCAACAAACCATCCATTTGGTTACCAGGTAACACGCATTGCTAGGCATTTGCATTAAGCATCGATGCTTGTCATGTTTTTTACACTGGGTTTTTAAAAATAACCAAGGTTAAAATAGGATTGTGTTATGGCTGGGAATCTTCAGATTCATTCTAGTGACTTGTCAGGATATCAGCAGTATAAAATCCATCTGTTGACAAAGATATCACTGTTTAATAAGCACAGGGCCAAATCCCTGAGGATGCAACTCATTTTGGTGTGGATAGCTAGAAACAATTTGATATATTGCCATATGACAACATTAGGCATTATTCTCCTCTTCAGTTGAAAAGAATAATGTGCCAAATTCAAGTCTGGTTTCAGCAAGTGAAAACCTGAAGTTATTGGAATGCATTTTTTATACTTCACAGATGCATTATGTCCATTAGCAAAAAATATTCATTTCCCACAGAGTAAGTAGCACACATCAAGTTCTTTAACAAAATGGGATCCATGATGAAGTGAATGCTAAATTCAACTGGAAATTTTCATCGACGATTTTAGGGAAAATGTTTTTTTTCTTTTTCTCTGAATTTCATCTTTCTTTTGTGTGGAAAATTATGACTTTCAGACAAAACAGAAAATAAACAGCACAATGAAAACCCGTACTTATGAGACCCCATATGCCTGTTTTGTTGGAAAGTGAAGCAGCCCAGGCCTCATAATGCACTATGAAAGTTAATTCACTTGAGTAGTTCAGCAAGATGGAAGGTTGGAGACATTTTATAGGAAGTGGAGTCAATCAAGACAGGTTGTTTTCTAGGACTGAAAGTATTGGTGTGACTAGCATATTTAAGCTAAAACTTCAATAAGCCTTTGTGTTAACATTTTCAAAATAAGGCATTTTGACTCTGTATCAAAAGACTTTGAAATAAGGGAAAAAACAAAGAAATTTACCATCCCTTCTAATGTATATATGATTTTTGGTACAAAAGTCTTACTGATTTTCAATGAAAAAAACCCAACCAATGGGTTTTTTGGCTGAGCTTTAGGAGGGCTACAGCTGAGCTGATTCCTAGTAATGCCAAAGGATGTTGCTAAAGTCTGCTCGCTAAAGAAGAGACTGGAAATTAATATTTTTTGTATGAATTATCAGTCAATGAAGAATCACACCTCCCAAAACACTTATTGTTTTAGCCTGAATTCTGAAATTTGGCATTAAAACACACTCAGGAAGCATAATGCTTCATAAAACACTTCTGCATCTTGCGTATGTGTCATAGTTTATTTCTTCAGTTAGCTATTCAAATATGTTAGTTCTCAGTCTCTTTTCATTTTTTCCTGGGATTTTATTGTATATCATAAAGAATCAGACACCTTCCAGCATGTTAATCACTAGCACTTCTGTCATTTCTTCTTCAATTGCCAATTGAAGGCATTTTTATGTAACTAATACATAATTTTTCCTTCCAAAAGTAATATTTGCATCTCCCAGATGATATTTTGGAGTGTCAGTTAACTTATTGTTAATGGATATATTTGCAATGACTTCACCACAGACCAGATAAAGCCCAGAAAAACATGAACTGCAAAGAGTGGTTGATGATGTTTTTCTGCTGCCGTGGTATGCCAGGGTGATGAAATTACTCGGGTGTACAGGTCATTTTCGTATTTGGTCTTCAACACGCTTCAGTACATTGAAGCATGCGTGTGTTAAAATAAGAAAACTATTTGTGGAAGCGACAATCATGAAAAGAAGAAGCAGGTGTAAATAAATATTCTTTAAACCCATGGCTTGCTTGAGTAACTATAGGATGGAGCTGTTTGTTGCTAACCTCAATGTGAGTGTGTGTGTGGACATGAAGAGGAGACAGGGGGACACTAAAGAAAATAGTTAAAATGCAGACAAGTATAACCTCAAGATTAATTCCTCCAAGGCTGGGAATACCATTCCATGGCTTGTACGTAACCTGCAGGGTCCAGGAGTGAGGAATGATTCTGGACGGGCAGTGTGATGACATTTCCATTCTGTGGTTTCATTGCTGACAGCTCTTCAGCTGCACATGGAAAACGAGAGCGGTAATTCCAGTTCACGAGCCACTCGAGGGAATGTCAGGATTTGCTGGGTGTTACTGTGGTTCTTCCCCACAGGTTGCTTTTGTTACTTTTCTGCAAACATTTGCATTTCCAGTTTGCAATAGGAAATCAAGTATTTTGAAGACCTCCAAGATCTTCCTCAGCAAACTGCTCTTCAGATGATGCTAATGAATAGCAGTATTTATTCTTAGTGAGCTATTCAAATAGGATAAAGAGTGCCAAGACTGAAAACACAAATATGACATTGACTACTGCCCAGGATTTGAAGTATTTCTAGAAATTAGTGGTATTCTCAAAGTGCTGCTTATGATACCATCAGACAAGTCTGGTGTTCAGCACTTCTATAAATGTTTAAGAGACAGTTAAATTTTCTAAGCAGTTTCAGATATATATCTAAACAATGGAATCCAGTGTGTAGCTTATTTCCTCCAATAATGTAAGCCTTAATTTGTCTATCACATATTTCAATGAATAGAAAATTTGGACTCTCTATGAAGCATTTGCATGAAAAATAAAACTTCCCACTTAAAACAACTTTGAATTCAATAAGTGTAAGGGGGTAATACAGTGTTTTTCCTGGACAAAGAAGACAGTATTTCCTTCCCTTTGTAATATGTTTTCCCCCAAAGGATTATAAGTTCTCCAAAGAAGGAGAGCTGTATTTAATGGTAGTACTATTCCCTGAGGGAAGTAAATTGCTTCTGGAGGCTACAAGGAAGGCCTCAAAAGAGTATTAATTTATACTCAACTAGCAAAACCAGACATATAAAAAATTTGTGATTAATTCTGGTATTACCATGTGACAGTGCTACAATCTCTGCTTTCAAACACAAGTGTGTATTAGAAACACATTAAACAAAAGAAGAGTCAAATATGATCACCACATTTATTTGCTTTTCTTGATATATTTAATTGACAAAACACTCTGATGGCTCTCACACATTGAGACATCAATGGTTAGGTTTATGCAAAGCTTGGAAAGAAAATAAAAGCTTACAGAACAGAATTTCTCAGGATACTTTAAAGCAAACATCTATTCAATTTCAAATCTAGTGTACTTTTTTTCAATAAAAAAGGTGGATATGGATCACCAAGAAAATTGTCTTTTTGCATCCACGTCTCCCAGAAGGCTTTGATCACTGCATGATATCATGAACCATTAATGTCAGTGTGGCATGAGTTAAGGACAATGTTTATCTTGAGCTGAGTTGCTGTTACCAGCAAATTCTGCAATTTCAACAGTGATCCCTAGTACAGTGTCACAAGGGTATATTTGATGTCTTGACTTAATGGGTAGCTTCAATCGATGTTGTGCCATGTTTCACTAAACTACGAGTCATTCACTTGATGTACTGAATTTTATTACAGGGATAACAGTCCAATAACCTCTTACAATCTGAAAACACAGCTTCCCTGGGCATCACCCCTTTCCTTTGGAAAGGAGCAAATATTTCCACCAACTAGGAAAACATATAACCTATGAAATATTTGAAGATGATCTTGGTTTCATAGGGAAAAGGGGAAAATGTCCATATCTCTTTTCACGCTGGCTCCTTCCTAGGAATTACAAAAAATACCATGCTGTAGTTCTTTTGTTGATGCTGTAGGGGTTTGTAATTGGGGTTTTTTTTGTGAATTTTTTTTTTTTTGGTTGGTTGGGGTTTTTGATTGTTTGGGTTTTGATTGTTGTGGTTGTTGTTGTTTCTGGCTTTTTGATCCACAGAGGCTGGTTTGGAGGCATGTACCAATAATTCCAGCCAATTCAGGATGTGACAAGAGTAACACAATAAGCACATTTGCATTTTGATCTACTTATGTCTTAGATTGAGACAGAATTGTGAATCCTATCAAGTGAACCCAAAAGAGATTTCTCTCACAATTAGGAGAAAATGAGCTGTGAGCATAGATGCACACCCCACCAGCCTCTGTAAATTCTTCTGACTGCCTTCAGTCTGACTTCAGGACTTCAAAATAAGAGAGAGAGAGAGAAAAAATGTGTATAACAGTTCCCATGAAACTGCAATAAAATGGTTAACAACTTATGGCTCAGTCTAAGCTTTCTGACTGCAACAATGGCCAAGGCATTAAGACAAGCATTCAATGTAACAAGAACACCACCAAGAAGGGCACATATGCAGCAGGTTCTGCCTTAGGTAAAGCAGCAATTCATTCTCCCATGCCAAACCAATCAAAAAAGCAAGATGCTCCCCATCAATACATAAATGTCTGATTCCTGTTAATACATGTGAATAGGAGGAGGAGATGCTTCTTATGGAGAATCAGTGAGAAAAATTTGAATTTTGGCGATCTTGGAGGATTATTTTCATGACCTCTTTTTTTGTTTCAAAGAGAGGATAATTGCCTCGTAATTTTCAAGTGGGTATGAAGGATGATGGTGGAAATGATTCATTACCCACCTTGAACTCTCAGACTGTTTGACTAATGAAGTTGACATCTTTATCAGTACCTGCCATTTCACAGAATGCACCTATATTTGCATGTAAATTGTACATGTAAGGGCACAGTATTAATAGTGGAATTAATCAAATTATTCTGCTTTCAGACCGGAAAGATTCATTCTGCAAATTAAACTCTGTAACTGAGCCTTTTTTTCTAATACTGTCTATCAATTCTTCAGCTGAGTCCAATAGTAGGGACCAAGATGTAGGTCTTAAAAAAAGTCCCAACATCCTAAGCGGTGCTAACATATCTCTTTCCTGAACACAAAAGGAATTTTGAACTATCTGTAGCAATTTAGGGTGCATTCACTGAAAAGAATCAAAGGCCTGATGCAGTTCCTTCCTGTGATACCCAAATATTTTAGGTATTGTAAACCACATCATATGTCATAAATTTATACTAACGTATCTCAACTGCTTCCTAGATCATAAAAACATTTCAGAAAATGTGTTTCAAGCGGGCAGTTTCTTCTAGTCTGACATTCATAGAAGTTTAATGTCGGTGTGCGTTGATACCAAGTGAAATGTATTGAGCTCATATCCTGGTTATGCCCATGGAGCGAGGCACTGCCCAGATCCAGTAAAACCATGTGTGAGACTACCAATGTGAATTTCAGGAGGTGACACTTCCATGCTTCCAGATTCTGCCAAGTTAGATTTGCTAAAGCATAGGAACATTTCTGTGGTTTATCAAAAGCTTCTGGACAGCTGTGACTCATCACGGTACACACATGTTCTCTGGCCGTCAGCAGTGTGTCTGATGCATGTCACGGTGCCCTAAGAGCCAGCACAACAGCCTTCTCTCCTTGGAACCTGTCCACAGATGGTAGCACAGCATGATGAATCTCAGACACAGCACAGATGATGGCTCAGGCCCCAAATTTTTCCGCTGATTTAATGTCACATTAAACCAATGTACTGGTACAGGTAATTAAACTGATAACGTAATAAGGAGGCTCAAAAGAGTCATACTACATGTAATCTAGGAGCAACCTGTAATCTGCACATTGTGCAGAATTGCTTATCTAATTATAGAAATTAGAAAAGAATTATAGAATTTTTCTATAGAATTATAGAAAAGCATAACCCTTTTCTGTACATTGAAGTCCAGTATTGAACCTAGGCCAACTCAAGAAGCCTAAAAAATTGAGCACACTAAAACAATTTTTACTACTGTAGTATAAGGATTATGCTTTTTTTTCTGTAGGGAGAGATGTATATGTACAACCATTAATCTTTAAAGATCTTGAGAAAATATATACATCGTTAATAATTGGATACTTCTAATGAACACCTGCCAATATAGCATATTCAAAAAATCTTCTTGATTTAATACATCATTATTCAGGCACTCTCAAAAGCTTAGAGAAACATTAATCATGATGATGAACTTTAAGTTCATTTACTAAAGTATACATTTTTTCTCCATTTATGTGTCCTTTGTCCTGCTTGTACAGTTCTCACCTGTAGGCACCTTTCTCTCCTTATCTTGGTCACTGTCCTTGCAACATCCAAGTCCCACGTCTTGTAGCTCTCCATGCCAAATCTCTGCACATCAGACTAATTGGACATGTAACTGCTCTACTAGAGACAACTGGAGGCCTTTCTGAAAGAAAAGCACAAGTGGCATTCAGCACATTTTTTACTAAGAGATAACACAGCAAACAGCAATTCTTTGAACCAGTGAATCCAAATTCAATAAAGATCTTATCTGAGTGTTAATATGAAAACTAAATTTTAATATTCATGAAAAGTCTCTTCTGGATATTTCTAAGGACTTCTTTAGGGTGAATTCTCTGGTACCTAATAGCTCACACTGCAGCTTTTTCCATAGTTACAGACATTTTTTTCCACTACCTGATGAAAACCACAAGATTTTCTTTTAAAATTAGAACCAGCTTCTGCCTTAGGGCTTTTCACTCACCAAAGGATCATTCTGCTAAAAGGAGCTAAATGGAATAATGCAGACCTGCAGTACTGAGAGTGAACCTGCTTAAAATATTCAGGTGGTGAAAACCATTAGACATTTCAATAGTAATAAATGAAAAAGATAAAGTAATTTCTGGGAAGCATTCCCCTTACAAAGAGGTTCAAATGCTGTTCCTAGTCATCCTAAATAACCAGGAAATTAGAGGAGAAAAGGACTGTGTACTTATTGAGGCATACAACCAGAAGACCAGTATTGTAGATTTCGACTTTTTCTAATCCACTCATTTTCAACAAGTGTGTACTTTAACATTACCTTTGGCTTAAAGAATTAGAAACAGGTGTTACTGCTCTGCTTGTCAGTCTGCTTGGGCTTATTCTTTGTTTCACAGAAAGTCAATTATTCACACGAGAGAAAAAAGCCATGAAAGTACTTTTCTATCTTTGAATGTCAAAAATATTCAGTTCATCTTCAGTTTATACAATGGATGGTTGTGTCTTAAATGATGGTAGTTTGTATTGTGGACCAATTCTCTAAGTAAGAGCTTCAACAAGTGACAGAAATGTCTCACTGCAAATTTACAGTGGGGCTCACTCTGAACACCTTTAGCTCATTGCACAAGTTCATGACCTAACCATTTCTTGCTTGGAGGCTCACAGGCATCCATCAGTCTGAAGATCATGTATATCCAGTTGGCAGTACACACAGAAAACCCCCTTTATTGTAAGAATCTCATGCTTGCCCGCAAAACTAAAGATACAAATCCAAGAGTTTGTTCTCATAGGTTAGCCATGCTTTATGTAACACAGCTGATGTTAACATCTGACTTTAAGAATAAAAGACATAGCTGCAACAGCCAGACAAGAAAGATGTTGGGAAAGCAGAGAAAAAGAGCTGTATCCTCCACATGGCTTGCTTCTGACCCTCCACATCACATTCGCTGGGTGGATAAAGCCATCCTCCTTCTCCACAGCCGTGGCCACCCTTTGCCTGAAATGAATGCACAGGCTTTTAGCCTTTTCTGTTGTGAAGGACTGAATTACTAGCACAGTTCTCTTTTTCAGGTCTTCAGTCCAGACCAAATGCAAACATGCAATTAACTTTATCACAGTGTTTCTCTGCCTCATAATTATCTTTGGCAGCAATAGTGTGACATGTTTGGTACTCTGATGAACCTGATCCTCACTCTTCTAACCAGTGCACACAACAGGAGAGAAGGTGTTGGGTCAGAAAGTGCAGGGGTCATGTTCCCACCCCAATTCTTTGGTGGGTTTGAGAATGACCTAGTGAGGGACTGAAATTATATCATGGGACCCACAGTGTATTGCCATGTTTCCAGAACACTATGGAAATAGTAAATTTGAATAATGAACATTTAAAGCAAGAACTATGCACCAGGAAAACAATTCATAAACCAGGATATTTGTCTATGTCATTTGCAAGTAAATTCAATTAATAAACACATTAATAATAATAACAACACAAGTTTGTGCAAAGCACGGGGCACAATTTCCTGTTACTTGCATCTTCAGCAGGCATCTCCATCCATGCAAAATGAATGTAAATGTTGAGTTGAAATCTGGCTTTGAAAGGTCTTAAGGAGTCAAGAGCAGTTTCTGGTTAAAATAGAGTTGTTTATTATATAAATGCATTAGTCTCGAAGGCAAAGAGTTCTAGGAATGTGGTCTCTCTAAAAGCTTATGAGGTTTGAAGTTCTAGAGGGGTAAAAAACGATAGCTTGACAGAGAGACCCAGCCCACAGAGCGAAGGCAGTTTCCTAGCTCAGAGAGAGATTCCCGGCCGCGATAGCAAAGGCCGTTTTCCCGACACAGAGAGAGCGTCCTGGCCATAGCAAAGGCAGTCTCCCAACACCGAGAGAGATTCCTGCCTATGATAGCAAAGGCAGTTTTTCCAACACAGTGAGTGACCTGGCCGATAGCAAAGGCAGTCTCCCAACAGAGAGAGATTCCCGGCCACGAGGCAAAGGCAGTTTTCCCGACACAATGTCCCGCTCCCAAGCAGGTTCCCAGCGGCAGCGGCCGCAGCAGCAAGAGCTGCTGCAGTAGCAATGATAAAATCCTGATGGCAACCCCAGCAGCAATTCCTGGCAAAGTGCAGGCTGCAGCTCCCTGGCAGAGCCCCGTTCTCTCTTGTGCAGGTGCTGTAGAGGTGGATCAATCGATCGAGTGATCGATCAATCGATGCCATTGCTCACCAAACTGGGGCTTTTTATCTATAAATCATAAATGCATATTCATGTCTATGTCTATAGGTTACCCAATCAACTAAGTACACAATTCTAAAACATTTTTTCTACACGGATCTAAAGTTGATTCTAAAAGTGCATAAAACTTTGAAGATCTACAAAAATTAGTATCAAAATCTTATGCATATAGCATATCTCATTAACGTAAAAAGCTCTATTTTATTAACGTAAAATACTCTATCTTATTAACATAAAAGTTCTATTTTATTCTATTTAGAACAGCAAGCAATGTTCCACTATGTTTTTGTTATGTCTAAAGCTAAATTACAAGGCCTTAGGTCTGTGGGTCTTGTGCTGACTAACAGCTAGCTAAGGAACTTGGAGTATTTCTTCTTAAAGCTAAAACCTAAACTTATACTTTATGTCTATGTGGCTTAATATATTTTAATTTCTCTAAAGCCTTTAATTCAACCCCTGCAGTTTTCTCTCTCCCTGAGGAACCCAGGGGAGCATGTACTCTGACATGTAACATTTTTCAAATCAGATTTGGTAGGATTTCTCACCTGCTTCAAAGCCACTACGGTGATACAACCAAGTATTCAGATCCACTGGAAAAGAGGATCCACTGAACACTTCTGCCTGCTCAGCTTGGCATATGACAGCTCAGCCTGGCTTCCTGGGGAAAAATCTATGTCTTGGTCTTTCAGGTCCATTTTTTCCCCCACAATCTCTTTCCCATCACTTCTAAATCCATTAGCCCCTTACAAAACATCTTATCAACTTTCATGAAAAATAGTGGCAGGACAGGAGAGAAACCCACATTAGTCTCTCTTCTGAGGCTGCAACACAACTTTTCTGTTATTTGATTAATTTAGGAGAAACACTGACCTTTACATGTGTAGAATTCAGAATCACTCACAGCATGTCACTAGCTGCTAGGGAATGGGATGCAGTGGATGGAGGATACTGAGGGTATCTGTGCAAGATAAGGAGTATTTCAGAAGTGTGAAATAATGGAGCTTGTGGGAATAAATTTCAAGTACAATTGAAGGTAGCCAGAAATAAAGGTCACTAAAACATAAAACAAGAGTCACTTCAAAACCAATCTGTTTAATCTATAATAAGAATATTAAGTTTCATGACTCTGCTTCCAGTCTTAATCAGCTTCCACATTTGAATCACCATGTTAGTCCACATTCCTCAAAACCAGTGTGTTTCATTTTTCTATCTATGCAGTGTCTTTGCATTCTTCCATTGATTTGCAAAGGACATAACATGCAAATTAAGAATAAGATTTTTAGATTTTTCTTTGGTTCTTGTTTTGTTGGTTTTGTGGATTTTTGTGGGTTTTGGGTTTTTAATAGAAACAATGAGAAATGTGTTCTAGACAAGTTAGGAGAATGTGAACATATAAATTTACACCTCCAAGATGGGTTTTTTAAACATAATTCCATTGCATTCATCCTACACTGCAGGAGATTTTAAAAATGGCTACAGTAGGTATAAAAAATGTCTAATGAAATATTTCAGAAGAGATAATGGCGTGTAACCTGCCAATCAAGATTTGATATGCTTAGGGGGAACTTGAGGAGTCGACATGTAGTTTTATAAAAGTCATATTTCCTTGACTTAAATAACATCCCATGGTACTAATCAAACCCCACAGAGACAGTATGCAGAATCAGAAGCAGACCATTCCTGAAGCTAGTTATGAACATAGAGCTCTTGAAATGTTCTAGCAAAGCCAGTGTGCTAGTAACAAGATGCTTATTTAAATTTCCTTTGGTTTGGGGAATTTCTATAATCTTTTTTGAGCTAAGCTTCAAACCAACTCCATTCCCTGGCAGATGCCATGGAACCAGGAACCTTGTTTCTCCTCAAGGACCACTTCATCAAAGATCACCAAAGCTGCCCAGGAGCCTGCCTTGCCATGGCACAAGCAATCTGCTTTGTGTCCCTCTGGAGTCCCCCACGCTAGTGTTGGTCTCCAAGTACTGGTCTATGTTCAGGTTTCCCTGAGGCAAGACCCTGGAGACCTGGGAACTGTCCACCTTCAGGTGTTCAGCAGTGAAGTGGAAGCCAGTGAAAGCACCCACTCCCCAAGTTTTTGAGCTCATACACTTCAGGTTTGAAGCCCAAAAAAACTTATATGGGCTCCCTTTGCAAGTGTGTCTAGGCAGGGCTGGCCCTCCACCGCTGAATTAACCTGCAGCTTGTCAGGAAGCTGCCATTTTTTTTTTAGCTGAGATGCTGCCATTCATGGTTAGAAAAAGCAAGAGTCCTCACGAGCAGGAAAATCTGGTTTTCACATGGCTTTAAGAAAAACTACAGTTCTTTCCCAAAAGGAGTTTACAAATTGAAACCATTACCTGGCAACAACTTCATTATTGTTTGTCTTCAAGGAGGTTCCACTTGGGCTCAATGTTCCATTTACACATCACAGCAGTACTCTCTTCCAGACATTACAAAGGATAAAAAGGCTGTAAGGAACTCCTGGGGTGAATGCTAAAGAAAAAAAAAAAGCAATTAGGTTAACTTATTACTCTATCAGATTTGTCTACAATCTCATAGAAAGAAAACCAAACCAAACCAAAACAAAACAAAAAGAATCTCCAAGTTTATCTAATGCCTGAAAAAGAGTTGAAAGCAATTTGAGGGTTTTTTTAGCTTGCTGGCTGTTTTGAGCTGCAAGCCAGGAGCAGACACAGTTCTATACCATGTGTTATTCACAGCTGGAGAAATATGGGCTTATTATTTGCTCAGGGTTTTCTGGTGATATCAAGATATTTCATTAAAAGAGGACATGTCTGCAGGTTTTCTGCGTTCCAGTCCTGAGATTTGATCCCTGGGGAAAATGTTGAAAATGAAAAATAATGCTGTGAATGAGAGCTCCAAGGCCTAACACTTCACTTGTGACTACAGTAAGTTTTAAACAAATTATCCACATGTAATTTATCATATTTAACTGCAGTACAAGTTTATCAGATGTGTTGACAACAGTTGCAGTCCAATCTCTGGGAAGCTTACTTCCCAGTTCCCATCCCAGTGTCAGCTGCCAAGGGCAGCACTAGGCTAATTTAGCACACCTCAGTGCCTGGTACCTGCAGAACTGCCCTGCTCAGGGAAAGGCCCAAACAGCCTTTCAGGAAAATTCATCTCCCTGTAGCTCCCCCACGACCCTGTTGGAGATTAAGATATGGAGGAAGCTCTCTTCCCACATGCCGAGCTCTATCTCTCTGCTCAGCTGCAAGGGAGTGCCCTTATAACTAGAAGCTTCATACCTCTCACAATCTCATCCTCCTCTCCCTGCAGCTGGCATCTTCCCATTGCAAAATTCTCTGCTCCTAGATATTACATTCTCCCTTACTAACAAGGAGAGTATTTAGCTGGTTATTCTGAGCAGCTGTTGAACATCTCTTCTCCCAGTCCCTGCTGTTTTCCTTCAGCTTTGACCTGTGCAGAAAATACCTTCTGCTTATACCTAAACTATTGTGACAGATGACCTTTAATTAATCCATCATTAAATCATTTTTGACATAGAACAGAAATAATCCAAAACATAAAGCCTGAAAATTCTGACTCCCATTTCACCAGACTGGGGAAAGGCAGAAAAATTTCTGCCTGGTACATAAACCCCAGGCAGGTCCTGCAAAACTTCAAAGGAGCTTGGAAAGGATGCCTTTCATAACAGCCCTCCTGGGAATGGAAAACCCCACTTGTGGGGCTCTGTCTCGATGGGAATGGGAGAGAAGGTGTGCACTGTAGCAGTGAGAGACTGTGGAAGAGGCAGTGGCAGAGGAAGGCATGAAAGCCATCTTGTCAGAGATGGTATTTACAGAAACATTTGTTTTCATTGCAGAGTTCAAAGTTAGCAAGCAATATTGGATCACCTAAACAATCCTCATGCTAAATATAGGTTTGGCTATAAGCATGTCATATGTCATATAACCAGCAAGTGCCAGCTCTTCGTAGTGACAGGATTGGGTTTTATTAGTTGCCATCAACTTGGACCAAACTACTGCTACTTGTAGAAGGCAATAGCAGATCAAATTTGTACCTGGGATGCACTGCCCCTGAGATTCATGAAAAAACCTTAATTATTTCTCAGGTTGTGATCTGGCATGGGGCCAAAATAAGGGATCTCAATTTAAAGGTCTGTGAATAACACCAGATAACATTGTCAGACAGGATGAACATTCAGCTCATGCTAATAAATAAAATAATAATATGAAAATTACATTACCAAGTATGGATTTTTTAAAAAATAAAAATGCAAGCTGCAATAGCTTGCTACAGGAGACTTTTGAAAAAAAGACTTTTGACTTTGTGGAAATCATCACTGTCTTATGTTATGCAAAGGAGAGCCCTACCTCCTAGAACCTAAATGTTGCAATGTGGAGCTCCAGGAGCCACTCAGCAGGCATCCTGTTTGCTTGCCATAAAACCCAACCAGTAAATCTTATCTATTTGACTTCTGCATACGAGAAAATGCCTAAATTTGAAATGTCAGTTTGTACAGCTCTAACTGTAACTCTAATAATTCAACTTCAATCATAATGATATGCCTTTGTTTAGTTCAAGTTTGGTTTTTGTTTGTATTTTGTCATGTCTATAACTGTAGCCTGCCCACCAAACCAAAACTATTTTCTTGATTTGTGTAGATTTGTCCAGAATTCAAAAACAAAACAAAAACAAAAACACCCCCCCCCAAAAAAAAAACCCCAAAAAACAACAACAACAAAAAAACCCAAACCAAAACTCCCTAAATTCCCAAGAAATTAACTCAGAGAAGAAAGGAGCAACAAATCAATTTTTATAAACAAACAAAATATTACCCTTAAACCCATCCAAGTTACGGCTTATTTGACAATGGCATATTTCCCATGATCTGTCCTTCCTGGCTATGTTCTTGCTCAGCTCTGTTGCTGGTTTTGTGATACCCAGCTCTGTAAGTTTCCATTTAATGCACTAGAGAGGGAACAGCTGCCACTATTGTCCCTGTGTGCAGCAGCATATCATTCCTGGATGTGCCCACAGAACAGCTTTTAAACACTAGTGAGAATGCTGTCCCATTGCATCCTGTGGAAGGACTGAAAACACTTCCAGGAGCCCCTCTAAAACCCAAGACTTGGAAACAGTGTGTCAGAGCCTAATCTGTGGCAACAAGAATAGAAAACATATTACTCTGAATTAGAGAAATATGATAAAGGAAACCAAAACTTGAAAAAAACAGGGGGAAGAAAGCAAAACATACCCCAACCACTCAATAGGAAGCATGGAAAGCTGTTCCAACAATCAGGAAGTCCCTAATCCAGACCAGACTTGGTCTGAACTGTGGTGGGTTATGCTACTGCCAGATGCTATTCCCAATGTGATTTATTTCAACAGAATATTGGATTTGGCTGAGAAAATGCCATTGTTTGACTTGTTTTTTCTGCAAGTCTTGAGTGATACAAAGGGCACTGTGGGATGGGGTTCACTCTTTCACTCTTCTCCTAGAACGTTTTTTTTGCCATTTGTTGGACACGCTGCTACACAATTATGATACATTTCAAAACCATCTGACATTATATTTCAGCATTGCAATAACTGAAATGATTACACTCAGGAAAATGATCAACCATTTATTTAGACAGGCCAATTTTGATGCTGATTACAGCAGTCCTCCTGTTGTTGGTGCTTAATGTAATATCTCCTCCTACAAGTATGGAATAGCCATTAAACCAGTCTATAAGTAGATTATTCCCTTCTCCACAGGGACGTGTCTCTGAGGCAGAGACTCAAAGCCCTGTGTTGAGCCGAAATGGGATCCTGGGCTATAGACAGGGATTGGGAAGCCTTCAGGGAAAGTGGGTCAGGGCCAGCAGTCCTGGTTGTGCCCTCAAGGCCCTGACAAACATAAACCCACTCTTCTTCCTTCAAAAGGAAGCAAATTAGTGGGTCATGAGTTCACTGGTATGGTCAAGATGGTCAGCAGTGGAGAAGACAATTATTTCTTATATTTCAACATATAGACTGTGATTTTGAATTATTCTCCTGGTCATATTAAGATTTACCTATACTTTTCCACGTCTGCCCATCTTTCTCCATCCACGCCTTCCTCTAAACAGCTTCTCCTCTCACTCCCAGAAGGTATTTGGGAAGCACAGCCTGAGAGAGACCTAGCAGGCTCATCTATACAAATCAGGTGTTAAGAGAGAAGGAAGAGGCCTAGGATGTTTACAAGGATGGTCTTGATGAATGAAAGGTATTCTGAAGAACATGGCTGTAATGAGGGGGAAGAACCCTGCAGCAGAAATCTTGGTAGAAAAGAGATTTCTCTTTCCCTCAAGCTATTTCTTTCTTCCCCTTATCTGACCAACTGAGACTAAACTCCTCTAAAGGAAATCTTTCCCATATGATCTGAAAGACACTGTTCATCAGCATGGCTATACATTATGCATTTTATTTCTGGTAACTAGAGAACCAACAAAGGCTCCCCTTTAATATCCAAACATGCTGTATAAGAGCAGAAGACGAGTGTTCATAAACATAAAAGCCCCAAACTGCTAGCATTTGTTTATAAAAGAAAATTGAATAAAAAAGATGCAGTGATGTAAGCTTGTCTAGGCAGGAGAGTGTACCTCTATGTGCAAAAATAATTTCCCAGAATAGTTACTTTTACAGTGGGCATACTAGCAAAAGAGGGAGCTTTTTATTCCAGAATAACTTCTCCTTCTTGAAAGCAGACCAATTGCTTGTTCTGGAGTGGTGTCTACACAGCATGCATAGCAGTGTTGCCAAAAGACTGCATGAACTCACCTATGAACTGCACTTTCTGTCAGTTTTCCCAATAAGCAAGACTTATTAGTGTCTGGGGGTGTGTGTATGAGAGGGAGATAAGACAGTCTTCCTTTATCAAAAATGAAAAATCAAGTAATAAAATCTCAGAAAACACAGTCTGCTTCCAAACCACTCACTGCATCAAGAAAAGCAGTAGAGGCAAACTGGAGCTCCTCAGAACCTATTATTTAATGAGACTCTGAAAGAATGAACTCCAGTTCCCTACAGCTCTGTCTCATGGGTTTTACTGAACTACAGTGGCTAAGAAGACAGTTAACTTTTCTCACTGATGTCACATGTACATGCAAATTTTGAGGTATGGAACAACACGTGAACTAATGTCACCTTTGCCATGCTCAGAGCAGAAAGAGATATGTTAGGTTCTTCATCTGCCTTCTTAAACTTGTTGTAATTTAATTGTCTTTGAGAGTTTTTCTCAGATGAAACTGCTTGGTACATTCAACATTTTGTAATGAGACACGTAGACATGTACACACAAGGGGTGGCACATATAAATACACAGATACCAGTATTTCAGTTAGGGAGTAGCTGAGGAGAGGAATGGGTTGCTATGGAGCTTTGTTTATCACATGTAAGATATGGAAGAGAATTTCCCTATTGACCATACGGGTAAGACTAGGCTGAGCAGCATAGGCAAGGATGTCTACACCACAGAGGTCCAGGTTTCAGACAAAGCACATTCTGCTGGAGCTTTTCATAGAAAATGAGCCTTGAACTCAGCACTGACTAGGACTACTGCTGTGGTTGCCATTCAGAAAAGCTCTGCAGGTAGGCTGGGAAAAGATGGGCAAATTTAAAAAAAAAATTTTGCATTTATATGTTCCCAAGGCAGTGGGCAAGGAAGTACATAAAAAGGGTGAAAATTAGCACAGTAAAGGAGCA
The DNA here is from genome assembly GCA_013400495.1 of Nicator chloris. Taxonomy (NCBI): domain Eukaryota; kingdom Metazoa; phylum Chordata; class Aves; order Passeriformes; family Pycnonotidae; genus Nicator; species Nicator chloris. Next base: position 109,510 of record WAAE01017997.1, on the reverse strand, counting down.
TTCAAAGTTTAACTTATTTTTGGAGGGTTGTAATTAAAATCATGATGGCAAATATTGCCCAAACTCTTTCTTGGATAGCTTTCAAAAGAACTAGGAGGTATTTGAATTAAAAAAAAAAAAAAAAAAAAAAAAAGCTGATAAAAGTTTTGTTGGAAAGCCTTCATCCCAGCAGCAAAATGGGCAACAGTTAAGGCTGAATCTCAGAGCTATAGGATGAGATAAAACCTGAGCAACACAATGCAGAGGGCAAAGCTACAGATGAACTGTTATGAAACCTGAGAAACAGAGAAGAGCTTGAAAATAGCTTTCTAATCTGATACCTGAAATATAGTGGGGCATTACTGAATGAGGGAAAGAGACTTCCTCCCATTATCAGGAATGATCAAGGAAAACCAATAAAGAGCTATAAAATACTATGGGAGGCAGCAAGATGCAGCAGGAGCAGCTGAAGTCTTGATTGCAGCCTGCCACCTTGCCAAGACTTGATGACAATAATGCATTAGTCCCTGCCCCATGAAGGGTCCTGGCTCCACAGGCACTGCGTTTCTGCTGTGGGGTTCAGCCCTCGGCAGGCCCTCAGCATGTCAACAGCAAGGCTGGGCGGCCAGCCCATGGGCCGGGTACAGTCCTGTGCTGTGTGTTGTGTGCCCCTGCCCTGCCCTGGCTGGGAAAGGAAAACTGGGAAGGCACGCTGTGGATGCACTGCTGAGCAGGAGAAGGTGGTGTGTGTCCATGTGTATGGGAGGGGGCAGTACATGGAAGTGCGTGTGTGTGTGTGCTGTGTTCGTCTGCGTGCCCGCACATTCCCTGTCTGGGAGATCGGTGTGTGGGGAGGTCTGAGAAGTGCGTGCATCCCACACCCAGGAATGCTAAAGTGGATTCAGCCGTGTGTGAGAGAGGAATCCCCTGCCTAGAGAGTGCACACTCTGTGTGTGTGTGTGCGTGTGTGTGCATCTCCTCCTGAGGGGTCACTGTGGGCTCTGTGTGTGTGCATGCCCTGCCTGGGGGTCACTGTGGGCTCTGTGTGTGTGTGCATACCCTGCCTGGGGTGTCACTGTGGGCTCTGTGTGTGTGTGTGTGTGTGCATGCCCTGCCTGGGGTGTCACTGTGGGCTCTGTGTGTGTGTATCTCCTCCTGGGGGTCACTGTGGGTTGTGTGTGTGTGTGCATGCCCTGCCTGGGGGTCACTGTGGGCTCTGTGTGTGTGTGCATGCCCTGCCTGGGGGTCACTGTGGGCTCTGTGTGTGCGTGCATGCCCTGCCTGGGGGTCACTGTGGGCTCTGTGTGTGCGTGCATGCCCTGCCTGGGGGTCACTGTGGGCTCTGTGTGTGCGTGCATGCCCTGCCTGGGGGTCACTGTGGGCTCTGTGTGTGCGTGCATGCCCTGCCTGGGGGTCACTGTGGGCTCTGTGTGTGCGTGCATGCCCTGCCTGGGGGTCACTGTGGGCTCTGTGTGTGCGTGCATGCCCTGCCTGGGGGTCACTGTGGGCTCTGTGTGTGCGTGCATGCCCTGCCTGGGGGTCACTGTGGGCTCTGTGTGTGTGTGCCTTGGGGGTCAGTGTGGACTCTTTGTGTACATGCGTGTGCACGAGTGTGTGTGTGTGTGCGTGTGTACCCGCCTGTGGCACTGCACAGTGTCTGTGCGTGTGGCTGATGTCTCTGAGCGCGCATCCCCTGCCCGGGCAGGCTGCGGGGTGTGCGCACCCTTTGTCTGGGGGCAGCGCGGGGAGGGGGCTGCGCGCCCCCGCCCGGGGCAGTGCCGGGTGCGTGCGGGCGCGCGCAGCCCCGGCGCGGGCCGGG
>WAAE01017997.1:43466-107299 GCA_013400495.1 Nicator chloris | reverse complement strand
CAGCGAGGGCTCGACTCTTGTCCCCCCTCGCCCTCCCCCCGGGGATTACAGCGGGGCGAGGGCAGCGAGGGCTCGACTCTTATCCCCCCTCGCCCTCCCCCCCCCGCTCCGCCCGACACCCCAGCCGCTCGCCGCGCGGCTGCTCCGGCGGCTTTTCATCTCCGGGGGTAGGAGGGAGATGCCTTTGCCGTGGTTTTTCCACCCCCAGCCCTCTCCGTGCCGGGGGGGGCGGTGATGTGGAGCCGGGAATGTAGAGGAAAACCCTCCCCGGGAAGGAGCGACCAAAACAAATCCCTCGCCGTGGCTTTGGCGGCCGCGCAGTGCCCGGGGAAGCCCGAGCAGCCCCTGCCAGCGCCGGGGAATCCCTCCTGCAGCCCCCGGCGGCGCCCCGGGCGCCCGCGGAGCAAGGTAAGCGGGAGGGCATCCCTCTTCAGCCGAGGGCTGCCTTCTGCTTTTATTTGGATTTATTTGAGAGCCCGAGTCATGCCCAGCTCCCGCCCTGATGGGGCTGTCAAGGGAGGCGAGAAGTGCCTGCTGGCCGCGGAGCGCCCGGGCCGGCCGGGAGCGCGGGAAGCCCCGGGGTGCCCCGGGCGCTGCGCAGCGGCGGCCCCGGCGCGGGGAGCGCCCCTGCGGAGGGGGCATGATCGGCGGGGCGGGACGGACACGGGGGTCCTCCCCGGCTGCCTGGATCGGTCCGAGGCAGGATAATACAGCCCTCACCCTGGAGCGCTTTGGAAAGCGTGCCTTGTATTTTTGTTCCTTCAGAGCTGCTAAAGGGAGGGAGGGAATGACATTTCGTAGTATTCTGCCTCCTGCCGTGGGTGAGCTCTACCGATAAAGGCTCGTCATTTGTTTCCGATGCTCTAATAGTGCTTGTGGAAACCTGATGATACAAAACCTCTGCCTTCTCGGTGGCTGTCGTTGGAATTAGCCCATCTACCCGGGGACTGAAAAATCACCTCTATAGAAGAAAATACATGTAGCATTGTGGTAGTCTACAATGTACTATCATATATGCTCTCTGTAGGTAGATAGCATGCTGGCCCCTGGATTTAAAAACCTAAATGTCTTTATGAATAGGCATGTTCGTTGACTACGTGGTTTCTACAAACCATTCAATGTGTTTCTTCTATCAGAATTTCACTGCCTGGGTGAGGGTAGACCTTTGTTTATACCCTGGGTATGTACTGTCCATATTTATAGTAGGTAGGGTTTGGACTTCGTTCAATTCAAGTTACATAATGATTAAGATACAATAGGCAGTATATATGCAGTTTCTTGGACATTTTAATTCATTGCAGATAAGACTGACTCTAGCAACACTGCCAAAATTGTCACTTTTTCAGTGTTTGAGTAAGAAAGGAAGTATCCATAGCATCAGGTGCAGACAACAAATTCCTTAGCAAATACATAGTCATCAAGGGCTTGCTATTAAAAGGACACCTAAGCGAAGGATTTCAGTGACCCCGTCCTGTAGCTCTGAGGAGGTGCCAGGATTGGTTTAGAAGAGGAAGAATAGCAGTGAGACTGGGCAGGCTTGGGAGGGGGAAAAGCCTGTCTCGGTAGCATTTTGCATTAAAAACAGCTAGAGTTCAAGTTTGCTCAGCTGGCGAGTCTGTCTAACTCAGAGCAGAGCTAGCACCGAGCCTTAGAGGCTGGACAAGGTCTGCAAAACTGAGCATTCCACCAAGCCCGGGGCATGATCCTCCAGGGAGTTTTAGTAGAAACTTTCAGGGGAGCAGGGTCAGTGAGTACATGCCACTTATGGAATTTGTTTGTTCTCTGAGCACCAAGATGTGCTAGCAAAACTCTGGAAGTCTTTCCCAGAGAGATAAGATGCAGTACAGAAAAAATAGTTTGTTTCTGGTTCCTGGCACCTCTGTCTGTTCTGTTCAAACAACTGATAAATCTGATACAACTGATAAACTCTCACTTTTGTTCAGCATTTGTGGAACTTGTAGCTGTCTTTGTTATAATTTTTTTTTTTTTTTCCAAAGAATGCTTCTGCAGGCAGCTCTCACCACAGCATTTGAATTTCTCTTGCCTCCGTTCTCAGCTGGATGCTGTTGCTGGAGCTCAGCAGGTTGCCCTCATTCAGACTATGCAGACAGTAAAACATCTTCAGCTCGAGATGAGGGAGAGGTGCTGTTTGGAGCAGCATGCTTCAGCCTGAGCCTTTCCATTCGCTTCAGCATTTTGAAATGTCCCATTGCCTTAACGATGCCATATCACATATATTTATTCATACTCAGCCTTTTTTTTTTTTCCTAAGTGAAAGTTAATTGGCAAATTCTGGCTTGCCATTCAAAGCAAGGCGAGAGGTCAAGATTTGCAATAACTTTCTTGCCAACAGATGGGGTTTTGCCAATGGTTTGCTGCTGTCACTTTTAGAAAAGAATCTTGATCTTATGTGACTTCCTTGAGCTTCATGTAACTACATGCACAGGTAAAATATGTTCTGTGATGCTACTGTGTTTAAAGCTACCTGCTGAAGGATATGTCAGTCAGTGCTTTTCTCTGTCATGGTATAAACAGCACGTTGGGGAGGGTCTGTCTGGTCTCAGCTCAGAGGAGGAACGCAAGCTGAGATATCTGGTGAAGGGGGCAATGACTGGAAGTAGTCAGTGCAGTGGGATTCCACTGCAGACCCCCCTGAAGGTGTCTCCTCTACCAGAGTACAGACCTGCTGCTCCCCACAGGAAGAGATGGGAGTCAGAAAGGGAAGTGCTTAAAGTTGTGTGTCACTTCTTCTTCATCGGAGTGGACATACATGCAGTCTAAAAATGAAATTTTGGATGTCTTCAGGGGTCAATTCTATTAATTCATCAGGTTATTGCATAATGTCTTCTGACCCAGCAATGCTCACAGCTCTTTGAATTAAGCAATGATTGCCTCTGAAAGGACTTTATGTTTGTCTAGTTTTGCTATAGGAAGTTTTATCATTTTTAGGAAAAAGGGTTTTTTACCTAACATGTGTCTGAACATTATAAACATGGATGCATGATAAGAAACAGGCTGTAGTTTACTTTGTTGTGTTTTGCTGTTTCTAGTCTTATCAGGATATGAGCACCCTAAGAGAAAATATTTTTTATTTCCCATCTGTAGTAGGCATCTTTTTCTTGTGGTTATTGCTGGAGTAGTGGAACTGAGTATTTGATTTCTTGGATTTTATAATAAATCTTTGGAATATGTTGTTTTAACTCATATTTTAGTAGGGATAAATGTGTGTTTACTTTGTAACAAGAATATTAACTTCAAAATAAATTTTCCAATATTAAATTGTGGGGATTTTTTAAGATGTCCAGCAGTGTTCTGTGGGATAATGTGAAAAGAAATCGCTTAGGGCATTATAGAGTAGATTTAATCCTACTGTAAATGTAGTTTTTTATGCAATCCCATAGCTTTCTATGTTTTTTAATCTAAAATTTTCTGGCTATATGGAAAAGATACGGAAAGAATTTCATTATTTTGAATTTTTTCTTCACTATTACGCAATTAGAGGTATCTTATTGCATGCTATGATAGATATATTGCTCAGTCACGCTCAAATTAAATCTAAGTAAAACGCATATATGTAACTAAATTAAAAAAATTGAGCAGAAAAGCTTAACAACTCAAGTGTTTATTGGAGAGAACTTGGAGGTTTCTTATCTTGTTACCGTACAAAGTCAGTCGCAGCATAGCTTCCAGACCACTAAATACCATAAAAGCCCTAGAGAGAGTATGCATCAGTCAAGATATTTAAAATCTATCAAGATTAAACCTGCCTGTATTCTTGGTAAAATCTGGAAGGACAGCAAAGGCTATTTTGTTTTGTGTCCGTCCCAGTGCTTGCTACAGCATGTGCAGAAATTTCAGCGCAAGTCTCACAGTGGCGTCTTCCTAAGTTTTCACTTGTTTGCTGTGCATTACATTCCTTCTGCCAAGTCTGGAAGGATGAAGTTTCTTAGTGGATGAATTTCTTAAAGGATGACTGTCTTAAACTACTTTTTTTTCACCAGCATGAAAATATGATGACGTTAACTGCATAATCAGAAAACAAAGAATATCATTTTGAACACACTTCTTCATGGATTATGGTATGAACAATAGGGAAACAATAAAATAAAAGTCTCAGGCCACTAAAATCAGTGGGGTTTTTGTTTCTAATGCAGGAAATCTATATTTAGCCGTAATGATAGATCAGCTGTGACTTAGGTGTCTGGCTTCTGTACATCCCTGTTCTTTCTCTGGATAACTATAAAGAGTAGTCAGTAGCATCACTGCTGGCACCAGCAAGAGTCAGAACAACAATCTATTAGCTAATAAATAATATATGTAATGCTGGCGTAATGCAGCTCTGAGCATTTTGGAGTAGGCTGCGATAAACAGCAGTTGAACTCTTTACAAGGAGCAATGGCAACTGACCAATTTACCCCTCATAGCACCATGACAGGGGAGCACAGTGCACTGCAAAATTGTGTGAGGGCATTTACAGTCCCAGCCAAGGCAGAGGGGCTGAACAGCTCTCTTACCACAGCACCGGCACGTGATGCATAAGCCCCAGGTTTTTGTTACCCCTAGGTGAGTGCTTCTTACTAGGAAATCAGACTTGCCGTGGCAGGGTGTTCTTCATGCTGCCATCCTATTCAGGTATTACTGGCTTGTTAGGAAATAAATGTCAGCCCTTTAGGTAAAACCACGTTACGAGGAAATGAATGCAAAGCTGTGCTGATAATTAACTGAACAAAGCTCTCGAACGTAATCTTCTTTGATGACACTGGAGATGAGCTTCTCCCCCTGATTGCCTAACAAGTTAAGAAATAGAAATCAGTTATGGCAGTACAGTCCAAATACAGAATAAATTTGCCTCAGAGCATTAATAAGGCAGTTCATAAAACAATATCTCACAGTACCTCATCAGGAGTTAACTTTTAGAAAATTAGCTGTATTTTCAATATATATAGAGATAAAAATTCCAATCAAATGCAAGAACTCAAAATGAAGCCATAATGCTTCTTTTTACAGAGTTTTCAGTTGTGTCATTTACCCTCTTAAGGTGTGAGGATTTGGTTTACCTACAAGATTGTTGACCTCATCTCAGATGGATGTACTCTCAAATGGCAGAGTAATCCTGCTATAATTTATAGCCCTACATTCAGTGTAAATTTGCATATACCAGAGACATTCTGAGACAGTTTCAGCAGAAAGTGCTGCCAAGCTGCAGAAGCTAGAAGAATCCCACTAATGTATTTAAGCAGACTCAAAACAGTGAATAGGCTTAATTAGCCTTGAAATCACACAACTATGAGTGACAGTGTTGTACGTGCTTTTCCAGTGGTTGGTGAGATTAGCAGCACAGAGTCTCTCTACCTTGACAGGAGTGCCATCTAGAAGGTCTTGCCTTCTGGAATATTTCCTTCTCACATTTTCTTCATTCTTATTATTGCTGACATAGAGCAAACCTCTTAACTGGGTAAGCTTTATACTTGAATTTATTCTCAGGACTAGCCTGGCTACTGGTAGTCATTTTAGTCCCTATTTAGGCATGTCACTAAAGTAGCTTTAGCAGTGCTGTGTATCTTCTGCTCCTTTTGAGCTGAAGAAGGGATGAGAATGTTTAGCTGCTTCAGCATGTTTATAGATAACCTAGGTAGAGGCAAAAATATCTCGCTTTTGATCAGTAACCTGTGGTTAGGGTACTGATGGAGAAAAATGGAGCTTTTTAGGCCTTTCCTTGATTAAATGATGCAAATAAACAGTTCGCTGCTTGTAATCCAAGATTACCACCCACCACAGGACTGGTCACACCCTTCAGTTATAGACTCATTTGTGTCTGTTGTCTTTCAAGCACAGGCTGCCTCATTATTGCTCAGTAGGAATGGGGATGGTCTCCATCACTGCAGCTGTCCTGGGGATTACTGATAGCAGCAGGAGCCTGGGAGATATAAACCACGGGTTTGAATCACCAGGGGTGAACGTGGTCCTTCAGTGAATGTTTAATGACCAGGCAGTGACATCAAGCTGGAACCAAGGCAGCCACCTCAAGGTGTATATGAAAAGAGTAGACCTTGTTCAGTTCTTTTGCAGGACTGTTTTACGTACCTCTTGTAAGAGGAGGTTTCCAGGCTTAGAATACCATGTGGGTGGGTTGTGTTCCTTTTGATCCTGCTTATGCACTGGGCCTGGATGGGAGTTAAGAGCATCTTCTTCCTGACTGTGAAGTATCGTGTTGATCCTGCCTTAGAGGTTCCCACACCCTTCTTTGAACTTGGGACTTGTGTGTTTAATATTAGAAACCCTGAACTAATGGCTCTGATGAAGCACATTTTTAAGAGGATGCTGTGGCTTTCAAAAATACATTTTGGCTTGATAGAAGTAAATAGCTTAATTTATAGTGGCAGTTTTATAAATGTTTTCCTTTTAGCCTGTCTAGATTTCAGAATTATAGTAACAATAGCATAGGTTGTGAGTCCTCACTTTTTTCTCTTGTCAGGTCAATTTGAGGGTCGAAAAATATCAATACTCTTGGTATGAGGTAGGACTAAAAGTCAGTGTAGCTTCTTCTCTACAGTGTTAAACTGAAGTTCTTAAGAACAGCTTTCCCTTACTGACACCCAGACCAACTGTATCTTTGTGTAGTATGTGGAACCAAAACTGATAAGGTCTTAGATAAGGTCAGGAAGCAAAGTTTTCTGTTTTCTGGATGACTGCTTTTCTCAGATAGGCAAAAAGAGGTGTTGTGTTGTCCTAGGCCCTACACAGCAGTTTGTAGTAGTAGTTTGGGATCTTTTTCCAAGGCATCCTATAGTTGAAGACATCAAAATGTTGAAGGGTTGGATTCTTCAGATCAAGGTTAGACGGAAATTTGTCTTAATTTTTAATGATAAAAGCCTTCTGTAAAGTGTTGCTGATGCTGTGACCTCGGGGACGTTGCCACCTATGTACAGAGGCACTTGTCAACAACTGAGTCACCCAAAAACCAAGGCCTTGATTCATTCCTTCGCTCTGCCTCCGGGATTTCTGTAAAGCACCAGCAACAGGAGTCTGAGATAGGCCCCTAATGGATTGATACAAATGTCTCTTGAGTAAATCTGCCCCTTTCAAACTGTATTCTTTGGCCAAGTCTCTTCCTATCTGTGGTCCAGGTAGGTCTAGGCTTACCATTTACCTGGATTAAATCAGGAAACAGTCCAGTTAGAAATGGCTGAAAATGAAATTTTTGACAGAAGCAGCAATTGAACGTAAGTGTATTAATTTCCAAAGAAGTCACTTAGGAATACAACTGTGCTTTCCTTAATTGAAGATTTGGGGGGGTGGCAATGCATGTTTTTTATTTATTAGAAAACTCAGCATTAGACCAGGATTATAACTAACATGCAACATCCAAAATTTTGGTTGGAATTTAATTCAAAGAGGGATAAAATTTGACTCTTTTGTAAGATGTGCCTCATTGCTTCAGACATCATTCTCTATGTATATAGGATAACATTGTATGTTGTGTAATATTTCCCTGCCTAGAAACCTGGAGTCATAATTCAGTACCACACTGTGCAAGCTTTTCTTCAGGAGAACAAAAAGACATCTGTGAAGTTCTTCACTGCTTTCAGCTACTTGGCAGCACTGTTATTGGTGGGGAGCAGTGAAAGACTGAAGGGTTAGAGAAGCTAACATATTTAGAATAACCCTAAAACAAATTTCTTTAGGACAACTAGGTTACATTAGTGCCTCCTCAAGGAACAAATGATGTGTTGACAATCTCCTCCATCATCTTAAGGCACTGCAATGCAATTAGAGGAGAAAATCAAGTAGTGGACGAATAAACCGCAATTCAAAGCTCTAATTTATTAATATTAATGTGTTTGCTATTATTAGTGTATCCTGTGTATGTAACATCTGTAGACTCTCAAAGAATTGTATGGAAGCACCAATCAAACCTGTGGATCCAGACTGCTGGTTGGGATATAAATATGTAGTCTGATTTAGACCTGTCATGAGGACCTTACATAATCACATTTTTGTAGTATCTGGTTGTTTGACATTAAAGAAAATGATCTGCCATTCGGCCTTGTACTTCTCTGTGGCAGCTCATCTCCTCAGAAGTTTCCAGGGAAGGCTAAATAAGCAGTGAAAGACAGTATCTTTAGCAAAAGCAGGAGCAGCCCATAGCAACCAATTGTAAACATGAACAGGAAAGTGCAGACATGACCGACAGCTACATCCTAAACGAGAGATGTTTCAACCTGCAATGGAAATGGAAAGGTTTTTGTAAACTGAGCAGAAATGCATCAGGATTGTTTATGAGGATCATGTAGCCACACTTGTCACAAGCACCAGCAGCACAGCTGCTAGAAAGGACAGAGAGAATCAGAGCTGATCTGAAATAAAGTTTGGTGATCTTGATCCAGCACTGGGTGGGCTACAAAGCCGTGTTCAGTACTCTCTTGAGACCTCAGTGCAGGCTGAGCGGGTGCTACAATCCCAGTGGTCAGATCCAGACTTGTGAAGTTGGTCTACTCAAAAAGACCACTTGAGTCCTAAATTCTATGAGACTTGAGGTAAAATTACTCTGAGTGCTCTCAGGAGCATTCAGCTTTTTGTAAAGCAGTCTGCGTCACCTGTAGCATGTCTAGAGCCCACCCACATGGCTTTACCTTGTGTAAGAGCTTCAGTAAGTGATTACAAGTGCTACTGAGGTAGTTAGAGAATTCAGATAAGCCATAACTGCCAAGCTTGTGTGACTTGCAAGACTTTAAAAACGTTTTATCAGTTAAACTTTCCCTCTTTTTCTGTCTTCTGTCACCTTACCTATTTCTGTCTGGGTTTTCTTATCCAAGGCTCCTAGGGAATATATAGAGTCTCAGAGTCTGCTGCTCCTTGGTGAAGTTCAGCTCATCCATCTAAAAGACACTTCTGTGCTGAAGATGGTGAGAACAGCGAGTTAGCAGACAGACTGATTTAGTCAATCTAAAAAGTTCGTCTATAAAAGGCCTCATCTTTTTTGAGTGTTTCCTGCAGATCTCTGAGACTTTGTGCAGCCAAAGTTTAAATTTTCTCATAGCAGAAATAAATAACCTGTGAGGTCTGTTCTGAAATACCGATAATCATAATTTCTGACCAGTTAGCCATAGCCCCAAGAGCTGATTTTGCAGTATTTACTCCCAAAGCAAGATCTTACTTTTCATAGACCAACCCATCCACAGCTGTTAACAGAGCAGTCAAGGCAACAGGGGGGATTTGGTTTTAGTTCATGGAAGGACTCAGCTCTCCAGTAATGGCTCTGCCCATGGCTGTAGTCTGGCAAGAGCCAGCCACTGCTCACAGAGAAGCTGTGTCACAGGGGAGGGAGGCTAAGGCTCCATCTTCTCCCCCTTCGACCACATTGCTTCAAGTGGTTTCACCCCCTGAAGCCTCTGAGGACTTTCACCAAGAGCTGCCACCAGCAATTTGGATAATCAAAGCTCAGATACTTCTCTCCTGTGCATACATGCGTGTGTTGCTGCATATAGATATGAATCTGAGACATACAAAGGATGCTCAGGAATACTTTGACATGTTTCCTGACACTTCCCGCGTTCAGCTTGCCAATCCTTAACTAGATGAGATGTGACTTCTCTAAAGGTGGGAAATGGAAATAACAAACAACTCATTTGAGCGGGATGCTTTTACTCAGAGTTTTAGCTATCACCTCAGCCATCTTCTTAAAAACTGAAATTAAGGGAGAATTCTAGTAAAAAATCCCACAGCACACCATTAAGAAGCTGCAGGTCTTCATATTTTGAAATAAAAAGCAGACATTTGATAGCTAAGATGTGGCAGCAGAGAGATTACAGCAAAGCAGACACTGAAAGAAAAGAAGAATCATACAACCAAATAAGTTAGCAAAAATGTGTTTGCTCAGTAAAAATGTATTGGTTTGTCACAACCAACTTGCTTCATCTTTTCTTGGCTAATTGCTGGATCCCAGGTTGTGGGCTTCACGAGTCAGATGCTGAGGTGGGCACAGGCTTTCTGAGGTTTTTACAAAATCACGGAGTATCTCCAGTTCTCCAGCTGGACAGGATCATAAGGATCTTCGAGTTCAACTCCCTGCTCCTCACAGGATGACCTAAAACTAAAAACTAAACCATATGACTAAAAACTAAACCATATGACTGAAAACATTGACCAGATGCTCCATGAACTCTAAAAGGCTTGGTGTCATGACCCCTTCCCTGGCGAGTCTGTTCCAGTGCCCAACTGTCCTCTGGGTGAAGAACTTTCTCCTAATGTCCACTCTGAATTTCCCCTGACATTACACCTACAAAACCTAAAGCTAGGTTCTCCTGAAACTTTTACATTTCTGCATTATATACAGCCTGAAGTTCTTAAGCCTTAAGTCAGTTTTAACAGCTAAACTAGTAAATGCAACAATTGCCTCCCCAGATTTTTCTTGATTTCGGTGAGCGTTTTTGCATGTGAAGAAAACCGGCACATTGATCTTAGACTCTCCAGACATGTAAATAAATACTTTAAATTGGATCACCAATTTAATAATTTGTTTAATAATGTCATAATCTCTCCTTTTTAATCCAGAGCTTTCTTGAACTTAAAAAAAAAATTACATATCAGTACATTTAGAACCAGGTTTTGTTTAAAAATGTTGAAGAGATTTCCAGCAAATTGTGAAAAGCTCTCCCATTTGTTTTCAAAGCAAGGAAATTAATTAATACAATCTTTTCTTGAAAACAGTTTGACAAATTTTGGCAAAAATGGTAGAAGTTTGTCTCTTAAGCAATTTTTTTCCCTTTTCCTGGGGTCCTTATGGTAGAACTTCTTCCTAGGTACCACCTACTTTTTTTCCTCACTGCTTTAAGTGCAGGACTTGCTCCAATAGTGAAGTGTGCTTATGTACTGTAACTTCTCCATCTTCATTGGTGAAATTTGTATGGCAAAGACTGGGAGAGATGTTTATGACTAAGGCATGCAAGAGTGGCTTGGATGTGAATCCTTTTGGAAGAGAGGTCTTGCCCATGGAGTCTGTGGAGAGGACTGCTGCCTCGGCAACCTCCCTGTGTGCAGTGACACTCACCTGGACTCCAAAGCAGGTGGCTGCGAACAAACCACTTATCAGGAGCAGACCTTGAAGCATGTGGGCTCTCCAGCCATCCTTGCAAAAATCCTAACTGTGCCATGGCAGGCGATGCTCCACAACGTGACAGCACAGACAACTGGGCTCCTCAGCCTGAGGGTTTAATCTGGTCACGTAGGCATGCCCATCAAAAGTGCCCAAAATGCTAAGGACTCTGCAAAAAGAGGCTGTCTCAATCTGAGCAGCCAAAATTGTTGGATACCTCAGGCATCCATGGCCTTCATTTCTACATTATGAAGCAAAGGTAATAATGGCCTCCTACTGAAGGGGAGACTGGGATACCCTGCAAGGGCTTGAGTAGGACAGGGAGAGCTCCCTGAGGGAAATTCAGCACTTTGTGTGTAATGTAGGCCCTGCAGCAGGAAAGGCTGAATAACATCAGAGGCCAAGTACTCAATGAGAAAGATGAAAAGAAATGGTAAATAATTACCCGCTCATGTAAAGAAGAAGGGGTTGATGGGAGAATCACATCATTAAAAGCTGCATGTCTGTGGTGAGGGGGAGGACATTTAACCTTCCTTCTGGCTTCCCCGAGCTTTTTGAGCTGTAGTCTTTGAAGTTTTCATTTTATTTAATGCAAAGACTTTGATTTGAAGAGTTTTATGTAATATTACAGGTATTTTGCTACGAAGTAATTTTCTTACTGCACAGGAAGAATGCAGGGTTTATCTAGATTTGCTCTTATATATGGGGGTAGTATTTGTGTTTTTCTCTACCAATTGCTGAGAGTGCTGGTGAGCACCAGGCTGGCTCTGCCTGCCTCCCAAGGGACAGTTACATTTATTACTAGCCCATGGTGGACAAGGTGCACGGTGGAGTTGCACATAGCCTAAAGGTTAAGGCAATAAGCCAAGCTGAAAAGTATTTTAAGCCTTCTTACAGAAAAAAAAATCTGAGTTAGTTACAGTAGCTAAAATTCAGAAAGGTAATGTAATGAATTGTAAAGGTAACCTCACTTGTATCATTTTGTTATAATGAAAGATCTGATGACTTTGTGTTAAATTGATAATGTGGATTTTCAAGTTAGAAATGCTATATAGTGAAATAAAGGCGATTTCCTTTTTCTAGAAGGTAACCCACCTAGCTGATCGGGGGAAAGCAGTGGATGTAACCTTTTTTGGGTTTCAGTAAGGCTTTTGGTACCGTCTCTCACAGGATCCTTCTGGACAAGATGTGGGATGGGTGAGCAGCTGGCTCATGAGTCAGGCACAAAGGGTTATAGTGAATGGGATGACATCAAACTGACCTGTCACTAGTGGGGTTCTGCAGGGTTCCATCCTCAGCCCTGTGCTCTTCCAAGTCTTTATAAATGATTGGGACACAGGACTGGAAGGGATCCTGAGCAAGTTCATAGATGATATAAAACTGAGAGGAGCTGTTGACTCCCTTGAAGCCAGGGAGGCCCTGCAAAGAGACCTGGATTAATTAGAGAGATGAGCAATCACCAACCATATGAAGTTCAGCAAGGAGTAGTGCCCAGATTCTCCAGCTGAGTGGGACAGCCCTGGATGGTTGTGCAGACTGGGGAATGAGAGACTGGAAATCAGTGCCATGGAAAGGGTTCTGAGGGTCCTGGTCAGCAGAAAGCTGAACATGAGTCAGCAGAACCGTGGCAGCCAGGAGGGGCAACTCAGTCCTGGGGTGCATCAGGCACAGCATCACCAGCTGGGCAAGGGAGGGGATTGTCCTCTGCACTGGGGCAGCCTCACCTCCAGTGCTGGGGGCAGTTCTGGGTGCCACAATATAATAATATGAAGTTATTGGAGAGTGCCCAAAGGCGGGCTATGAAGATGGTAAAGAGACCCTATGATTCTGAAAGTAGAGGGTATTGATTATGGTTTTGTTAAAGGCACAGTTAAAACCAGGCTTTTGAGCCAAGGTTTGGGGAAAAGATACACAAGAATAATTTTTTTTTAAATTATCATCAGAGAACTAAAGAAGGTGTGAAGAACAAAAGAAGGTGGGAAGAAACACATTTAGGAAAGCAACCAAAATAATTCATTTATTTCTTTTTAAGTTATACATTCTTCTTCACTGTGTATGTCAATGACAAGAGCTCTGTAAAAAAAGGCAAACAATCACCCTCATGGTTCAAGATTCTTCACTTGGGAAAATGCACTTTTTTAATCTTTTCAGAATGCTGCATGGTGTGAATGGTGGTTCATCCCTTGGTACATACATATATACATAACATGTTCTCAACACTAAACTTAATAGTGTTTCACTGCTGACTTAAGTGTTGCCACCAGGATTTTTAAAGTTTTTTAGAAAAGCCACATTTCCTCAACTAGGAAGATGCAACCAATAACTATACTGAAAAATCAGAAAATGTTTTATCAGCTTTACACCAGTGTCACCAGGGGTGACACTAGAGTTTTTGCATTGTTTAAGAAATATGTGTGGTAACTACACTGCAGACAAGGTAAAACAATGCATAGTCTTGCGTATCTTTTGTTTCTGCAATCAGAAAAATAAATAAGGATGTGGTTAACTTAAGATTAATCAGATGAGATGCTTGATTTCTGTTGTGTTTTACTTGATATTGCTAATATTGGAGTACACATTTTCATTTTAAAAACAGAAAAATAGATCCCTGAGATGCAATAGTGAATAAATGAGTGAACCTCTCTAGTTAATGCCTGAAGACTTGACTGATTTCATGATGACAGAACCTCTCTATGAATTTCTTAAATTCTTGTGTTTTCTTATGTAAACAACCTTTAAAGGAGAAATATCATTGTGCATTGAAGTCTAAAAGGATTTTTTAAAAATAAAGTTTGCAAATATTTCCTCTGTTGAGAAATACCATCTCATAGCTGTTTACTCTTTGTGTAGCTGTCTGTATGTCAGAAGACTGATAAACAGATCACTAGAAAATGCTTAAGAGAGAGATCTTGCAAAGACTGGAGTCCCTCACTTCTCAGAAGTGTCACCATCATCCCCTTGCATATAAGGCAATGAGGAGGAGGGTAAAACCAGAGGGAAAAAAATCAGCCTAAGGTCAAGAGAAAAAAAAAAGGCAACACTAAACAAGCACAAAAGAAAGGGATATAAATTATGTAAACCTACTGATGCCAGGGCTTTGATTTTGATAGGACATTTATCTTTGCAAGTGAAGTTATCAGATTATCTTTTTCGTGAATGGAGGTAAATGCTACAGGCTTAAACCCATATGCAATTAGGCACAGTGTGCTCTGGGTTGCACTGGGAGATGAGGAGGGATCCTCACAATGCAATGCTGGAGGCAGGATGGGAGGATGCAGAATATTTTGACCTTTACAGTTTTGAAGTAGGTTAAACTTGACAGTGAAATTGGTAACTAAAATGGTGGTGTTCTGGGCTGTTGCCATCATTTAGCTTATGCACAAAGCAAAACAAAAAATAAAAGAAAATCTTAAGATGTAAGTACTACCCTGATGAGTAATTCTCCTCTTTTCTGATGTTTTTGGACATGATAGTCTGTTATACCTGAATTGTAGTTGATTGGGTCTTATTTTATCTATTGCTGGAGGAACTTTTAAAGTTTAGATGTAATGAAGTTTAGCAATTTTGATTTTATACCAGCAACACAGTCAATACTGTGATAGGAATGTCTGATGACACACTGGAATTATGCTTTGTTTTTCCTGATACTTCTAGTAAAGAATTATTCTAGATCCTTACTGCTGTGGTGAGGATCCAGTCTATGTGACCTTCTAATTCTCTTTCAAATTTCTGCCTTTTCTCCTGATGACTTTGTACCCATTTGTTCTTGTGCCAGCTGGTACTTCAGTACAAATAGTACAAACCCCTCCCAGGTGTTTAATCCTGATGTATTTATAAGAAACAATCCCTACCAGCACAACTTTCCTGCTTTACTCTCAAAAGAGGATCAAATTCTTGTACACTGCAAATTCTTTTATTTGCTGGACTTATTTCACGTCAAGCAAAACAAAACAATCAAATAAAAAAAATTCCCAGATTGTTGAATTGTTGATATGCTGAGAACAGGAGGAGGAGATGTCAACTCTGGGAAATTGCTAAGGAGGACTTTCCAAGTTTGGAACAGAAGCCTTCTTTGGGCCTTGATGCCATTGCTAGGTTAATATTTAAGCACTGTGTCTGACACTTGGCACCAGTAGAGCTGGTGCCTTGTCTAAGCATTCTTTGGGCCATGATACCATTGCTAGGTTAATATTTAAGCAAATATTAACACCTGGCAGCAGAGAGCTGGTGGGTGGGCTTCCTTCCTGATATTGGTACTGGTATTCTACATTTAGTGACAAACAGCTGCACTTGAGAGTTCACTGAAGCACTGGGCACAGTGAGTGAGGATGCAGGTGTGGATTGTTGAGACTGAGGTCGCCGATTGCTGTCATGCAGTCATGTCTGCAGCAATTTAACAGGTGAGCAGTGGGGCAGAGAAGAGCCTTTCAGAGGGTCCAGAGAACAGCAGGCACAGCCCTTGCCTCTGTAACATTAGAAGCGTTACTGGACAGTTGGCCACAAAAGACTTAGGATTCTTTTGACCCATTTGTAAAGAAATAAGTTCTGTGTGGTGCTAAAAATACGGCTTCTCAGGATGGAGGTTGAACTGTTTGGTGAATAACATTTACCCATTAAATAATACAGCAAACTAGGATTTGAATTGGAACAAGGAGGGAAGCCGTTTGGTTCGGAGATTTTGTTATGCTCTGATTGTTTTATTTAGTTTCAGTATCTCCCAAATTTGAATTTTCCAATAAAAGGTAGACTAGCCTCTGTCTTTACTTCTAGATATCCCTACAGTCTTTCCATTTGCACACCTCACACATTAAAAGGTAAGTAATCAGGTTAACCTAACACAGCTGCATCAGAAGCTGCATCTTAAAAAAACCAAGACAACCCAAGTCCTTTGTACAAATTGTCACCGTTGATTTTCACAAATATAGAAATTCCAGTGAGTTTTTCCTTTGCTTAAACATAGTGCTCTTAACTGTTCCAGTTGTTTCAGTGCTTCTGGATATTACCACAAAGGGTATCACTATAAAGAGGGCATATTGCAATCATTAAATTTTCATCTGCATAGGAAAGTATGGAAAGAGAGAGAGAATTTGGGGGATGCATTGTAGATAGCAATATTCTAATTTTTTGTCTTTTTTAGCTTCAGGAATGGAGCTGTCTGTCTGAAGAGGATTCTGCCCAAAGATTTGTAGTCTCCAAGCTCATTTCCCTACAGACTCTGGTGTTACAACTCCACCTTTTTCAGAATGGCTGAGAAAGCTCCACCAGGGATCACCAAAAAGTCTTCAAGGTCCACCCTTTCTCTCCCTCCAGAACCTGTGGAGATCATTAGGAGCAAAGCCTGCTCGCGGAGAGTTAAAATAAATGTCGGTGGACTCAACCATGAAGTGCTGTGGAGGACTTTGGACAGACTTCCAAGGACACGATTAGGAAAGCTCAGAGACTGCAATACCCATGAATCTCTGCTAGAAGTATGTGATGACTATAATCTGAATGAAAATGAGTATTTTTTTGATCGACACCCAGGGGCTTTCACTTCCATTTTGAATTTCTACAGGACAGGGAAACTACATATGATGGAAGAAATGTGTGCTCTCTCTTTTGGCCAGGAGCTTGATTACTGGGGGATTGATGAAATATATTTAGAATCTTGCTGCCAGGCAAGATACCATCAAAAGAAAGAGCAAATGAACGAGGAACTGAGGAGAGAGGCAGAGACAATGAGAGAGAGAGAAGGGGAAGAGTTTGATAATACCTGCTGCCCAGAGAAAAGGAAGAAGCTTTGGGACTTGCTGGAGAAACCCAACTCATCTGTTGCAGCAAAGGTAGGATAAACAATAGGCTTAATACAAAGATAGTAGAAAATGGTTTCATGGCTCATGCATCTGACTGGCAGGAATCAACAACATCCTCTAAAATATTTAGAGAAAAGAAGAATTTAAAAATCTACATATCATTAAGTGAAAACATGCAAATCTGTCCTAAACCCCACTGAAACCAGCAGAAGGAGCCCTGTTGAGTTCAGTTGTTTTTAGGCAACTACTGTACTTTGCTTTTGCTGTATGTGATGAGAAACATCTGTGTGGTTCTTAATGGACTCCATATGAAACACTTCAATGAAAATACAGAGAGAGTACATTATCTACTTGTTTGTTAGAAAAGCATTTGGTTATGACAAACATCCATGTCAGTACTGCTTGTCCTGTTACAGGTACTTCATATCTGGTGTGTCAGTGTTTGGTAGGTTGTGCTGGATAGGCTATCAAAGAGTCAACAGCTGCTCTGGCATGGTTTTACTATGGCATGTTTTCTCTTATATTGCCTTTTTGCAATCAAGAATTAGAGTCTTTTGTATAAAAATACTACAATATTAATGCATATATATACATGTATGTATTTATATGTATGCATATTTACGTGTATACAGGTATGTGTATATAAACAAGTATATATTCTGTACATGTATACACACACACAAATATATGTGTGTAAAGTTTATATATGTTTAGTCAGAAGTGAGACCAAATTCAGATGAATCCTGGGTCCAGTTCTGCTGTCTTCAAACAGGCAAGTTGGCTCAAGTCTCACTGATACAACGGAAAAGTTCACCCTGGTTGTGGAAATGGGACTGCTCACACAGATGTTGGTACTGGTATTTAAAAGAAAGATTTTCTTGCATCTTGAGGAACTTAGTTGTTCTGTTTGTGGTGTGAAGCACTGATTAATGTGAGGTAAATTTTGGAATCTCATCTCTAGTTTGAATGACTCAAAAAGAAAATGTTCGATGTTTAGATATTCGTGCTAAGCTTAACTGTGGCTTTGTTTTCTTCTGTTGTGGTTTGTTACTGGATGCAATGGTTTTGACCCAAGGTAAGTTTTAAAATGTGATGGTGCAATGGACAGAACAAATGAGAATTCTGGCAAAGATTTTTCTTGCAATGGTAACTCTTGCTATTGAGGTACAATACACATTTTTTAATCTTAATTTTTCATTGTAAGCTACTTTTTAAGCAAGGAACTTACTTTATTAAAAAAAAATTGTGGCAGAATATAAGGTTCGTAACTGGAATAAAAGCTTATAGGAGAAAAATGAAAGTACTCAGAATATTTTAGAAAATTACATGAATAAATTTTCTGCTTCCAAGATACATATTCTGGGCCATATGTTCCTCTCCTGGAGAAAGAGCAGAGGGGAAGCAGATGGGCGTAAGTTTTGCCAAAAAGGGTTCAGGGAGGCCGTGTTACACACCGTGGTCCCCTGGTGCAGGCTAACATCCATCAGCCCTGGCCAGCACTTCCGTGCCACAGCTGCTGCACTGCCTGCAGGACTCGGGGACCAGCCTCTCAGTCCTGCACGCCTCGAAACGTCACCAGTGTGTTCCGTAACAGACCTCTCCTCCTGGATCCGGGCAGGAGGATTTCCTGTCTGAGCCACACTGCTGAAACACACTGCACGCCACCTGGGAGATCACCTGGCCCTGGACACTGCCTCAGAGGCACCCAGCAGGCAGATTTGATTGTGAAATATTTTCTCTTTCATATACAGAAAGCTAGGCAGTTGCCTCTAAGCCTTGAGACATATGCCTAGTTAGTGTTTTTCTAAGGCTAGGTAGGAGTCAACACAGTAAGATGAAGCAGATGAATAAAACAAAACTAATATACTGATTTTTAGATTCTTTGCCTGCAACTCGCTTTCATTTCATTTCATTTCATTCATTCATTTGCATGTTGAATAAATGCAGAAATGTAGGATGATTAAACTTGGATGAGTGCTTGCCATTCACCAAACTGTTCTTATGACTTACCAGTGCCCCATCATGAATTTGCTTAAAAGAAGTTAGGCTGACCTTGAGCTTTTAAGAAAATCCTCCTTTGGTCACTCCTAGCAGATTTCTCCGCAGATTTTGCAGATGAATGTGGCTGTTTCTTTAATTTCCCAAGATGTCTAAATAATTATTTTTTACCTTTTTATTTCCTTCTCCCCTCATCCCCTATTGATTCAATGTTACAGATCTTTCTTGCTACAGGGAGTTTCATATTGCACTTGTATACATGTTGTAATGATTTTCATTATTTCAATTGCCTTTTGTCTAAGTTCATGCCATTTGATGTGGTTTCTGTGGTTCTGGTAGCTAGAAGTCACCATAATAAATGCACTTGGTTTCTCTATCTAGTCACCTTCAGTCTGTAAATGCATATATGAGCCAAAATTATAGTCAGATATGCCTGTGGCAACTCAGACAGCTATAGAAACTTGGCTGAATGACATAAAGGAGAGCAAAGACCATCACAACACATTTGACCTTAGGTAACATAAAACAAGATACGGTGGAATCAGTTGGATGCACATTGAAACACACTGCTTTAAGATCTGTGGCAAGGTTTTATCTGAAGTGTTTAGATAACATCTCTTTCAGGTTTTTCATTTCGTGTTTGGTCAAATGAATTTCTAGTTTGTCCTGAGACAAGAGGCACAACCATCTTCTTTCCTCTGCAGGAGTAGAAAGGATGGTGGGATTTTGACAGTGGCAAGTTGGGAACCGAGTGAGCAAATATTACCATAAGCCTCAAACTCAAATATTAGCTCCCTTTTGAAGAAATGAAACCATATGAATGTGCATAGGTATCCTTTAGGTGCTTGTTCAGTCATTTAGATCCTGTGTGGTGTCCAAGCAGTTGACAGGAACAGCTTGCTTTTTAATTCCTTTCACATCAAAGATTAGAAATGTGAGATAAACACCGGGACGGGGTTTTGATATGTGACTGTGTCTTGCCACTTCTTGATTCTGCTAAGAGCCCTTCCAGGTCTGATCCAAAGCTTACTGAATTAAGAGGGAGTCCTGCTTTGGATTAGGCATCTCAGGACAAATCCTGCGCCTTTCGAGGTCAGTGAAGGTTTGCCACCAACTTCCTTACAGCAAGGTGACACAGAACAAGGTGACAGTGAGTGGGCAGCATGTGTTTTACAGGCTATGCAACAATAAATAGGAAAAGCAAGAAGAAATTAAACTATGTTTAGCTCGTAAAAAAAAAAAAGGAGTATTATAGGTCAAGTACTGTTGCACAGTACAGGCACACTTAACTTTTTGATTTTTTTTTAAATTTAGTAAATGCAGATGGGCACCTCATCTCAGTCACCAACTACCATATTAAAGGCACAGCAGTTCTTGCTTAGTCCTCACCCCAGGAAAGATCCCTTTGAATTCAGTAGACATTTCAGCTGAGGAAAACAGGATTTGCCTCCATTTTCCAGTGTTCTCATTCATAAGCTTTTTAAGTAGGATTAAGATAAAGATGTCCAGAAGTCCAGCTATTTCAGACATGTACAGTGCTATGAAATAAGAAGCAGTGCTGGAATTTACGAAGGACAGGAGTTTTGCATAGTTTACATCCCAGAAAAGTCCCAAAGCCTGGTCCCCAAACCACAGAGTTTTGCATGAGTGTGGCATTCTTTGGTCCAAAGTAACATCTGAGTTTTTAGACCAGGCATTTATTTATACTTATTGTGTAAGCAGTAGTTTGTGAAAACTGTCTTTTAAAAAAAGGTATTTTTCTTCTGCTGTCTGCCATCATTTAGTCTTTTACTTGCAGCTGCTGGACCTATACCAGCCTCCTTAGTGCAGCAGCAGCAGCTCTGACCAACCTGTCAGTAGTATAAAAGTCCTCAACAGATACCAGAGTGAGCATTGACTTCTGTAGATGTGAACTTTGTGCAGCTGGATTGCATCAGTGTTTATGCTTCAGCACCTTGTTGAACTAAGAGAGCACCTAACTGAGCTGATGCCTTTTCAGCTATGTCTGAGCCATATTGTTCTGTGCAGTGCACTCAAAATCCAAGGAGCCTTACTTTGGAATGAGTGTGAATCAAGTGAACCCATACATGTAACATTTCCTTCAAAGCGTTAGTGCACGGGCTCATCCTTTCATTCTTGTTTCTTGGGTCCAATCGCCTGATTATTTTCTCTCAGTTTTTTAATACTGATGAAACTCATTTGGGCTAAATCCCAAATAAAAATTCTTTCTAGTGAAGATGTTTTACTGTAAATATAGAGTGAATGAAATAAGAAATAAGTGGACTATCCAGGAGGAACAAAGAGCCTATGTCTGCCTAAAGATATCTGATAGTGACTTAATCACCTTTCATCTACAAGAGTATTTTAATTACTTTACAGTAACATTATCACTCAGATTTTCCAACGAATATTTTATATCCCATGTTGTCCCTTTGGATACAACTAGAATGTAATTGATTCTACAGTTCTTTCTTGTGCAAGTCATTTTTTCTCATATGAATATTTGCATCAAGCTCAGTGTGACTACCAACTGATCAAGTATAAAAGGTAGTACAACGTAATTTAAAAAATTACTAGTCAGTCACATTCTGTCCTTGAATTTTTGCATAACCCCTGTTGCTGTTCACACACAGAAGGGTAAAATATTGGCCTTTGTGTTTCTGCAGCATGGGGTTTGCTATATTTAAAGTGAAACCTGATAGGGTTGAACGTGTTCTCTGTTAATTCTGTTTCACTGCATGGCTGATTTTTCCTTATTTTATTTTGTTGATTTCTGTTTTTCTTGGGGTTAGTTTGCAGGGTTTTGGTTTTTTTTTTGTTTGTGTTACAAACTGTAACATGAGTATTATTTCTTTGTGAAAAGCACACTAATTTATCAGCTAAGTAGTGGATTGTGGATTACAGGTGGTGTAATTATCCCTAGCCTGACTGGAAATTGTGAGGACTTTGTGTGCTGTATTGAGTAACTAATTCCTTTTGTGAACAAAATTCCTCGGGGTGGGGGGGGGGAAGCAGAAGCACACCAGAGGAGATTTAGGCCACCAATATTTATTTAGCTACAAGTGCATTTTGGCTAAGCTTGCCTCAATGACTTCCTAAGAGACGGCCACCTATTTTACATTAGGGGCCTGATTCTTATTTTCCACTGTCTTATATATAATTCTTATATGTAACTCTATCTTATGTATAATTCATACTGATTCTCATGCCTATTCCTTGCAGAGCAGCTTAAAAGTGGTCTTAGGGGCAGTGGAAATTAGCAGTCACTCTGCATGACCACAATAGAGCAGAATGTCATATAGGACACTTCATTTTCCCTTTGCAAGTCCTCATAAGTGATCCCTGGATTGTCACAGTGTTCATTCAGGGGTAAACACTTCTTAATGGCATGCTACTGGTTCCTTTTGGGTTGGAGGTAACCATATACACTCGAAGGACTTTAGGAAGACTTAGTTGATTGGCGTGTTGTGAAGAAGAGCTATCACACATCAGCAAACTGTCTGTCAGCAGCTGAATGTTTGCATGAAGATATTAAAGTGTTCAAGTGAAAGAAATATATTTGGTTGTGTTTGCATCTTTTATGTTACATGAACAGAACACTTTTCTTTCCAACATCCTCTTCTTAGTTTAGGTTTCCACGTTCTGTGTCATCCTGATTTTGTGAATATTTCTCCATAAAAAGCTTATACTTCATGTGCTTTGCCATCTAATTGTAGACCAAGGACAAAGATGACACAGAATTAAGACTGTCTCTTTTTTAAAGTGGGAGGAATGGCTTTTGTATTGGTTTAATTCTCACAAGTTTTTGTATTAGATATCATATACTTCAGGCCATGATATTCATTGGAGAGAAGTGTTCTTTTCTAGCTGGTATGTGGTTTGAACTGCTGTTTGACCTCTGGTTTCAATTTATTTTTAGGGGCAGTCCTGTCACAAACCTTTATCCAAATGGACTACCAGGAATAATATAATTTGCATTGTCACTCCCAATGCTTTATAGAAATTGGTCTCCTGAAAATAAGTTATAGTAAAGCACAGAGAATGATCACTGGTAATAAACAGGTATCTTCATCTCACAATTGGTTCTTCCAAGGAGACTCATTAGTACTCTGCTTTTAAGGTGAAGTTACTTCTTGTGCCAAATGATAAAGTCAGTCAATGTGACTGTAAGACAAGGAGATTATATTGGATCCTAGTCATTCATATTTAATAACTCAAGTGTTTTAATGTCTTGAAAGATAAGTGAATTTATTGCTTTTTCAATAGATATTATATCAAGGAACAAAGAAGACTGGCAGTAGTTAATTGATTTTGTTTGAAGAACTTACATATGCTCACTGCTGAGCTGGTCATTAAAAGATTATTTACCTTCTTTATACTTCTTATGTGAAGTATCATGTAACCCATGATTCAGCATTTTTGGTCACTTTAAAGTGTCATGGGAATACAGCTACCATCTGATCTGTCTAGCTTCAGAGGTGTTCAGTACCCCAGTTACACATGGGTTCCCTTCAGCCCTGAGATTTTATGTGGTGTGAAAACTTATTAAAAAACTTACTAAAAACTACTATTGGAATGAGTAAAATGTCCTTTGAACCGACCTGCTTATTATTGGCACTTAATTCTGAGTAAAACAGATGCTGAAATCGTGGAAGCAGTGCCAAGGGCAAAGGTGCAGTGACTCATATTCAGACAGTCCATCACTGGCATCAAGCACTGGCACCAGGGAATACCTCCATTCCCTGTATGAACAGAGGGCTGAGAACTTCTGTAGCTGTGATGGGAGGCTTCACTGACTCTGGTTTTATGGATACATTAAGGAAAAGCAAAGGGGATTCATGATGAGTCTTGTTTAGGGGGGGGGGGGGGGGGAAAGGCAAGAATAATTATTTTAAAAATTGGGGAAATCCATTTTTCATATTTGGTAATAATATCTAATTGGTAGTGTTTTGCAAAACAAAGTTTTAAAGTAAGGAATAAAGTGTGCCTGCACTTGTGACACCATTCACAGAATCACACACTAGCTCTTGCACAGAGAAACCTACTAGGATTTGGAATATCTGATATTACAGTAATTTACCAGCAGCATCTGCATGGGAACAGCTATCCTTTGCCATAACGGATAGAAAGCATTTATTCCAATTTACCCCTGCACCTTGCATCCTTAATTTAGGAGAGCAATTTTAGTCTACAACAACAGGTTCTTTTACCACTGATCATGTCCTTTTTTTAATGCTGTTACCATCTATTGAGTGTAGAGTAGCATCAATGGCATATATCTTTTAAAATATGTACTGCAGTGTTTCCGGTTAGGAGGGTGATGTTTTGGGCATTACAGCATGCCCCCTGCAAGATCAGAGGCATCTCATGAGCTGGATTTTCAGCTGTGGCATGTCACTTAAGCTGTGCAATGCCTGAGTGGACAGACCAGGCTGTTGTGCCTTGCCCTTCACGCAGAGGCAGATCATATGTCCTAAAAATGTTGCATTTCCGTTCCATGTTTTTATAAGCAGCTGCCAGTGTATTGTCTTCTCGCATGTAAGATATTTGGAAGGAATCAGATGTCAGGGAGATACACTAATAAGTTAAATGATGAAACATTATCTGGACCAAATCTATGGGGCACAAGGGGCTGCATCTTTTTGTCTGAAGAAACAGGCTCTGTCTGGCTTTTCTAGAGCTGAGAGGCAAAACAAATCTCTATGATCCCCTACATACTGGCCTTTGTTTGGCTCTCTGATTTTGTTGCAAGATGTAGAAGAGCAAAAAATTGCTCCCAAGTGACAGAGAAGCCAAACAGACTGTTGCGTGTTATTTATTTCAGAAAAAAAACGATAGTATTTATCATGACATATGGCAGACTCATGAGTTTTTTATTTGATGAAGATATGTGAATACTTGATGCATAGGACTGAAAACCAGGTCCTTTGGGAAGTACTGAAAACAAGCCAGTGACACTGGCACAGCTGTTTGAAAGTGACTTTGAGATTAAAACAGGATCCCAGTACAGTCCTTATACGAAGCCATCACAGTCTGCTCTTTACATGCCTTGGTCATTCTCTTTTCGGGGAAGCATGAGAAAAGGCCAGGGTTTCAGGTGGGATACGTGTATTTGA
This sequence comes from Nicator chloris, assembly GCA_013400495.1. NCBI lineage: Eukaryota > Metazoa > Chordata > Aves > Passeriformes > Pycnonotidae > Nicator > Nicator chloris. The sequence goes on along the minus strand of WAAE01017997.1, from coordinate 82,298 downwards.
TTTGCACTAGGTGGGACTCAGAAAACAGTTTTACATTTTAAGTAATTTCATAAGCGTGCAGTATCCTTTCCACACGAGTGTTACAGCATTGTGGGTGAGTCAATACTCTACATACCATACCTGAGACAGCTCTTCTAGTGCTTTTGAGCAGCTGTGGCAGGGGCCAAGTTATCTTGGAAAAACATGCTCACTTTGGCACTGCAACCATTAATTTTAAATATCACCAACTAGCCTTTATTTCCAAAATAAGTGTTTGGATTTGTTGGAGTTTATCCTATAAACTCTGCATAAGTATATGCAATACTGACAGTTGAGCCATTAAAAAAAAATGCTCACAATATTGCACATTAAGAAGATGTGTGAGATGGGTTAAGCTATCAGAGTAGTAGTTTTCTATCAGTATTTAAGTGCCTACAAACTGCCTGAATCGTATTTGCTGAATTTTCAAATCATCGTGTAGCTACTTGTAATAAATATTCATACAGGATTTCTTCTAAAATGCAGGGAAAGACAGGAGCCATGGGATGCAAACCTGAAGTCTGAGGAAGTTTTTGTCTGAATGACAGGGTGAACTCCTGAGTTTGGTCTTACCTGACCTCTGAGGCTCAAGTTCATTCCTCACTGAGAACCTTTTATGCCTGCTGCTTGTGGAAAAGATGTTATGCTCCCCTAAGCTCTGGCCTAAAAACTGGCACTTCAGCAAACTAATAAAAAAATCTTCTAGGATTTTCTAAGCTATTCTGTCCTTGTCTCTAAAATGTAAGGTAACTGGAAGTCCAAAATGAGCAGTTCTTCACAAAACAGCTCTTAAAGGGGGAGCTTTCCTTTCTGAGGCAGCAATGAGCTTCACTGAGGACCGCTGGGGCACATTTGTTACCCAGAGTTCACTGTCTTCAATCGTCCTTCATTGGGTCCCTCTTGATGCAATCACAAAGGTTAGAATTGCTTTAAAAACCTCCAGTATGGCACAGGCCAGAGCTATCCCAAGGACAGCCAAGTGGCAGTGACAGTTTCAGGAATCACCGGCCCCTTGCAGAATGCCCCATTGCAAGGGATTGCTGCCAGCATGGGTTGGGACAGTAAAGCTTGCTGTGATTTCATGTGTTCATGGGGGTGGTTGTTTTGGCTAGTTCCTGAGATGGTTCCATTTTCCATAGCCTTTCAGTCAGTTGGATTTCTGTGACAGACTAAAATGACATCAAGCTTTGTTTACAAACTCACATGCACACGGTTTCTTTCCCAAGCACTGTAGCCTCCTTTTGGGTTGCTTACTGAAGGATCCTTGGATGACCTGTCTGTTCTGTTTTACTGAAGTATCTACCAGTGTGTTTGACTTTGGGGGAGGTTTTTCTGGAGAACAGTGGATACTGCTAAAATCAAATAGGTAAGGCTGTTCTTTTGCAGACTGATCAATGTGCTACAGGTTTTTCTGAGAAGAATTGGGAACTCATTTCCATTTCTATTACTTTCACAAAGCTTTTGTATTTTCCTATATCATCTTTTAAAAAATTTGATGTAAATTCTTTTGTGGAGTTAAATGCCATTTGAAAAAAAGTTCCAAAAGTATCTTGGCCTGTGGTCTATATATGTGTGCATACAGTTTCATTTTGTAAGATGATAGCACAGAAAAATTTGGTTAGTGCCCCTGAATTCAGTTGTAACACTGACTTCAGAGTTCTTTAGGACATGGCTACCAGCATTTAGCACAAAAGGCAAAATACATAATATGAAAAGAGTACATAGGTATGAGGCCAGTCCTGTTTCACTGAACTATACAGCCTTTTTTTAGAAATGAAGCAAGATGCACAGATTACTTAGGTCAATACTACGTGCTTCAGTGAACCTGATACTAATTTATTGTAGTCTGCATTTTAAATTGATATATTCTCCTGCCTGATGGTGAGGCTGGTGTTCATGGATTTAATTCTAAACTACATATGACATATTTACTCAAAATGCTGTAGGTGCTCCAGTAATAGTGAAATGGTGAATAATTCCTCTTAGCTTTTCAGTGCTTTGCCAGTCTGTTGAATTTAGGAAGAATCAAGACATTTTGCTACATACTTGTATGTGTAGTTTTGGATGAAATAAGTAAGTTGAAGAGGGAGTCTTTTAATTAGAGTAGCTGACAAAGATGAGAGCTCTTGGACTGAAAAATAATTTGCTTGATGAGTGCATTATAGAGGGAGTAGATGAGGGCTAGATGTGCTCTTTAGGAAGCATTCTTTGTATGTGTTAACACGGAATGGCGAGACAAGTCATATTACAATATTGTGTAACTGATGTTAATAATGTCTGTATGAAGAATAAGCTCTTCTGAAATTCTTCTCTTTTCTGAAAGCAAATTAATTTCCTTTGATGATGAGAAGATGTTTTGATGATGAGAGCTGTTATGTCTGACTCACAGGTGTCCCCTCTCAGTCAGATTTCTGTTGTTAATTGAAAACAAATTTTTTAGTTTAGGCGGGTATGAAATTGGAAGAAAAAAACCTAATCTTAGAAATATCCATTATTGCACTGAATCTCTGAAAACGTGTCTGATGCATTTCAGCAATAACGATTCAGATTAATGTAACTTCAGCATTTGTAACTCCAGCATCAGTTTCCTCTGTAACTGCATTTAAAAACAAAACCCAGCCCTTACCTCAGCCCATGTTCCTGAGAAGGAGGCTGTGTATGACAGGGAAGTGGTTAAGAGAGCGTGGTTACTACCAGGGTTTTGCTGCTGCCAGTCTTCCCTGGAGTCATCCTGCCCCAGGGCTTTGCAGGGGGAGAGGGCAGCAGGGGGCAGCTGGACAGGGCACGGGGCAGGCACAGATGCCTCCTGCTCGTGAAGCCAAGCTGAAAGCCAGCATGCAAACAGCAGGAGAACCTGAGTCCCTGCGAGCAGGAGGTAAATCTCTGTGATGCCTTTGCCCCCTCCATTTTTAAAAAGGAAGATGGGAAGAAAACCTTCACAAGCTCTGAACCTTTTCTCATATTCCAGTTGTGTGAAAAGGAGTGTTATGCCTTGGGAACTAGGCTGAGCTCACGAGTGTTCTGCGAGGGGAGCAACGCGAAGGCACGTGCCAGTCGTGGATCCCTGTGGCAGATCACTTTGCTGCAGGAGCACACGTGGCAGTCATTCCTTGTTCCAACCGTGTGACGATGGATGGAGGAGCAGTTCTTCAGTGCTGTGCCATAGACAAACAGCACCTCTGGGCACAGAAATGATACCCAACCTACCTGGAGTTTACGTAAGGAAAACGCAAAAGATGAACGGAAGTTTTTACTTGCATTTCCCCTTTTCCCTTCCCATCTGTCTAAAACTGCATTTTTCTTTTCTCTATTATAAATGCATGAAGGAGTCAACCAGAAGTCAAGCGAGTCTCTTGTTTTTCTTTAGGTCTAAACAGTATAATCTCACACCATTTTTACATTTTTGCTAAATGCTTATTTTTTAATATCACCATTACTATTATTTTAAAACTTCTCTGGAATGAAACCTCCACTCCAGAGGGATGTTCACCTAAGTCACCTGAGATCTCCATGTTCAGAGAAGAAGGGCAACCAACCATGACTCTGGTGTGCACTGATTTAACACTGATCTAGCGTGTAAGAAAAAAAGAAGATACATTTTTCTGTGGATGAAAGATGCTAATAAATTTATTCAATGATGTCAAATACTTTGGCATTCATTATTTGGTAAGTTGTCACAGATAAGGTAGATATTCTAGGCTTAGGGGTGCTATTTTGAAACAGTTTTTAGAGGAGATTTACAGTACTCAAAAAAAAAGGGATTAAGATAATAGATCAAAATGAACATAAAAAATACAGAGCCAGGTTTTGTCCGAACAGCAAAAGCAGTCTTTCCTTCCACACAAGATCTGTAGTCCCAGTTGAGCAAGTGCCCTCTGGTTCTTCTGCACAGTAGTGTGTATCTCCGTGTTGTCCTTTGACCACAGAAGCCCTCAAGGCTTCACCAGGCGTGGTGGTGATGAGAGCTCAGCCTCTGCACTGCAGCTGGTGCTTCATGGAGCCTCAGCAGGGAACAGCACCGGGCAAGTGGAGGGCTCTGCACAAGGCCTCGCTCTGGGGCAGCTGGGCTGCAGCCTGTTTTGGGGACAAGCTGCCTTGGGGACAGAGCAGGGTGTCAGAGCTCTGGCTGGCTTGCATGTGTCAGAGGCAGGAGATCTGTATCAGGACCAAGATGCATGTTAGCTGGAATAACATATGCGATTTAGATCATTAAATTGCACCTTGTATAAGTACACCTTGTACCTAATGTACAGCTGGCATTATTTCTTATGGTAAGGATGCAAAAAAAGAGAAAATAAATAGGCACTCCAAGTCACCAGATAATTCCCTAAGGCTAGAAGAGATCATCAGAAAAGAAGACCAAGGACAAGGTAGGGCATAAGAGAAGTGTAATGAGCAAGTAGCTACATGTATTGAAATCCTAATGCATATTAGGATTTTTATTCCTAAAATCCGAGGCATTAGTACTCCTTTCTTTTTAAAAATTCTCAGCATAGTATCTCAAAAAACTTTCGTTTCTATTGTCAGACCTTTCAGTCAAAGGCAGTGGTCATACACAGGGACTCCAGTTTGTCATGTCTTAATTCATAGTAAGAAACTTCAGAGTAGTGACAGCCATCTCCTGAGAGAGGAGGTCTGATGACTAACCTACTTGTGAGATTATTCCTTCTGTGAAAGCAAAGCAGTGTTTTCTCCAACTGTGTAGGTCAGAATTTTAAACTAAGCTGGGGACAGCTGTTCCCGCCTGTTTACTGACAGCTTCTGTGTGTGTGGGGGGCGTACGCACGCAAAAATCACCGTGCAGAGTGAGATGCTGAGCTCAGTCACCTCAGCATGTCACCACACCAGCCCAAAACCAAGGCACCCCAGGGACGGGTGTGCATTGTGCCTGAGAATATTCTCATCGTTTTTTGTTGTGTAAATCACTCCTAGTAAAGATTGAGTGCCTCAAGCTTCCCTCTGGGGTGAAGAGACATCTATTAAAGAAACCATGAGCATTTTGTTGTACGTGAGGAGCAAAGTTAATGAGCCTTGCTTACAAATTAAATGCAGACGAGTAGATGTATGTTCTCACCTGTCCCTAATGTCATTGTTTTAGTACTGGGTTCCTTGTAACACTGAAGTGGTTTGAGATTTACAACCATTTGACAGAGCAGAGAAGCCCTGTTGAACAAATGTGGACCTGAGGTTCACAGCATCTACCTTAAGGTCCCAAAAAACGTCTGTGACAAAGTGGGAAGATAGATCCGGATCTTTCATGGCACATACAGCCCCCTTCACCTGGGACATATTTTCTTTCTGTGGAAATTTGGTCTTAAATATTTTAGCCTTCGAAGAGGCAGAGTTTATCCTCTCATACCATTAGTAATTAAATAATGTTCTCATTTAATAAAGCTGGCAGAGATTTGAAAGCTTACAAGTCTAAGAGGCTCAGCTGCCTTGTTTCTATTCCTTTTAATGAAAAATAACTATTTTAGCCAATATGTTGTGGGTGTGTCCATGTAATGGTGTACGTCAGCTGGTCCCAAATTCTTTTGACATGTTTAGTTCAGTGCTACAGTTTAGAAGAAAATTTATAAATTATACTTACAGAATTTAACTACTACTTATTATAGTAACCATTTGCCTTTGATCAGATTCCTGCAGTGTAACTTGAAAAGTGAATTAATATTTAATTCCAGTCAATAAAAAAGACTTTGTGGGTGGAAAAACAAAAATAAATGCTAAAAGCTGAGATAAAAGAGTAAGAAAGTCTTCAAATGCATCCAGATTTTGCTTTAGATATTTATCCATAGTCATTGATTCTTACTTCCAATCTGGTCTTTTGGCTTTGGTAAGCAAATATTAAATATCTCCTCCGAGATGCTGCAATCTGCCTACACTTCCAGTACCCTTTGGACAGCTAGAGTTTATAATGGGTATGGGCAGCTTCCTCCAGATTCTGAAATGAGTTGCAGGGCAAAAATTACTAAATTAGTTCCAGCTGCTCTAGCTCTGGACTGGAAGCTAGATTGTTGGATCAGCTTTGGTGCTGCTTTCACATTAATTCAGCTTGGTAAGAGGAAAGAAGTATTAACTTGGATGCAGGGCCACGCTGACAGCTGCAGTGCTGCTGTGCATTGTGGAGGGACCAGCACACTGACTGATATTTGATTTCTCCATGAGGTTCCATCCATGGAGTTCTGCATCTTCCAAAGTTTTTGTCCAACATATTGTGGAGGAGAAGAAACACGGTTTATTGCAAGTGAACAAGGGAAGGACTAAGGCTGTTGTGTGTTCACTCAAGACAAGAGTTCTGACTTAGAGAGCAGTAAATAACTTGTTTGGACCTGTCCTGCAGCTGCTGTCTGGATGGAGCCATTTCTTTCCTATTCACTGTGCCTCATGGTCACAATTCACCTTCATTACACTCAAGCTGCACCAGGCAGTAGGGAATGTCTGTGTGCAACCCCAGAGACTTCAGAGGCTGAGCAAGTGATGGGCAGGAGGGGGGAAGACCTGGGTGCAGCAAATGGCATCCAGCAGTGACATGGTTACAGCAGTTGGTGCCACTGGAGCACTGCAGCTGGGCTGGCTGCTGAAGGGTTCCACAGGGCCTGGCATTTTCTTAGACAACATGTATAAAACTTCTGTGAATTAACTTTTCTTCATTTTTACCTTCCCTGATTCCAATCTCTTACTCTTGTACAGCTCAGAAGATGTCTGAACTGGGCATTCTGAAAAACAGAATTGATGTGGGAGGTGAACTTGAATAAAGTCTTCACTTAACATTGCATTTAGTTATTTCTCTGTGTCACAAAAAAAGTGAAGACATTATGAAAATTGTTTACAAAAAAAGAGTAGGGAAAATATGACATGTAAAGAAGCACACAAAATCCAGGTGATCATCCATCCACTTGAGAGAAAGTAAAAAAAAACAAAACAAGCTCTTCTTAAATAAGGATAGGAACAGTAAAACACTGTAGAATATGGAATATAATATCAGTAAAACACTCCAGAGCTAGCAAAGTCGTAATTAAGCCAAATATGTAAAACCAGACAAATCAATATATGTTAAGGTGCTGCGTAAAGCATGTAGGTTTAAAAAACAAGGCAAATTGAGTGAAATGCCTGGTTTTATTCGAGGATGTCAGCCAAGTATGTGTTTCAGAGCCTTGATGGAAAGAAATCCTGTAATATAAAGGTACAAAGTATGTATGAATGACAGAGTAAGATCCCCACTGGAGGAAAGTTCCTGTAGTTCGGGAGTGAAGAGCTCACACTATCAGGAAGAACCTGCAATCCCTGATCTAAACAGAGAGAATGAAAACCTACAGCTCTTCTATCAGCTGCTCCAGCTGGGTCTGGACAGGGACTGTGAAAAGCTGAAGGGAGCCAAAAGGCTGCAAATGCAAAAAAAAAAACATGTAATAAGGTGTCATATAAAGAGCAGATGTTTAGACTTTATGAGATACTGCCTTTTGTACTCTCCCTGGCATTTGGTGTTTCCTGGCATTGGGTGCTTCCAGGTGTGTGATAGAAAGCTGGGTGAGCTGTTGCTGTGCCCTAGCATGGACATTTTCATCCATGGGAAAGCTCAAACTCCTTTTCACATCCCCACCACTGCATTGTGCTGGGAGATTTCTGAGTGAGAGGGCACTGCTGGGTGCATTTTGTGTACTTGAAGGTCAGATGGCCCCTTAGCTGAGGTTTGTGTTTGCTTGTTTCTGGTAAGCAGTGCTATTTTGCTTGTTTGAGTTTGTTTAGTACGTCCGTGTGTCCTTGTACTGCTCACACCCAAAGAGTTGATCAAACAAGGTGTGACTGTAGGGGCTTCTTGGCACTCTGCAGCCTGAAGGGGAACTCGTTGCCCTGCCCAGCTCCGAGGTGAAGCTAATTAGCAGAAACTCGTGGTTATGGAAAGACACCCAAGGGAAATGACAAGCAAAAGGGAGCATGTGTCCCTCCCTGCCTCCACACGTGACAGCAGTTCCCCTTGTCCTGAGGCCAGGGGCGAAGAGCAGCTGGAATCCCTGTCCAACACTGCAGAAGATGATGCTGGGCTGCTCCTGCACAGCTGGTTACCATCTCCTCTGCACTGTTGGATCCGCACAAGATAACATTGTTTTTCTTCAGTAAAGCCAGGTTTTGATCTTTTGAGTCTGCTGCATTTTCAGGGCTTTTTTTTTTTCCTTTTTTTTTTTTTTTTTTTTTTTTTGTGTGTGTGTTTTGTTGTTTCGGGATTTTATTGTGGCTTGAAAGCATTTAACTGCTAGGCTTTCTCAAGGCCATAAAATGTCGGCATTGAGGAATAAAGGAGAATGTTTTTTTCTTTGGAGTGCGAGGGTGAATCACTGACAACTAGCGAAGAAATGAGCCTTCATTAATCACAGTCCCCGTGCAAAGCAAGTATCGAGCAGGCACGTGTTAGGGAGTGTCTGATGTCAGGTCTGCTTTCAGACAAGGCTGATGTGGAAGCCTTCTTTGTGGCACTGTGCAGTAGTGCTCGTTCTGTCCTACAGGTGCCCACGTTATTAGGGGTTAGCTGAACACCAAGACTGGTTTGGAAGGCAATTACCCCTTTGCTTCCACTCCTGCAGTTTCTCAGATAGATGGATACAGTCTGACAACCACAGAGAACAAGTGCAAGCCTGGAGAGAACATGACAGTCCAGGAATTTCCCCTCTCACTCCCTGTTCTCAGAGGTACACCTCAGCATTTTCAAAATCATCAATGAAGTTTGCATTTTTTGTACTGTACTTGGAGTAGAACAACACCTTTGAGTAAAAATAGAGGAACAATTGAAATACTGTAAGAAGAGTTTGTATTTTTCATATCTGAATTCTTGTGTTTCAGACTTTTGGCACTGATTTAATAAAAGTTCTCTTTCAGAAGTCTAGAGATAATGAAATATGGCAATGGTTAGAGAACTTGATTGTATACTGAGGGAAGCAAAGGCAGTGTGTGATTAGGAAATCTGCTAAATAAAAATAATCTCTGTTTTTTGTCCTTTAGAATCAAATGTCTTTGGAGCAAATTCTAGTCTCTGTATAGAGATTTTTAGAAGGGTTAGTAAGGGAGTATCTATTACCCAGTAGACTTAAGGATTTTAGTACAATGAAAAAAAATCAAGATATCAATCTAAAAAAGAAAAGAAATTGTATTTCCTTTATTTTGCAGCATTTAAGAAATGTCACTTGACTCAATATGTGGTGGTTTGGTTTCTCTAAAAATAGGAAATAAGATGATCTGTGTGAGAGAAAATGATATGGTGTCTGGCTCTTTAGTCTAACAACTTGTGCAAATAAAAGGAGAATCAAAAGAGCATTTCAAGTGTCAGCAGTTCATGTGATGGGAGTGCTCTAATTCACCAGTATCCTGCAATCTTCAAATGCCCAGAGATGTTATATAAAGCCAAAAATGAGATTTTACGTGTAATTTCTGGAGACAAAAGAGCTATAGGGGGCACAAGAGGTTTCCTAGAGCGGCGCCAGAAGGGGAGTAGTAACACACTCTCAGTTCTTCAGCTGTTGGGTGTGTGACCTGCCCAACACCCTGCTCTGCCCCTCACTGGTGGCCCCCAGAGCCCCAGCCCAGGAGACAAGAGACAGCCTTGCCCTGTGTTCCCTTTGAGTCCAGCTTTTAAACCATGAGTGACTTCTGTCCTTTTATACATATGTTTATATATTTTGTCTGTGTTTCTATGTATGTATATGTATATATTCAGATATAATACTTGTCAGCACTTTCCAGCACTTATCTTACGGAGAAGAGGAAACCCACATGGAATTCTTTCAGACATGTGTTTGACATAAATCCCAAGATGTCCCACTTTATCGTATTTCTTCCGTAAGTGCTTGGTAGCTGAACTCCTGTTGCTCTGGTTTTTTGGTTACTGCTGAAATAGAATTACGTAGAGGAAGTGTTTTTTCCAAGGTTGGTTTTTCATTTACTTCTAAAAAATTGTAAAGAATTGAAGAGGAAGAGGAGGACGATCTAAACACACACTGAAGTGTTTTGTATTAATTGAATTTTGCCGAGGTGTCAAAATCATTTAGGTGTTGATTTTGAGATATTCCATGCATTTTAGAGAAGCTGACTTGGTTGGATTACTCTGCAACATTGCTAAATGCAAAGTCTGCAGCACTGAAATTGAATCCAGGCCTCCTTCGTGTCAGTAGGGGTCCTTACACTTGGAGCTGAACTGGCTCTCCAGACCCAGTCCTGTTGCAAGTGAGCTACGGATTCATCCCTTTTGCCTCCAGCACCCAAACCAAGGTGCCTGGATCAGTAGTTTGGTTGTCTCCAGCTCTGTCCCATAGTCAGGAGAAACAGGGGCTCAGTGGCATTGAGAGCAGCCTTAGGGAACATGTCTTTCTCCACTGACTGAAAGAGAAATTCCAGTCTCAGGTAGGCACCTTCATTCAGCAGGATGGACCTCGGGCAGAGCACCTGCATGGCATGGGTAAAGTTCTGCAAAGTCATTTTTCAGTGCAACATCACCAAATACGGCTCTCAAAAGCTTAAAAGCAGCATGCCTGACTTCACCAGAGGGAGGAGGAAGGGAAGGCAAAACAGGTTTTGTTGTCCTGCTCCATATTTACTGCATTAGCTCTAACAACCTCTCAGTTTTCTCGTCCTGTGAGGCAGCAACGTCAGTTGTCTGCATAGCTTCTCACCTTCTCTGCTGTTTGGATGGAAGCTGCAGCTTTTCCAGAATGCTGAAAGGAAAGAGCTGGATTTGGCACAAAGCTTCGAGGGTTCTCTGCAAAAAACATTTTCAGTTTGTGCCTGGAAGAAATGGGAGTTCAGTTTGTCTCAGAAGATAAGCCATCATCTAATGTGCTGCAGTGTTTTACTTAAGCACCCAGCAGCAAACAAAGTGTGCTCAACAGAAATGTAGCCAGGTATCAGAACACAGCAAAAGCAATAATTATGCCTCGGTTTTTTGTTTGTTTGTTCGTTTGTTTTTAAAATTTTAAACTGTCCTTACCATCTGAAGAAAAGGTTTGCAGCTAGTCACACAAAGTTCCTTCTTGTGAGCTGCAGCATTACAGTGCTAAAGCAGTAAATGTGGTGACATACAAACAATATGTCCCTTCTTAGAAACTGTCATAGTTGGTCTCCTTGAAACCATGACAATGAATATGAAAATTCATTATCACATTGTCTACAGATTTAATAGGGAATACCTTGTTCTTTGCATTGCATTATGTTACTTGTGTATTATATATAATAGACATATTGTTAGTATGCTAAATTTTAAGAGATGACTTGCAGTTAAGCGTGTACCTAACTGCATGCCATCGCTTAAAATTTAACATTTGACTGAAGTGATTGGTTTGGTGAAAGAGAGATGAGGTACAGCACTTTTTTGTGATCCAAACTCCATTCTATTGATAGTTTCATACAGATGTGGTAGATTTTGTAATTCATCTGCCTTTAAGATAAAATTCCAGTTTTCCAAGAACAAACTCAAAACACGTTGAATTCTAATCAGGAGAGTAGTACTCTTGAGTGGTCTTCACAGCCACATAAATAAAAAGTAAGTCAAAAAAGTTTTTACCACACCAAGGAGAAAATTCGAACAGAGTCAAAGATATTGTTGCAATGTCATAACGTACAAGTTATGCCTAGGGGACAAAATTCTAAAATTCATTCTCGTATATATGAATGGTCTTTAGTAAGACTAGTGGCTTTATAGCTTGGTCATTTTTGCAGTGCTTTATTTCTGTCTAATAATATTCGAGCTTTCTGTTGTGTAGACAGATTAGGAAATGAAGCTGCCCTACCCAGAAGTAGCTAGTAGGGTATTTTTTATAGATCAAAGAATGTATTGGCAATGGGAATCGTAGTTTCTTCTCCTCAGTTACTACTCACAAATCACATTGCAAGTACACCACATAAGCAGCACACCTACAGGCTGTGGTTGCTGATCATGACTGTTATCAAAGCTCCTTGTCACAGCTAATGCAGAACTTTAAACACTGAGAGTACAGAGAGGTCCTCCATCCCCTGAGCTGTTAGGCTTTGTTTCAGTCACACAATCTGGAATTAAGCTCATATAGTTAATTGTTTTGGGAGGGGGGTTGTTTTGGTTTTTTCTGAGTATCTCACGAATGGTTGCTGCATTGTAGGGAAGGAAGCGGAAACTTTTGGCCATCTGAGGGTTTGCTGACAGGAATAATAAAGTAGCTCAGAGCATCCTGAAATGCTGGTGGGATAGTGAGCAAATCACTTTTGACTGCTTCAAGCTGGAGCCAAATGTTTCATGTTTACATCATGTTCATCTGTGGGGAATTCATCTGGTACTCCAGAAGGGTGGAAACTGCTTAAGAGTTTGTTACACTGGGTCCCAAACTGCCAATACTGTGCATGTCACGCTTCCAGGAATAAAAGCATATGTGCTCATTTTTAATTTAGAGTCTCTGAATATGTCTTCTGGTGTGAGAATAATTTGCTAGCCTGCATAAACTTTTCTATTGCTGTTTCTGCTGTTGTTGAGCAACATAGGGGCAGACAGTGCTCTATGTTTTTCTCAGTTGTATCCCATTGCTATAGTTTTATTTTATTAGCTATGAGATGGTTTGGATCAGATGTAGTCTCAGGACTTAACACATGTGTATTGAACTGGCGGTATAAGGCACATGAAAGAGAAGATTTCACTCTAACTTGAAAACCTTGTCTTGTTGACATCTAATCTGAGGAAAAAAACCACTCTGCTTAGGGAAACAACAAGAATAGTGGATAGAGATCAAAGAACACCTGACAGAAGGAAGAACGGCAGTTGTTTTGACAGCTGAAAAATCTCAGAAATTATATCTTGTTCTAACTCTGGGCAAACCTAGAATTTACTACATATTGCAAGTTGTCTTGCTCGTGGCTCTTCTGACGAGATCAGCACTGGCCACTGAAATCAAGTGCATTGTTCTGACCATGCACAGTAAAAGACAGGTCAGGGAACTGAATCACTGACTCAGAGATACACTCTTAGTTGAGTATATTCTGAAATTCCCATTGGGGCTAAAAACAGTTAAGCTAGATTTTCACTTGGGCAGAAATGGAGCCAGTTTGGGTCCAAAATGTTAAATGGGAGGAAATACTGACTTCTTGCCAAAGTTTTGTGCAAGAAAAAGTAATTAGTCCTGCAGGGCTTGCCTTGTTAATTTTACTGAAAAGACATTATCAGGCTCATAGACATGAACACACATGTAGATGTGTACAAAAATGAGGCACAACAGCTGTTTGCCTACTTAGTTAAATAGTTTGGTGGAAAAAAAACAAGTAACCACTGTATCTGGTCTACTCTGACTTTATATTGACTGAAAGAAAATAGAGAAATTATATAGAATAAGGAGAAGTAGGGCTTTACTAATCCAGAATTGGCTTCTTAATGGAGTCTTGCTGTAATCTGGCTTTTAGATGAATGGTTTCTGTTTATGTGCACTCTGGGATAATAGTTGCTTTTGCTTTTGTAAGATGTGAGCCAGTCTCTTGGGAATTTCTGAAAACTTTCTTGCATCCTTTAAATATTCTTTTAAGAATTTAGCACAGATGTTTGAGCAAATGAAAAGAGGAAGCAGTTTTCATTATGCTCATAATTTACCCTTAAGGCTGTTTAAGGGCCATCAACATGAGTTTGTGTCACAGTTCAAACCAATTTGCTTATGATAGGTCTTGAAAATAGGATATAAGGTTTACAAATAGACAGACATATCAGGTGAGTGAGAAAGTTCTTTGATTTTTCGGGTTGACAGGAAATAGACATCTGATGGAAATGGCAATATTTTACATTAGATTTTAATATTATTTTGCACTGACTTTTATGTAAGGAGCTTACTGTAAGAGCTCAGTTCTGGAAAGATAGAGTGCAATTGAGTGCAGTGAGGGAGAATCCAAGTAATATAACATTGACACTGGGTTTGGATTAGGTATTTACTTCCTGCCTCTCTGAATTTACAGCCTATCATAGGGAGAAGAGATAGTATGGAATATTCTACAGTATATGAAGCTGCCATAGAAAGAGAGGTCTGAGAGTTAGAACTAAAAATGGTCGTTGCCTGGCAAATCCCCACAACTAATTTACTGAGACTGGTGTCACTTTCTGGGAGCTGCCTTCCCAGCCTCCCTCACTGCTCCCCGATACATTTTTGCCATTGACTACAAAGGCTCTGGGCTCTTAGCTTGCTTTTAAAAAAAAAAAAAAAAAAAAAAGTCAACATAGTGAAGCAAAAGTTTTCAACAGGAATCCAAGAAAATTAAAAAAAAAAATAAAATTTCAGGAGATGTTACACCTGGCAGTGTTTTGTTATCTGTTAAGTAGCTGGCCTTCTGAAGGGCTGAGTAGCAGGAGCTGAAGCAGCGCCCACTCAGAGCTGCAGGGACCAGTGTAAACTGCACTGGTGGGGCTTGTCACCAGCGTGTCCCTGAGCCCTGCAGTGACCAGTGTAAACTGCACTGGTGGGGCTTGTCACCAGCGTGTCCCTGAGCCCTGCAGTGACCAGTGTAACCTGCACTGGTGGGGCTTGTCACCAGTGTGTCCCTGAGCCCTGCAGTGACCAGAGCTGCAGTGTAACCTGCACTGGTGGGGCTTGTCACCAGTGTGTCCCTGAGCCCTGCAGTGACCAGAGCTGCAGTGTAACCTGCACTGGTGGGGCTTGTCACCAGTGTGTCCCTGAGCCCTGCAGTGACGTCTGATAAGCACAGCCACACGTCTTTGTCAGCTAATACTATTAAAAGGCTCCAGAGTGGTAAAACAGCAGGCTGCCAGATACATTAAGTACCCATATGGTATGCTTACTTACCTGTCCTTTCTCCCCCCTCCACTTTTGCTTTCCAGAACCTCTGCTTTAAAAGAGTTCATTGAAAAAAATGATTCAAATGCTGAGGCCTGAATTTCCAAGGCTGTTGCATTTATTCAGAATAGTCCTCAGCCTTTTCGTGTGTATGCAGAGATTATAGATTTAAACTCCCACACCATTCCCAGGATAATGACATAAACTCAAAGCATAAGTGTGGACTATCTAATTTTAGTCAGGTGGCAGTAAATTTTCCTGCATAAATGCAGCATGTGATTGCTTGCTGAGGAGAAAACAAAACAACTAAATATACTGCTCACTGTAACCCCTTTGCTGAAGCAGAACATCAGCTGCTACTTAAAAAAGTTTTCATTTTCTTCAGCTTCAGTTTTTCTTCAGCTTCAGCTTTTATTGGTGAATATAAAATGGTTGTTACAGATTATGCATGCAGAGCAAAGATATGTCCAGGCAAAAAGAGCTGGAAAAATTATTTCTTGTCTTTTTCCCTTGTCCCAATCAACCCCAATCACATATTGTGAAATGATACTTGGCAATAGTAAAGCATTGAATTTGCTACCACCTTAACATATGTATTTATTCCTGTTAACTTTTCTTTGCATGAGAATGGGCAGCAACAGAGGATGGGAATGCAAGAAAAAGTATCAGGAAATCCTGCTGTAATCATCTCAATTGAAAAAGAAGTGGCTGTCTAAAGCAAGACAACCACATTTGTATTTATCACAGCAAAATTGATCCCAGGTATATGTATGCAAGACTGTCAAGAATTATGGCTGACAAATACGTGTAACCTGTAGTGCCTGGGCTCATTTTCTCTATGTTATAAGGTTGTATCACTTTCAAGTAATTTTAGAAGAATTTTGTAACCAAAGTTGTAGCCTGCTGTCTGCATTCATACCCACACCATTGGCATCAGTGAACTGTTCACAAAATAGAATAAGAAAGTGTAAAACCTGATCCTTTTTGTAGATAAGAATGAAAAAGATGTTTGAAACAGATTGTGCAATTATCTTTCAAAAGAGATCCTTTCTTAGTCTAACTGAAGGATTATGATGTATTTTAGAGAGATTTTGGGGTACAGTGAATATCTGACAGATAAGGTGATTTCGTTGCTGTATTAAGCTGAGCAGAGGACTCAGAAGACATGAACACTATAAGTGGCTGTAATCTGCTTTGATGGGTTTAGAAAGTCAACAGACAAAAATAATACAAGAGGTCATTAAACAGCAGTGTGCAAGGTTTGGTGTCATCAAGATGTCTGATGCCATGTGCTGGATGTCCTGAAGTATTCACTGAACCTGGGTCATGAAACTCAAGGCAGGATATTGACAACAGAGTAAAGCTTGTCAGATCTGTGTGGAGAGGCTTAGACACACTATGAGATTATGTTTGTCGGCTGAAAGAGCAATGTCAAAGCCCACACAAGCATAAGTGAACGTTTTGAAGCAGAGTAGTAAATTCTCAGACTCTCAAAAACTGAAATTGAATGCTCTGTTGGCTTCCTTACTCTACAGAATATTTTTAAGACAGTTCTAGAATACGTTTAAGCTCTGTACTTGAAACTGAGCTGGAAATTTTCTTGAAGAATAAAGTTTCTGCTGATTTTTGTCCAATCAGTACTTTCAAATAAGAAACATAAAAACCACAAGTAGACTAGTGCAAAGACCATCAGACTTTGGTGATTGTTTTTAGCTGAATGGTTATGCTTGCTCCTGTGGATATATGTCTCAAGATAAGGGGAGGATGATTTGGTTCTAAACTTGTCAACTACGATCTCAGATTTCTAGGCTGATGTCTGTAATGTGCATTTTGACACAGGCTCTGTGTAGGACAGGCATAGCATTCCCTTCTTCCCTTTTCAGTCACAGAACAAACAGCAAGTACTGGACAAGGGATGTTCAGAAGGTGACATCTCACAAACCAGCACCCAAGTACCACATAGAGCGAGTGACCATCCTTTTGCAGGGCTTGGGGAAATTGCCAGCTCAACAGAAGTTTCACATTTATACTCCAGGGGTGTATATTTGACAAACAGGACCTGTCAATATCACCGGAAAGTGCAGTTCTCCATACAAAGAGCACACATAGCTTATTCCTGTATTCCAGAAGAGTGTTTATAGGGAAAAGATAAAAGAAGGTTAAAAAGTGAAGGTGCAGAACTAGAAACAGTTCTGCCAGAGTGCCTGACCATCCATGTCAAGGTCAGATCTGAACAGTTCATTGCAGAATATCCTATTAACTGCACTAATTTTTTTTTTTAATTTTTTTTTGGCAGCCTGTCGTCCACTGGAAACTAAAATATTTTTCTATTTCTGTGACAGCATGGTTTCTGTACAAGTTACTCAGCAGCTCTCAGGAGCCAAGAGACTTGCGTGACAGAAGCCACGTGAGTAGATAGTAAGGAGATAAATCACACCATGTTACAAGCAGGAGGAACAGGTGACTGAGTTTCTTTCTGTTCCTGTCGTTTTGCCTGCTTGAGATAAGTCACAGATCACAAGTTGTCCTGTGTACAGACTTTTCATAATGTGTCTTCGTGTGTATTGAAGACTTCCACATACAAGCAGGCATATAAGAAGAGAATATTAAAAAAAAAAAAATAAAAGCAAACATTTCTTCCTGACTCATCCAGAGCCACCTTGTGATAAATTTAGGGTCTCTGTGTATCTCTTGAACTCGCACGTGTGGGGTACATTTTGATTGGACTGTGCAGGTATTGACTACTCCTGGAAAATACCTGCCTGCATATTTCCATCTCAGAAAAATACACTGCAAATGAGAAATCACTCCTTTCTGAGACCCAAACTGTATGATCCAAATCCAGCACCAGGAAAGAAAGGTTTGAGTACCTAAAATTTGCTCTCAAGCTTCATTTATTTTGGGTATAAATTGTGCCTGCCGAGATGCCTGCCTTCTCTGAATTAAGCAGTATTTCAGGCTTCTAGGGCACTCTGTCACAAGCACCACAGATTTCATGCACGTTAGTTTTTGTTTACCCGTTGTAAATGACAGATTAGCATTTAAATGCTTTTGTCGCAGTTATATCTGTTTTGGATGTCAAACCAAACAAGCCATTATGTCTCCCTTAAAATAACACTCTCTGTTGTTCAAAATGATTTCCTGCCACTTCCCCACTCTACAGGAGTAGCTGAGCACAGAACATTTCACAGTACATATTGAATTCTAAAGTTCCTCTGAAATCTATCATTCATGGCAAATTAAGTCTAGCATGCACTGAGACAGCAGTTGTATTCACCGAGGAGCCACAGAAGCATACTCTAAGTGCAGGGATTGGTCTGTATAGGTTTCCCTATTTTTCCTCTTTTTTTCTCTTTTCCTTTTTATACTATCTCCTGATGCTTCATTTTTTCCTTTGTTTCTTCAGATTATATTGTCCTCCTTTGGCCCAGTTTCTTGTCTTTGTTCCAGTGCAAGTCGTCTTCTCTTTGTCTTTTTCCAAGAGTTTCCATACCCTTTTGGTTTTTCCTCCCAAACATGCTGAATTTATTCTTTACATAATTTTTCATTTATATCTTGTACCCTGTCTCTTGTCTAAATTATTTTCTTCCTGTCTCTACATCATGTCTATCAGATCAGTAGAGTCAGAGTTTATCCAGTCTTCTGGTTTCTAGACTTTCCCCTAGAGGATTGGGTTGAATGTTTGGGGGTGACAGGAGTCCTCAGAAGGATGCCCATGTGACCCATCCCCATCATGAAAGTACATGAACAGTCTGACCTTGCTTTGTATCTTTGTATGAGGGAGATAATCTCAAAAAGTTCTCCGAGTATCTTGCACTCAGAACAAGTAATTCTTGATCATTTTTACTTTTGCATAAAGGAAGTTGCTGTCTCATCATGCAGCCATTCCTCTGGCAACATCATACAATTTTAAAACAACTACATGGCATTGTTAATCCGTTCACAGTACTTTACATCAAACCTCCAGTAGGAATTTGAGAAATATTTGCTTAAAAAGAGCGTGCGCTGGAGATGTGTTTCTAAACTTGGGAACAGCAGCACTGTGACAAAGCCTGCAGCACCTCTTCACAAGAACCTGTGTAAGATCTACATGTGGTTCTGGTTCCTGTGAGTATGTTGATCCTCTGGCATTATGTGAGTTTGAAGGAATTGTATACATATTTAAGTGACATCAAAGTTGAAACTCCCCCAACTGTGTTCAAGGCCGGGTTGGATGAGGCTTGGAGCAACCTGGTTTAGTGGAAGGAGTCCCTGCCTGTGGCAGGGAATTAGACGGTCTCTAAAGTCCCTTCCAACCCAGACTGTTCTGTAATTCTGTGATTGATTTGACACCAAGGAAGGTAGTGCTGTGCATTTTTTATGATGTTTAATTGTCTTCAGAAAGATCTTTCAGAGTCAGACTGGCTCAGAAAAAGACTTTAGAAATGCACAGTATTAGATTTTATTAGATACAAGCACCAGGTATTATTATCAGGCAGATTAGAGATTCAAATACCATCCTAAGCCCATTTTTAAATGCAGTTGCCCACATTCATTGGTACCTGCTATTCACCCCAAGGCCCGGTCTCTCAAGTCCGGGTTTGCTGAGCCTTTTCCGATCTAAGGCCCAAGTTTGCCTTTACAAGCAGGCTGCTGGAGCTGGGGAGCGCACAGTGGATGTCACCGCACCGTGTCTCATTGCCGCATGCCCCATTCGGAGGTTCTGCCCTGTGCGGTGGGCTCAGCACCGCCCTGGCTGTCCCTGCCCCAGCTGGGGTGACAATATCATCTGTCGGTGCCGTCCGAGCCGGAGATGCTGCAGCGCACCCGAACGAGCCAGCGCCGGTGCGTGGGCAGGAGGGAGCACGCCGCACATGAAAGAGTAATGACAACGCCAACCCAGTTGTGGCACAACGTATTAGACACTGTGCCGTGACAGCCTAGAAGTGTTCCTGATGGCTGCGGCTTCCCTCTGAAGGAGCGGCAGCACTCCCGCCCCCCCGACGCGGGCTTTCCCCGCTCGCTCCCCATCCCTCTCCCACCGCGTACCAGCGTGTTCTCATTGAAATCTGCCGTCCTTTTCGGAGAGAGACGTTCTAAATCCCACTGGTGATGCAGGGAGGGAACAGATCCAGCTGATCGCACCCTGCCAGCGAGTAGCAGCCCGCCCAGCAGCTGTGAATGCGCAACAGTCCCAAAAACAAGCCCAGAAAAGAGCTCTGCTTTGCTGAAGTGTAGCAATAAGATGTTAGGCTTGCAAAACCCTGGCCTTTTGCCCTGATTTAAAATACTTAAGCTGCCTAAGTACTATATAATAATAAAATATATGTAAAAACATGCTCTGAGCCTGACAGCCTTTGAGCTGTGACCTATGTGTACATCTTCAGCAAGAAGTTTAAGTTGCCTTTTGGTTTTGAAGAAGCAGTGATAGGTTCTTCCTCTTAAGCAGATGTATTTCTGTCTCCTTCATATGTAAATAAATTCTTGATATGACTGGTCACAATCTGAAGCAATTAGACTTGAAAATATTTTACATTAGAAGCTTTGGGGATAAAAAACAACTGAGAAGCAATCTTAGCTAAAATAAGAGAAAAATAGCATCATTGCTTACATGTTGCCCAAGCTCCCAATCCTCATATTTGTGTGATGCCTAAAGCACTGCAGAGTCCTCAAAGGTTGTAATGCAGTGAGACAAGCAGCCTGTCAGGTATACATACTTTATCAGAGATTAGAAAAATCCTGGCAAAAATATTCAATGCCTTTTTTCTTGTTGGGGCAGCAGTATGAAAATAATATACATCCATATGAATAGCTATATATAGACATATGTATTTAATGTATAAATCTGTATATACCATATTTTTAAATATTTATAAATTTAGAATGTATGAATCTTTAAACTAGAATAAATTTATGTCTCTGTTGAGGAAACAACATATTCAACACAAATGTGGGTAGAAATACTCATCTCAGCTTTGGGATTGATGTAGCAAACCAATAACTTTTTTTTTTAGGAGCAGAAAAGGGAAGTTTCCTGCCTAGGGTGCCTAGAACACTGGCACTTAAGCAAATACCTGGCCCAGGGAGTCCTTAAACTTACAGCAGTTCTCCAGCTTGTCCTGGGGAGTCTTTGGGTGCCTTCCTGGGGCACTCAGTGTGAGCAAAGATGCTGCACCAGAATTACCCCTGGAGCTGTGCTTAGTTAGGCAGTTTCCTTGCTAACATGTTATACATTATGTTATAACCCCAGTGATTCAATTAAATGCCCACTGTTTGCAGCTCCAGCAGAGAGAAGCCTCAATGCCCTCAGCCAGCTGGGAGTGCCTTCTCCTCTGCCTGCCACTTGGGAAGTGCCCAGCTCCCCATGAAGGCAGGGTGGCCTGGACCCTGAATCCCAGCACTGTCAGTCGCTCTGCTGGGGCAAGAAACACATATTTCAGGCATTGCAGTACCTAGCTGAAGGCACTTCATTGCCATCCAGCCTCTTTCTGACTGGGTTTTCTTTAGAGTGGACTTCTGAGACTTTCTAGATGGGGTAAAGCTGCCTCTTCACCACTAGCAAACTGTGATGTTACAGCAGTTTGCAAGATTTTAGCATAATCCACACAGAAAGAGATTTCAGAGTTTACAACCAGCCTAGTAAATAATGCAGCAAAAGGGAAAGATATGTTTTAAGACAGTAATTGCACAATGCCCATAAAACAAATGCAATTTTCAGTATTTCTGAGTGCCACGTACTCCTTTAGTCATAACTGAAGGATTTCTTCAGGAAATACCAACTCAGTTCCCTTGCTAAACTAGAGTTCTGTCAAGTCTTCTCTGTCTCCCTTAGCCACCTTCCAGCCTGCTTTGCAAATGTGCTCATGCTCTCTTTGTATGCCACTGATGACTGCAATCCAACCTGGAAGAATATTTTGTATTAGGAAAAAAGTAATCCAATATACATTTATAAAAGGTCTACAACCCAAATATATTTTTTAAACCTAATCAAACCAAATACATGCATGTGCTTATAATTCATTTCCCAATTCTGCTCAAAGTATATGTGACTCCTTCAAGATAACTGTATAAATGATCTTTTTGCAGATTTATGAGAACCATTTAAAAGCAGAGTTAAAACAGGCAATATAAAAATAATGGACTGTGCCAGGGTATTGTTGTGAAATTTATTTGTAATAGAAGTTTGAATTGCAACACGCAGCTATTCATCATTTCGTCATTGTTTGAGGTTCATGATAACAAGGACATGAAGTAATTAGATTTATTTGAGCTTCATTTAGATGTATTTTGGGGCAGGCATGGAAGCAATTAGAGTTACAAAATAAGTGAGCTATCACTAGCCAGTATTTTAGCCAGCTGCAGAGCAGGCAGTCACATGGTGACTGATTCCAGCCAGCCTAGGTCAGAGGGGTGAGGGACATTCCTTCCTCACCTGCAGCCCCAGGCTGGGAGGTCCCAGCAGCAAGGTCCAAAGGGCTGACAGCTTTGCCTGCATTTCAAGAGCTGGACCAATGCGAAAGTGGGGATTTTCCCCATTTCTTTACTCCATGGCTCAAAGGACCTTTGTGGGATCACCTCACAACCACAGTGTCTTTGACAGCTCATGGAGGCTGAATATTTTGACCTTCCTCCAGCCATCTCTAAGCATTGGTATTAAAAAGGTTGAAAGTCTCTCTCTTCCAGGCTTGCCCAGATAGAGCTAGAAAACATGGACCTGACTCAATCTCTGTTGAGAGCATTTTGTGACGTGTAGCATCTTCTGATGCCACCTCACCAGATATTTGACCAAATGCAGACATATTTTTGGCCAGTCTCCTTCCTACCATGACAGATATATGCAACATATGCAACAGGAGAATTTCAGAGGACCGAAAGATTTAAGTAATAGAGGAAAAAGCATAGAGCAAAGAAATCAATTGATAAATTTCCTATTATTGTTTGTATTCACCAGAATTCTTTACAGCTAGCCATATTAAAACATTCATTAATGAAACTTTACTGTGACTTAAGGGCTGATAAATGGGAAATGCAAAATGTCAGAGGGCTTTCAGGTGTTGTATTTTAAACAGTGTTCCAGTAGAAATATATTTAAAAAATCATTCATCTTTTAAATACATCTTTCAGATTCCATGGAAATTAGAAATTCTGTGAATTCTGTAAAAAATACAAATTACTGAAGTGTGAAGAAATTCTGCAAAAACGGACAAAAAGTTTGAAAATTTCATAGTATGGCGGAAGATGATGAAAATAGAAAAAATAGATTAACCTGCTTCCTCCAGTTTTAGGTAACATCAGTCTCCAAATTTGCTTAATAGCCTAGGGAAGTTAACAAAATCCTTTCAGTATCACATTTATGTTTCTGTGGTCTCATTGACATTTCTGAGTGCAAAAATCCTACCTGCTATCTAAAAATAAATGGCTGATTTTGGATGACCCTTTAATGTCAAGTTCAACGTTCTGTATTTTTAACTGGACAGAGAACTCAATATTTTTGACCTTTTAAATTCTGTTTTTTAAAATAAACTCCTCCTAGGGTCCCAGGAGACGAGAGTCATCAGGGAAGAAAAGAAAATCCAACTAGTACAGAAGTGTGTAAAGGGTAAAGGAAAAAAAAAAAAGACAGTGTCCTTCCCACTTTCATCTCATGCTTCTCTTCTAAAAAGGCAGAATCCTAACCTTTTCCAAAATTTGAAGGTGTACTCCCTTCAAGCTTGTCCAGCGAGGCAGTGTATGCGTCAGATCCATAAGGCACATTGGCATAGGCTTGAATCTGCATTTGATACCAGGTTTGTCTGAAGCTCTTCTCTCTGTAAGCTCAGCCCTGCAGGAGATGTGGGGCTTACTGGAACCATGTGAGAAGTGAGACCTGAGTCCATCCTTTTGGTTAGCCCAGCACGTGGCACATGTGTGCCAGCTGGGTCATGTACTCCACGTACCTCCTAATGGCTTCAGACAGTGCAGAACACCTGGCACTGGGTTCAGTGGGTTCTTCCCAGACAGCTCCAATGCCATGGGTTTCCCAGCATGAGGGAAACAGGACTGCTTTGTGCATCCCTGCAGCCACACACTGAGCTTGGTGCAGTGCTGAAGCAGAGGCTTGTGTCGGTGAGCACCATTGCCCACCTCCCACTCAGACCCTCATGCTGAGAGACTCTGCAAGTGGGCCACAAAGTCTGACCCAAAGCTGCCTCAAGTCCCAGGAAAACGTTCCCCGTGACTCTGGTGGAATTTGAATCAAACCTGTGGTCTCCTATGAGCTTATGTTGACCTTGTATTTTGTTTTCTCTAATCACCAAGAAGTAATATGACTGAATCTGCAATGAAGCTCTACTCTTGGTGACTACTGTATTTCTCCGAATAGATATGATTGACAGTTTTCTAAGTGCACATAAAGAACTTAATTTTCATTCTAAAAGCTTTGCAGGCTTTTCTTG
This sequence comes from Nicator chloris, assembly GCA_013400495.1. Taxonomy (NCBI): domain Eukaryota; kingdom Metazoa; phylum Chordata; class Aves; order Passeriformes; family Pycnonotidae; genus Nicator; species Nicator chloris. Next base: position 58,093 of record WAAE01017997.1, on the reverse strand, counting down.
CAAAACATCATGAGAGGCAGGAATATTTCAGGTCACTCACTTTGCCTTGTCTTAGTGTAAACGGTAATATCAGATGCTATAAAAGAAAGACACGGTTAGTTATGATAGATGGATAAATAAAGTCCTGATTTCCATGTAGGTAGCTTTAAAAAAAAAAAGCTGTAGACCTAGCTTTCCAGCTAGGTAGGGGACAATAGCAGGGCTAATTACTATGATTATGTTGTAGGCATAATTGCTGCAAATGCAAATGACCACTGAGGTGTATAATTGGCCTCTCAATAATTCAGCTATTATTACTGTATATGAAATTACATCCATTACAAAAAATTACACGAGTTTCTCATATTTGAGCTTTTAATCCTGCTCTCATGCTAATATTTCACAGAATCACAGACTCATAGAATAGTTTGGGTTGGAAGGGACCTTAAAGTTCTACCCCCCATGCCATCAGCAGGAATACCTTTCACTAGACTGTGTTGCTCAAAGCTCCATTGAACCTGACCCTGAAGAATTCCTCTGTGTGAAGTGTCCAAGCTTTTTACTTAGATCCCTTTAACCTTACCTTTAAATGATTGGTGCTGTTTGCTGAGGTGATGCTTTTGAAACACATGGATTGCATTGTGTAGTGCCAAGCTGGAGAGGCAGACTGTACTCGCCTGCCTTCCCAACTTTGCAGTTATGGAAGCACTAGTTTTCTCTGGGCACTGAGGTGCTTCTCACAACAAAACCACTTGTAAGAACACCTACAAGGAGTTCAGGGTAATCCAGAAGTTGTGCCCCATACAGAGTTGCCACATCTTTCCAGTTGTTTGAAATCCTTATGTTCAATGTGAGAAGCTCTGAAACAAGTGAAACAAAGCTGATAAGAAGTTAGAGCCTCTGCTGTAATTTTTCAGTGATACTCCAGCTGTCATGTTTGTGGGAAGAAACTTAAATGCATGGCCCAAATGCACAGAAGTCTGAAGGCTAATCCATTTTCTTTAAACCATGTCATTTTTTACTTTTCAAATCCATTTTACGTTTTCTGGAAAGGCTTATGGTTGACTTGCAAGTTGATGTGATGAACTGGAAAAAAACAAGTCTGTTCTATACTCAGATATGGGCAGAATATGTGATACTGATGATACCAGAAGTGTTTATGTGTCTTGCATCCCATATTCTAAGTGAGGCTTGTCTGCTCCTTTAGATACATTTCATTTTCTACTGAAATAGGCTTGACCATGGAATTACAACTATTAACATCTGGACAGTTTTTTACCCAAGTGGGTTTCAGGCTTCTTCTGAGTAACCCTGAGAAAAGGAAAAGTCTTTGGGGAGAAGAAGTGGAGCACTGTACAGCTTCTGAGACAGGATCTGAAGAACATCATTTCAGATTTCATGTGGAAATAGTGGGAATTGTACACAGAAAGAACTGGAACAAATACTATCTGATATCCACTGAGTTTCTTTGAGTCATTTTTCTCTGGTTAGTCATTTTAGAAGTTTGAGAGGTTTGGGAACTTGGTTTTCTTTCCAGTGTTAACCTCACATTTCCTTGTCTCCAGACTGAAGCAACCTTTGGTGGGCTGAGATACTTGCTTACCTTCTTGTTTGCCTTGTCAATGTGATGGTAATACAGGACTAGCCTTAACATCCTTAGCTTGCTTGTTCATTGTAAACCTTACAGCTCAGGTTCCAGTGGCAGCACGGTGGCTCATGTTTCACAGTGCACAAGACTGGCACATACCTGAGAAACTTGGTTCTTGGAGAAAGGCAAGTCTCCCTACTCTTGCTCCTGCTGGCTTAAGAGCTCCCCTGGACTGAAAAGTTACTGCCTCTTAGACCTGTGGGGACTCACAGCCATTCCAGATGCTGACTTTTTTGGGAAGTGATTCCCTCCTCCTGTCATTCAACCTGACATGTCCTACTTCTACCAATTTTATGTCCATTTCCTTCTTTGGAACAGAAGCATTCAGAAGTGCAGCACCGGGGTACCCATCATTTCACTAAATGCATCTTACTAGGAATTTACAAACATGGAGAAAAGAGATTTGCATTTACATCAAGATAGTTTTACCTGACATCCCTCTGATAAGGCAGCCCCACAGGGCCTGGGAACAGACAGATAGGAATCCTTAGTGCTGCCGTAGTGGCAGAAAGTGATGAGAATTAGATCTGGTTTGTTCACATTGTGATCTTGTTGAACTGACTTTTTCTATGCATTGTTTCTCCTTTCAGTGATTTCCAAGCTTGGAAAAAGCATTTCAGATATAAACCAGATTATTATAGTTCTGAAAAGCAATGGAAGTCTTTCAAGAATAAATTTATATAATATCAGCTCAGAATGATTTGCATGACAAAAAAATACTTTTACACACTTGTTTGTAGAAAAGCCACAGTATAAAAAAACCTGATTAATACTATTGAATTAAATAGTAGTAACCTGCTTTTCCTTCTCCCCTGTTTTTTTCCAATAATAAGCTCCAGTTTATTGCAATATTTTTAATTAAAATTTAAATATTCCCTGCCTGATCCTATTCAGAATATTAGGATAACAAGATGCAGCAAGCCTAAAGCTTCTAACATAATGGAAAACAAATTAATGAATGAAGTATAAATGCAAAAATTTCACTTTTAAAGGTGTTACTGTCATGGTCAAAGATGTAGTTGAAAAAGCCACTGCCTCAGAGATATGTTTATGAACATATTAAGATTCTTCTTAAGTAATGTTGTTATATCATATTTTTTGGCTATGCCTGTCTGACTGCAACACAACTGCAGCTGAAAGGGAGCTTTGGAGGGCACTTACCTGCAATACTGCACTAAAGTACAACAATGACCAGAAAAGTATATTTTTAACCTAATTTAGTGCTTAAGAGAACTGAAAAAAATAGATTACCTCTTGGACCTCAGATTTGTGTAGGACTAAAATGGGTTAAATGCAAACTCAGGCTATCTTTAAATTAACCAGATTAGGAACATGCATGGCAGTGCTCAAATTCTCAGTACTCAAGCTTGTTCAAGGTTCTTGAGTGGGCTTTATGCACAGTTCCAGGACCAGAGGTACTGGGCACACACTGAAACACAGGAGACACTTTCTCATTGTGCAGGTGACCAAGAGCTGGCACAGTTTGCTCGCTGAGGTTGTGGAGGGACCTCTGTGTTTGCTCACTCTGCCAGATGGCAGGAAGAAAGGATAGTGTGCTCTTACGCTTCTTTCTTCCTTCTTTTCTGATAGTTCATGAGATTGGAAAGGATTTTCCCATGAACCAGAGCCATCATATCCAAGACCCCACTGAGTCTAGTAAAGTCCTTGAAGTCACTGGCTCAGGGAGGCTTCAGAGCCAGCTCATAGGAGAGGGAAATGTATCTGTGGGGTTAAGACAGCATTTTCAACATTGAGGGTGGAGAAAAGGAAGAGGGAGATAAAGGATGGAATTACCATCTGTGTTTATGGTTGGTTTTCCCTTTTGGTGAAAGGTCTCTCTGGTTTGAATGTTCCTGTGTTTGTCTTGGAGGTATCCTCTTGCAGTTCCCTACTTTCTGGCCAGCCGGTTAGGCTCCCAGGGAGGAGGCTTTCCACAGACAGCCCACATCTCAAATGGCTCTTTCTTTTCCCATTCTCAGTGTAGGCTTCTTCTAGTTATCTCAGTTTGCTTCTGCTGAGTGGGTTTTTATTTTATTTTTCTCCCTCCTTGATGCTGTGAGTAGTCTCGCAGTCAGGGACAAGCTGGAATGGCTGCCAATAGTGTGAGAAACTCCTCCAGAGATAATGAGACACCAGAAATATGAAAGGCCTGTAATGAAACTTCCCAAGCACCAGCCAGATGGGAATTTTGAATTATCTGACCTAGGAGAGAGTGGGAGATCATGATTAATAGTACCTTTCTTCACTGAAAGGGATATACACGTGCTCTGAAGTGAAAGAAGACACTTCAACCAGTCTTCCCTGCTTTGATCCCTGTGTAGGAAGGAGAATTTATGTGCCAGTTTGGTTTGGCTCTGCACTCCTGCAATACTGCAGTGATTTTTATTCCCCTGGTTTTTCATTCAGATGGGCTGCTCTTCAGGACGTGGAGGTTGTTCATGACAGAAGCAGAGCTGCAGATGGGAACCTGTTGCGGTCCGGGCTCTGCCAGTGCTGCTTTTGTTGCTCTAGCCAGCTGTGCTGCTGGGAGTCCCTTTGCATCAAAGCATGCAGTGTTCAAAGCTGAGAGGAGTTTGCCTCTGGTCTTCCCATGCACAGAGAGTAGCTATAGTTAGGGATGAACTCCTTCCCGTTTTCAGATGAGTGACTCTGTGCTTGAATATATAGACGGTTTAAAATAAGTACCAGATCCAGCAACCGAGGGAGATACGTGAATTACATGATGCTATTTCAGGAGTGTGCACTTAAAACTAATCCTTTTGCTGTTAAATATATGAACTTTTCAGCTAACTTTGTCAGTTTCTGGGCACTGTACTTCATTGTCAGAGAGCACTTCTAAGGACCACCTCCCTTTCACCATGTTTGAAAATGTAGGAATCAATACTTGGAGCTTAGGAGTAGCAAGTTCAATTTCTGGAGTAAAGTTACAATAAAATCTTGGAACCATTTGCTATTTTTCTTTCAGACACATGTTGTGTAATTTCTCTTTCTTGTTGGTTCTCCAAGGGTAGATTTTGTTTTGCCTAAGATTCTCTCAGTGCAAACTGGCTGAATATATCAGGTGTTCCTTTCTGTTATTGTTTGAACTAGTAGAAAACTTCCCTAAAAGCAAGTGGCATTTTTCCAGCATGATAAGGCCTTTATTTCTGTTTGCAGTCCAGCTATTTAAATCGCTTTTTGTCTAACTGGTGATAAATATGTCTGGCTTGATTCTGTAGAAAAGCAGAGGTGTTCTGGAATGGTGCTCTTTGGGAAGCACAGAAGTCAGCCACGCTGCACAGGAACTTCAGTGTAAACCATTTTAACACCCCACCCTTTCAGGATTTTTTCTGCAACGCCCACTCATTTTGCACAGATGGAGAGATATGACAGATCATGGAATTAAGAAACCAAAAGCTTTTTTGTTAAATTTTTAATCCACTCCTCCCACACATTCGTAGCTCCTTGGTTTACAGTTTAATTCAAAATTAATGAACTACCGGTCTTTACTAGCAAGTGTCTGTTCATAGCATGTGCTAGCTACTAGCCACATGTCTGACCCTCTAATACTGATTTTATTATTCCCTAAACAGACAGGCTTACAGCAAACAGTAATCTGTTATCACCAGACCACCAGAGCTTTTGGGCATTGCTCTAGAGACAACCTTTAGGCAGCAATACTCACTTTTCTTTAAATCACTGATAGCACCACCTTTACTTGAAATAATCACTGTTTCCTAATAAACAAGAAATGCTTTCTAAAAGAATGTCTTTGCTCATTTTCTGAAATGCTGAATAAATAGGATAAAACAGACTAAAATGGAGTTAAAAGACAATATGGACAGCTGTTCATAAGTGATAGATAATTACACCTCACATCTCCTTTCTGTCTATATCTGCCTTGCCCTACACAGGAAGGAGACTTAGAAGTGTCTCTAGCTACTTCTCATTAATTTAGTGTCAATAATTTCTTGCAAAAAGTAACATACAGACTAAACAAAACCTTTTCGTCATAGATGAAGGGATAGGGGAGCAAGGAGTATTCAGAGGACAAATAAGTAGCAATATTCATGCTTTCAACAAAAAGAAACTCAAGCAAACCAACAAACAAACAAAACGTAATTTCCTATTTATTTCCTTTTAAGTCCTTTAGTGATTTAGAGAAGATGCTCTTGGGCTTTTAGGGCTACCTGCTGTTTCTCTCCTCTGCACCAGCTGTGGAGGTTTCCACCAACTGGATCTGGGGCAGGAAGGGCTGGGCCAAGTGTTTTAGAGGCCTCTCAACCTCCTTTGAGCACTTTGGGTGCATCCATTCTGCAGAGCAAAGCAGAAGTATCTGACTGTTTTCTTCTTCAGTTCATATTTCTCAATGGGAGGGACATAACAAACATATACTTGAGATACTGAGATATTCACTCTCCTCTTGGGGATGCTCCTTATTTTCTGACATACAAAATAACATGGAGACTCTCACACACCTTTAATTTCCTGAATTATTTGCAACGTTTTTTCTGAGCCCAGTTGCAGTTGTGTAAGTTCACAGTAAGGGCTTTGAAGTAGAACTAGTTCTACTTCTCATTTATACAGATATACCTAGTATAAAAAAAATAGTCAAGAAGGTTTTTTTATTTTGCAATTTTTAAACTTAAAGGCAAGATCATTCTTCCTTGTAGAAATCCTTGTAAGAAAATCTTGGGAGAATTTCAAAGACTATGCTGTTCTCATCTGTGATCCCAAAGGGTTCACTGCTGCCCAGAGAGTAAGAACTTCAGTCATACAAGATCATGGATCAGTTGAATATATGATACAAATCTTTATTTCTCTGGAGTTTTGTCTGCTAGAAATTTTCCTGGTGTTCCCCACTGCTAACTTTAGGTGACACTTCAGCTAGTTCCTTGAAAAGTCTTGTCTAGACTTTCGTTCCATCGCAGTGACATGAACTCTGGTCCTTCACAATGTATTTTGGCCCTTTTTCCTTGAGTTGGCTTAGCTAAGATAGTACGTGGCACAGGAATTTAACAAGCATGAGATGGATGCTGACAGGCAGGGCAGGATGTAGCAGTGACATCAAGAGAACAAGGATTTAGAAGTGCCAGCCTGAAAGTACAGTACTAATGTATGTTTAATCCAAGCAGGCTGCTCTTTTATTAGTAATTCTCTGAATTTCCACAGGACACCTGATATCTCCTTGTCTAACTCACTGTGGTGAATGTGACTGCACAGCTAAGAGGCATTAGATAAATTATCAGCAAGTAAAGTAGCTTGGTTGCATTTAATCTGTACAGAAATTAGAAACCTATTTTGAGAACAGTTTCCATGCTGCAGCATGGAATATTAGCAAGACAAATTGAGCAAAGTGCCACTTTATCATCCAGGTAGGTGTAATCCCCTAGTTTTGCATCTACCGTAGCACAGGGCTACCCCACTTTGTGTGTCTGCCCCCTGTAAGGCCAAGGAGTGGCAGAGGGATTTCCTGCTCCTGGTTTATCTCCTGACAGCAGTAACACTGTCACAAGGGTCAGCCAGGCTTTTCAATTAAGAAATAACAGCAATGTCTAAACTTTTATCCTTTTTCAATTTGTCTGAGCATTGTAGAACTGTCTCCACACTAGGAATTCATCATTTAAGAGAGCGAGGCAGAGGGAATGGTGCTCCTCTGTGTATGGCTTGGCTGCAGGACTGTCCTCAGGACTCCCTGTGCTGCAGGAGAGGTCCAGGTCCAGGTTGGAAAAAGAAATCCTCAAACTCTCAGTGTCTGCACAGCCCCATAAGACTAAAGGATGTCACTGTAGCTTTGACCTCTTCAGGGTCAGAGTCAAATATTAAGCATTTCTGCTTTCCACTTGATGTGGTTCCTGTTGCGAATTCACCTTCCCTTCAAGCCCAGAAAATCAGATTACATGATCTCCCACATATTAGCTGAGTTTTCATATCTTCATCTTCCCTTTGGGTTTTGCCAAGGCTAGTGTTCCTTGTCAAGAAGTTTTATCTGGCACCTACTCTAAATTACCTTTCTTAGCTGCATGCCATGATTTCTAGTGTCACTCTGAGAAAATTCATCTCCAGAGTCATATATTTATAACGTACTACAGAGTTCCCCACTCAGCCTGCTTTTAGCCAGCTACGTGTTTAACTCCTCTGGTCTTTGCTCGTGAGTCAGCGCTTTCCACCCTTCTCTTCAAATGCCCCTCTGTTGCACTGAGTGTTCCTGACAGTGAGCAAAGCTCAGTGCCACCTGGCTGGGACAGCCATGCGAGGTGGTTACGTAAAGGGAACACCACAGGGAGCACCAGGCCACCTCCCTTTCCCCTGCTGTGAAGGCTATGTACCCTTAAACACAGTTCTGCTGCAATTTTGCATTGCAAAATCATGTCTGAGCTATGACCTGTGGCGTTTGCAGGCCCCTTGCCATTGCCCTTGCCTTCCTGACTTTCCCTCCTGCCGGGTCTTAGGGGCTTTCTCAAGGAAGAAATCCTGCCAGTGTAGCTGAGGAGAACACAGAGCCCAGCAGAGCCCCTACAGGGCCTCCTGGGGGATTGAACCCTGCTGATGGCAGAGCTGATGCATAACCCCCACCCCTCAGCCCAGGGCACAGCACAGCTGCATCCAGCTACTCCAGCTTAATTTCCCTTGGAAATTCCCCTTGGAAACTGACTTTCTGGAGTTAAAGTGACTTGAGCCGAGAATAAAGGAATCCTTTTTTTCCCAGAGCAAAGGAATCCTTTTTATCCCAAACTGGAATGGCTGCACAAGAGACATGTCCTAATAGTTTTACCAATGTGGTTGTTCTGTACAGATATATGGGCAGCTTTTCACATGTAAACAACCCATAAAATACATCCCTGTTCCTGAATGACTCTGCATTTTGCTTGAGTAAATCATAATTCACCGTCGGTCTGTTCACGTTCCTAATTGTCATAGACCCCTTTGTGTTACTTTATTATCAACACTTGGCTACTCAACTCATCTCTGTCTTGCATTATGTGGAAATTTCATTACTACAAGTATTTCCTTCCCCTGATGGAGGTACTTAGCCATAACCATGCCTTGCTCTGGTTGCTGTGATCCTAAGTAGACACGTTCTCACTACTACATTGTCATTCATCATCACCTCTTGCTTATGTTTTCAGCCAGTTTTCAACCCTCATAATAATGTTTATATCCATGGTAATTTGTATTAACAAGAAAAGTCAGGTGTGTTTTGAGGGACTCCAAAATGCCTCACTAAAATTCAAATAGCATATACCATGCTCCTTTCATTCATTACTTTTGTTAATCTACCTGATAAAATAATAAAGCCTGCAGAAGTCTTTCTTTTCATTATAGCATACTCCATCTTTCTAAAGGTTGCTTCATCCTCTAAATACAGACTTCTTTTTCCTTGTAAAATTACTTCTATTACTGTACAGTATCAGTTGATCTAATCTTAAGTAGCATAAAGAGTCATTTCTCAGGTAACGCTTGCTTCAACCAGTGTAATCCAGTTTAATCCCAGCTGACAGGCTCTGTGCCTTAAAGGAGTCTGCTGTAGTGTTCAGCCTCAGATGCAAGTGCTCTCCATGTGTGTGAGATGGGAGGGACTCTCTAAAATTGGCACCCTTGGCAAACCAGACTGCCTTTATCGTTACATTTTTTAAGGACTCCCAATTACTTGTTGCCATTAGGGCAAATGAAATGATGAGAGGATGTCTGTGATATTGTCTCAGAGTCAGCCTTCTGTTCAGACAAACAGCCACTGATTCCTGATCTGTTAGGAAAAGCTGCAATGCTCTTTCTACATTAACACAATTACACTGAAAATATGGGAAAAGTGGGATTTAATTCCATTTTTCTGTAGAAAATGTTTTTCTTCATGCAGAACACTGATACTGACTTGTTTGTGCTTCTTAACTATCCTGGGAATTGAAGTTATTTTCAAAAAAACCAAGACAGAATGAAGCAGAAATCTCGAGACTCTGGTATCTGGCTCCTTCTATATGAAGCACTAAGTAAAAGAATTTGTTGCCTCAAAGTTTGAGGTCCACTGTAAAGGGTATTTTTTCTAAAATAGGGAGGAAATGCCTTTTGGAAGTATCACGTCTACCTATAGAGAAGCCTAGACAACTAGGTGCTTTTTCTTTAGAGGGCTAATATTATGTGAAATGGATTAACATAATTTTTCCGCAGCTCCAGCTCCTTCAACTGCTTGTGATCTCATAGACCTGGAACCCATTTACAAGGAAAAAGATGGGCAAACTCAAGTCATACAGTTTCTTTCTAGATAAGACAGACTGACTTGGCTGTGCCACTATTCACAGCACGATTGAAAGTATTTTGAGATGGTAAAGTCCATAAACAATGCATTGGAAACTAGATCCAAAATTTAGATTGTGGATATTTTCTTGTACAGGTGGTGAATAAAAAGTTGTGGCATTGGGTAGGAGGAGAAAGAATACAAAATTGATCATATTTTTTTTTAAAGTCATTTGCTAGATATACCAATTACAGGGTTTTACAGCCTGGCAACTAACTCTTCCTTCATTTTTTGACCATTCTTTCTGAGTGATCCACCCTCAGACTTGTCCTCTGTAGTGAAGAAATACTTGGCATGAAGTGGATATTAATGGATACAAAACCATTGTGGGAGCCTTTAGGATTAATAATTTCCTAAAACTCAAACTGGGCATGATTGTGAACCTTACCGTAGATACCAGAGGCTATAATAGTCATTCACTGTCTTGAATACAATTTCAGTTAGTGTGCAGAAAAATAGGAGTGCAAATCACTTAAGTGATTGTTAAAGGAATCTGTGTATGTAATCAATTATTCATGGTGTGCTATGAAAAATTGATTGGATTGTGCCACGGGTTACCATGTTGATCAGGTGTGCATGAGTGACATTGTGGGTAGCTATTTTTTATCGTGTTGCTCTGCCATTCTGATGAGGTACAGAAATTTGCAGGAGCAACTAATACCTTTTCAGGGCAGCTTACTTAGAGGGAGGTGTTTTATAGCTGTAGCCACTACCTGACAGAGCACCCAGAACTGAAAGGTCATCATTTATAATATCAGTGTCGTGTGGTCAACATGTGCTTCTGGTGGCATTGTCATAAGGATGCCCTAGCACTGGGAAGAAGCATAAGTGCTGCTGAATTGGGTAAGGCTCAGAGACAGGTACCAGGCACAAGAACACTCTGAATAATGAAAATCAGCCCGTTTATCTTTGCTGGGAGGGTTCTAGTGAGTTACTCAGATATACAAAGTACCTTTTTCTATAATGAATCATGATAATGTTTTATATAATTAAAAACATTCAAGAAATGTATTCGTTCTCATATTCTACAAAGGAAAAACTAGACTCAGTACTTTCAAGTGTGGGAATCTTTAATCTTCATTAAAGAATTAACTCTGGGTGTGTTATCCTGGTTTAAATACATCTAACAGAACCCCCACTCCAATACCAAAAGAGATAAACACTTTACAAATAGAAGATGAAGCAGTGCGGGCTATCGAATTGTCTGGAGTACAAGAGAATCACAGGGCATGAGAGAATAAAAGGACAGATTTTTGGTGCGGTACCAGTAAAAGTTGTCAGTAACTGAGTTTTTTGACCTTTCTCTTTGTCCTAGAACACCTTTCTCATGGAAGTGTCAACATCTTAGCATTCTATAGGTTATTTTTTTGTCAGTCTGTTTCCATTAAGTGTATACCAGAAAGCAGGGGAAGAGCAGAGAGTTTGAGTGTAATGCTTGAAACTAGTTTGGTTCTCTTAAATGGGCTGACAGTTTTGCTGTGGGAAGGGAAAGATTTCAAATTAATCAAAGGATTTGAAAATTAGTTTGAAATCTCTGATTTTTTTTTCTCTTTTTTTCTTGTTTGACTTTTTTTCTGGTTTTTTGCCTTTTTTTTTTTTTTTTTTTTTTTGTTTATGAAGCTCCCATTCCAATCTAACATGACATTCTCAATCCCTGGATTAGAAGCAAGTGAGAGGAAATAGGTGTGCGTAGGCTTTTTTCCTAGCTGTAAGACAAAAGCCACTGGCCACCTTGCCCGGTTGGTGTGTGCATGCGTCAGCAAGGGCATCACATGCTGGGGCTGTTTCACAAATGTCTTAGACACAGAAATAGCCCAGCAGGTCACTGAAGGACTTGAGCAGCGGCAGATCGCTTAATCAGACTTTACAAGTCGGCCGCGGGACCAATCCCTTCCCTGCCGCCCCAGCAGCTCCTGCCTCCACAGGCGCAGTCTCGGGGCTGGCTTAGCCGAGGATTGAGCAACTCAGCCAACACATAACAAAGATTACCAGCGTGGAGGAGAACCCTTGTCGATTACGAGGCTTTGGAGTTCGCACAGATGTGATGTGCAGGCCTTTCCATCATTCTTGTCTCCTTGTGATTTTACGGGTTTTTTCCTCGTGCAATCCAGAAAATGTTCAAGATGCTCCTCAGAAATGCCTAAGCAGAGATAATGGGTCTTGTCTGCTTGACTAGAGAAGCTCATTACAACGGAAATGTCATGGAAAAATAGACTGAAAAATCCACAGGGTTATCCATAGTTTGATTGTGACCTACTGTAATTATCCTACAGGAGGCTGATGAAGTCTCACTCTTTAAGGTACAGTTGAAAATCAGATGGGCTTGCTGCTGCAGTTTTGCACTTACAAAAGTAATGTGGCAATGTGCAGTCATGCCATAGCTGATTGTTGGTGTGATGTTTTATTTAGTTTGGTGGGCACATATATATGACATTAGCAGTATGACAGTACTCACATGCACTTGGAGATGCTCTGCATACAATAATTTCGAGAAATTTTCTTACCTCTGTTAGACCAAGGAGGAGGAACAATTGTATTCACACACATTCAGGTTTTTTTTGCAGTGAATTATTTCTCTACACAATAATGTTCTATTATCCACATTACTTTTCACAGACATAATTCATATTTTTTGCATAGTAAATGCATTTCATCCCTGGATCAACTCCCACTTTTGTGATATCTGCTATCCTAGCTAACTGGGAGCTTCAAACTCCAGAGATATTGGTTTTAGTCGTTGCAACTGCCCACTCATCTCAATAACTTTGTATCTAGGGCTACCACAAACTCAGATCCACTGTTCCACTCTGTTCCAGAGCACAGAGGGACAAATAATGCCCAGTGATGAGTGGGCCAGATCTCCTGCTGCATGAGGAGTCGTTCCATAGACAGACCTTTTCAACATGTATCTTGGTTTTCCACTTGGTAAATCAGAAATAACTCCACTGATGTACAGCTTGAAGAGATAATCAGACAAATCAAGTGTAATTTCTGAAGTTCTGAACCAGGATGAAATGCATAAAGAAAACAACTTCTTTCTTAACAAAAAGTAAGAAAAAGCAAATGAACGAAAGCAGCAATATTGAATTTTTTTTATCATGAAGCAGTGTAATATTGGTGATATATCAGTATAAAATCTATTCAATTATGCATTATTATAATTTGATATATTTTATAGTTTATGTACCATTTATCGTTATGTATAATTTGATTGTATTTTGATAGAATGAGAAAGTCCATAAAATAATTGGACTTTGATGGATTTGAAATAAAAGTGTTTTACTTCATTCACCTATTTTTATCCATTGAAGGATAAAAAACAGGAATGATGCACAAGAGCCAACATTTTATTTGCATTGATATAAGCCTGCGAACTCGTCCATGAGAATGAATTTTGTAATAAAGACTATATATTTTTGGACCCATTCAAGCAAATGTATTCCCTATAATAAATAACATTGAAATTTAGTATGCTAATGATGAGAACTAAGGCATATAACTAGCAAACTCACTTTCAAGATTAGTTAATAAAAACATTAAAGAAAAAAAGCAAACCCTTTTTGTGTTGTTCAGTAGGATTAGAAATCTCTTTATTTACTTTTAACCAGAAATTCTCCTTTGTCAAAGGAGGCTCATGGAACTAAAAAAAAAAAAAAAACCCACACCAAAATATAATATCACAAAACAATGTACATACGTTTGTGTTGGTGGATACATTTAGTCATTCAATTAAGAAGAAGAAGAAGCAATATCTGATGATAGATCTCTGACTACACTTTAGCCCCTGCTACAAGTCCCTGTGATGTTCCAAGGTGTTTGTTCTTGAACATTGTAGTTACACTCGTGAAAAGCTGTTCATGGGTGGAGTGACACACTTCACTCGTACAAGGGAAGTAGAGATACTTCTTTTGATACAAACCCATGATTTAACAAAGTTCCATAGTAAATATGAGAGTGGTTTAATCAGACTCAATGGAAACACTTGTTTATTTACTGCATAGAGGACAGGGTCAGATAAAACTGTACGGAAAACCTTCCCAATGGGATATGAGGTTCAGAAAGGACCCCCTTGAGTTCTAAATTGTCCTCAGACAGGAGTTTAGGTGAGGCTGGATCCAGACTTAGTCCCAAACTTGTCAATTACTTGTATCTAAAGGATTAGATGTGCACAATCAATCATTTCTATCACTTCGCTAAGATTTCAAACTTTCATCACGATTATTGCAAATTGACTTACCAACTATCTGACATGATAAGAACTCTCTCAAGCTCAAGGTGTAACCTTGAGAGCTGCCCCTACTCAAGGGGAGATCATGGCATGCAGCCCACTGCCTTGCAGGAAAGCTTAGTGGACCCTCCCTGGACTGTCCACTCTTTATGGAGTAAGATGATTGAGTCAGTCCTTTTTGCGTTCCAGTTGCAGAAGTTAATTTCTGTCAAATTTGGCTTGAGTCAGACATTGACCAGGACTGTGGTTAGGTGGGCTCATTGCTCTGATTAGCCATTGGCTATTGTGTTGTTACCTGTCTCCCCTGAAACCACTCTGAGTGGGACCCAGCCGTCACAACCACCTGCATCCAGTAGGACTGCCATGGTGGCTTCACAACCACCTGCATCCAGTAGGACTGCCATGGTGGCCATCACTATCACCTGCATCCAGTAGGACTGCCTTGGTGGCCATCACCACCACCTGCATCCAGTACCACTGCCATGGTGGCCATCACAACC